>CM076402.1:22322552-22739571 GCA_038363315.1 Mugilogobius chulae
ATCTCGTCCAAAACTGAGAAGGATCAACAGGGGCAGCGAGTGGGAGAGAGAGTGATACTGAAGCACACAGGGAGGCAATAGAGCAAGAAAAGTGGCTTGAAATGGGCCGTGGACACATCGATGCGAGAACAAAGGGATAATCTTTATGGACGTTTCACTTTTGGAGCAAACAAAAACTGCAGCGTCACAACACTTCAAACACGGCTCTGATTCAGTGTTGTCTCTGTGTGCAGTGATTCACACATTGATCTGGCTGCAGGTTTTCTGTTGAAACTCTCTTATCTGTCTGTCCTCTGAAGAATACACTTTTAATTGACTCCATGTTAATGAAATCATATTTAGAGTAAAGCTGTGATTTCAAAGATACCAAAAGATACTAACTTTGGTCATTTCAATAATCAACTTGCACATTTTAGTCATAAGGTTTATCAGTCAGTCGGGTGGCAGTAACAGCGAGATAAAAGCATGTTTTTCTGCCAAGAACAGTATCGTGTTGTGCAAAGTTTAAATGTGGATTTCTCTGCGATAGTTGCTGTGAAGACTGTTGTTCTTCACTCTGTTGCTCTAAATTCAGGCAGCTGTCATTTTGAGACAAAAAATACCATTTAAACTTGAGATCTATTATAATGGGACAAAAAATATGTGGGGAGGGAAAGAACCCAGGACCTTCTTGCTGTGAGGCCAGAGCGGTAACCGCTGCACCACCGTCTCTCCCCAAATGAGATAGTGTTTGCGGCAGCTTTTGCTGGTTTTCTGTTCATTCCAGATTCGCTTGTCCTTCCAGCCCGGACCAATGGCATGCTGGCTAGTTTTCAGTGGGCTGCATGACTTTTGAGCTGGGTGAGGAACCAGGCCGAGCCATGTTGGTCTGGGTAAAAGCAGAATCTATGAGTGGACAGTGATGGGAGAGGTGAGGCCAGTTGCTGCACGCTGAATTCATGTCACAAGATTATGATGTCAGTTATCATTAACAGCACATAATCAGAGACTCTGGATACCTTTTGTAACACCAAACATGTTCTGCATTCATAAGCTACTTTGTTTTGGGAAATGATGTTGATTCCCTTAGTTACAAGCAAAAACAGCTGATGAATGAACACTTCACCAGATTTAAATGTCTAAATCATTGCGGTTAAGCGAGACACATTTCTGTTTAATTCTTTATAGGGCACACAAAACGTGACAAAGATTTCAGACCTAAGTGTTTCTCTCTGTACAAGCCAGTGTGCGTTTCATGTGTGTTCGTGAGCACACTCTCCTGTGGAGAGAGATCAGGGAGAGGAAATCAGACTAACCATGTTGTGAGAAAAATGGATGGAAGGCCACTGGAATAAGATTGAAGCAGCAGTGCTGGTCGTTGGTTTTCATATTTTTCTTGAAATCACATGACTTTAATAAAATGCATCCATTTCCACATTTCATTTCCTTCAGCTGCTGTAGTGCACTTCCAAGGCCACTCGAGTGTCCTTGGATTCACCCGAGATGTGACCTCAGCTAGCTCCAGCTCTCCACACAGTCTGTGCAGAAGAGCCCAGTCGCCCTGCAGACAATACTTCATAAAGATGGAGTGGACGAGTACACTCACTCAGACTGAAATGTACGGTTTCATCATTGCCTCCCAAACAAAAACACCACTGAATTTTTTTTTTTTTTTTTTGTTTACTTAGATAGCAGAAATGCTACCACAAAAGGACACTTATTATGCAAAACTGACCTCACAAACCTCTCTCACTATCAGTACTATCAGTGAAATTGCTTGATACTGTTATTTCAATTCAGTACTGGTGTTGGATTCTTCCATTAGTCTGTTCTGTCATTTTCGTGCAGTTAAAGAGTTAATTCCACTGTAATTTCTCAGTTAAACGAAGTAAACAGCAGCTTATCGTTGTTATATTCTTATTGGGGGTAGTTTAGTCATTATGTTCTAAAGTGTGGTTGTATTTTTACTGAACTGTGTTGAAAGTTGGGCTAAAGAAGTGTGAAGAAAACTTTAGATACTGAAATAATTGTCTTTGCAATATTTGTGTTCATGTAAAACTTAAATAACACGTCAATCATTTCACTTTTTTTTCACTTCTTTCAAAATGGCGGTTTCTTCTTTGTTTATTGTTGCCGGCTCCTCACTGACAAGCTCACCTCAGCCCGCTGTTTAATGCCTGTCGCTCCCATTGATTTGAACAGGAGCCTTCAGTGGTTTAATTACAGCAGTAACACATAAACTTGTCATGTGCCGATAGCGCTTAGCGATGGGCGAGAAAAGGCCTGTTAAAGCTAATGGGCAAAGCAGGATTTGTGGGACTTTTATAGTGATTTTAGCATTAGCTCCATTAGCGCTGCTCCACAAAAGTCACTGAAGAATCAAGAGAAGATGCTGACTTACAACACAATTCTCTTTCATCACAATTCATGTTTCAATACACAAGCCATGATTGTGATATTTTGATATTGTTGAGCTTCTGAAGAACAAAAACTACCCCTTTTCTCGAATTTTGATTTTTTTTTTTGTTTTAGAAAATAACCGTTTTAGCATAGACTCAATAGTGAACTAAGGTTTCTTGGTTTTTGATAAGTTTTGGAAGCTTGCAAAACTTGCAATTGTGAATTTTGTTATTCACTGACAATGGCAAAAAAATCTATTCTGATTTCTAACTGATAGTTTGAAAAAAAAAGAAAAAAACACACTACAGAACACACCTACAGACAAATGTTTCATAGCTAAGTCAATCAAAAAACAAATATAATGAGTAATTTTTATTCTCCGAAACGAGCCGAGAGCCTGATAAAAACAGGTTGAGGGCTGCAGCTTCCCCAGGTCTGCGATAGATGGTTTATCATAATAGTGATTCTGTTTAATATTTACATTACATTTAGCATCAGCCGTACTGTTTTTAAATGGGTAACTTCAGCTGTTTTACTGCAGCACAGGCAAAACTGAAAGCCACCGTTATCCCACTCCCGTTGCAAAAGTCCTCATTCGTTTTGCTTTGAGACTTCGCTCCTTGATCTACTCTTCTCTTCTCCTCTGTCCCGACCCCACACGACCCTCCTGCTCCGCTCCGGTCACTGTCTCCACCCCAGAGAAATCACTCCAATCTGCATTTGCACAATTAATTCAGTGACCTATAATAATTTGTAGGTTTCATCTGAACTAGCGACGGCTGCCTCGTCCCTTCACTCATGCAAAATTCATTTCAGATAATTATCTCCAAGCCTCGAAATGGAGAAAAAAACCACAAAAGATGGAACAATAAAAGCCTAAATGGTCTTTTTGTAGCGTGATAATTAAGATCGTACATCCCATCACAAATTGAGTTTCTTTCATTGGAAAAGCTGCAGATAAATGCCGCTGTAGAGTTGACCTTTTGCAAGCAGCTCGTGGCGTTTTTTCTAATCCACCCACGAAGGTTAACATCGCAATGGACCGAAGGAAAAAAAACATAAGATAAGACAAGGCTATGTGTAATATAAAGCAGACCCACCGCTGATCTGTGCAAACAAGGAACATGGAGAAGTTAGTGCTCTTATAATGTGACCTAAACTCTGAGTCTGAATGTTAACAATGTGGAGTTTCTTGTTAAAAATGTCACAGAGTCAAAAGTTAAAGTATTGTGAGAAAGTTTAATTATGATGAAGATTATTTATTTAGTGTTTAATAGATGCAAAACGTTTTTCTCTTTAAACCTGTTCTGTGGGACTTCCACTTTGGAATCTCATGCACCAGAACAAATAAAAAAAGTTTAGTTAAGTCACACATGGGTTGTGTGCGTTTCCTACATCAAAATTGAATTAGAGCTCCATCTACTGACTCAAAAAAAAATACACAAGGTATGCAATCAAACCTATCTTGCCTGATATGCTAATGCTGCAGTAATGCTTGAATCAAGTGTGAATGATTTATGGACTTAAAAACAGATCTATGACATCACGGATCAGGGACATTCAGAATGGTGTTTTTGAGAGAACAAAAGATATCTCACAAACTCAAAAAAAAAAAAAAGTGCATTTTGCATATGTGCCCTTTGAAATTTAAATCAGTTTCTGTGTCAAAAAGACCAATCTCTCAAATATCGTTCACAAATTTGTCTTGGTCCATCTGAATATTGCAGAGGTGTGCTGTTGGTCACAATAAAGGACATTCTGTAATGTCGGCTACGCCAAATTTTTGCTCCCCCTAACCTGTTTGTACATGAGCAAATGCTTGATAAATCTGGCCTTGAATGCGAGTTTGGTGAGACCTGCATAACTCCCTGGTACACTGACCTCAGAGCAGTGCAGGCGCATGTCCGGGACTCGCACGGTTGTGCGCAAAGAATCTGTATAGAGTCTATTTTTTCCGGAGACCGGTCTGATGCAGCTTTCAGGTCATTATATGATCGTTATTGCGGGAACCCTGACTGTATCGGACTGGTGCTGTTGTATAAGGAAATTCACTCAAACCGCACTTGGCACGGTGGCAGAGCGGTTAGCGCTCTTGCCTCACAGCATGAAGATCGCGGGTTCGACTCCCGCACGGGCTGGGCCTTTCTGTGTGGAGGTTGCATGTTTCCTCTGGGCACTCCGGTTTCCCCCACCAACCAATAACCTCCAGCTACGGTAGTCCTGACCTAGCCTAGCAACAACATCTGGAGATGGGTCCCCGAGCGCTCCACTGCGGCGATCACTGCTCTTGAGGAGTTGCCCCAGAGGCATTGAAGAATGGGTCAAATGCAGAGGACAAATTTCCCTACGAGGACAATAAAGTGTACCTTACCTTACCTTACTTGTCCCAATTACCTGCTTCACAGTCTGTGTACAAGAGGTGTCAGTTTGTCATGTCCACTTAGCCAGATTTCATTTCACTTCAGCTACTAGATCAGATACATCACAGTAACGCTGCTCGAAAAGCACAATTGGCCAATCAGTGACAGTCATAGGGTGTGGTTTTTTGGGCTTGCTTATTTTTGGCTGTTTTTCAAGGTTTGGTTCACAATTCATACTCACTAATGACAGAAACGTGGACTTTTTTCAGTTTCTAAATCTTTATTAATGATAAAATACAGTTTAAAAAAACAGTATGTCAAAATCATCAACCCTCGTTCTGCTGTGACGCCTAATGTTTGTTTTGTAAAAATTTTCAAGTAAACTGCCTTTAATGTGAGAAGAATTGGCATAAATATCACACTTTTCTTCTTGCTTTTTTTCTCTACCAAAATATGTTTGTGATTTTCTTTTGTTCTGTTTGGCGAGAGACCAAATCTAAGCATCACATTGTGCATTTAAATGTATTTTCTCCAGATTTGAACAGGCCTGAGGCTGTGCTCTTTCAAAACACACAGATGTCAGCTGGATTTGACATGTTTTTCTACGTTTTTAAATCTACAAAAAAATAGATTTATTTGTGCTTTGTCTCGACCGTGCTGTGTAGCTCCAGTTTGTCAGCTAAAGCCTGGAGACGTGAATTATAAACAGTTTAAATCAATTCTGTTTTGACGCTCAAAACCACAGGAGTCATCTGTAAATTCATAGTAATTCAAATGACTTGTTTTTGATCGTGTTTGTTTGACTTAAAGGTTTTGAAACTTCTCAAAGTTACTCAAATAAATGGTATAGTCAAAACTAATAATAACTCCTGTAATAGTAAATTCATAAGTCACAAAATACATAAATAAACACATGGAAGTTCTTTTTTAATGTTTTCTGTGCAAACAAGTTTTTGTCATTTAGATTTCTTTGTTGCCCTACATATGACAAAATGTGTGTCTTTAGCAAGCTTGCATGATCACATAATGGGCTGTTATTTGACCTTGATTCAGATATGATTGGTCTGGAAAAGAACGTTTGCTTCAAGTTGTTGCTGCTGCGCTCACAAAGTTTGTGGACTTTCTCCATTGAACAGGAGAAGAGCCGTGGAAGCATCAGAGAACATGTGTTTGAGCTTTTGTAAAGAGTTACATAATGCTGGTCACTGCAGGCGTAGCACCTGTCAGTGCTCATGTGAAACACGCAGCACCTGTCAGTGATCATGTGAAACACGCAGCACCTGTCAGTGATCATGTGAAACATGCAGCACCTGTCAGTGATCATGTGACAGGTGCTGCACCTGTCTGTGCTCATGTGAAACACGCAGCACCTGTCAGTGATCATGTGAAACATGCAGCACCTGTCTGTGCTCATGTGACAGGCGTAGCACCTGTCAGTGATCATGTGAAACATGCAGCACCTGTCTGTGCTCATGTGAAACACGCAGCACCTGTCAGTGATCATGTGAAACACGCAGCACCTGTCAGTGATCATGTGAAACACGCAGCACCTGTCAGTGATCATGTGAAACATGCAGCACCTGTCAGTGATCATGTGACAGGCGCTGCACCTGTCAGTGATCATGTGAAACATGCAGCACCTGTCAGTGATCATGTGACAGGCGCTGCACCTGTCTGTGCTCATGTGAAACACGCAGCACCTGTCAGTGATCATGTGACAGGCGCTGCACCTGTCAGTGATCATGTGACAGGCGCTGCACCTGTCAGTGATCATGTGAAACACGCAGCACCTGTCAGTGATCATGTGACAGGGGCTGCACCTGTCAGTGATCATGTGAAACACGCAGCACCTGTCAGTGAACATGTGACAGGCGCAGCACCTGTCAGTGATCATGTGACAGGCGCAGCACCTGTCAGTTGGTCAGAAGTATTTTAGATTTGTCTTTTTGTGAGACAATAAATAAATGACAAAAACAAAAATGTATATATTTTTTAAAATAGACGGTGTAATCCCTCATTTGTGTGTAAAAATTGTGACTGTGGTCAAACAATGTCATTTTCAGTACACACCCACATCACATCGAGTTGACGCTGCCCAGGTGGGAACAAAAACTCCTCCTTCTGACACAAATTTGGAAAGCGGCACTCGCTGTCATTTGGCTCAGATGAATTAGCAGGTGGGAAACACACGTCAGCGTTTCTTTTTACTCAATTTTATCAAATACTCACATGAGCTCATGTGCTTATGCAAAGAAAAAATTGTATACAAATATCTGCAAAGTTGTTTGAAAAAGAATCTTGAAATGCAAGTAAACAACCACACGTCAAAACCACTCAAAACTCACTCATCACTCGCCAAGCTCACTGTCCAAATTTCTTGCTGTCAGTCATTGTCTGTTCATACCACTGGGAGTTTCTTAAAAGGCCTCCGGCATTTTCCACTTTTGCGAGCCTGTTTGGGGTACAGTTGTGGGCGGAGTAAGTTTCTGACTGCGTGTTTAGACTCACTTTAAATGTCTTGAAGTTGTGCAGGAACCTTGTAATAATATAAACTAACAAGTGTCAAAACAAAAATCCAACATTAATTACTGGACCAACAAAATTGACACACATGTAATTGAAGAGATGCCATATCGAGCATTTGAAGCAGATCATCACCAGAAAGCTACACAAGTGCATCTCTAAACCATAACATTTGTAATTCATCATTTTCCAGCCTGGTTCTGCTGCCACTGC
This sequence comes from Mugilogobius chulae, assembly GCA_038363315.1. Taxonomy (NCBI): domain Eukaryota; kingdom Metazoa; phylum Chordata; class Actinopteri; order Gobiiformes; family Gobiidae; genus Mugilogobius; species Mugilogobius chulae. The sequence goes on from CM076402.1 coordinate 22,330,028, forward strand.
CCTGGTTTTGAGCTTATCGGCCAATACAAACACAGTGACAGTGCATTACTCGCTAATCACCTCTCATTACATAATTACTTCTCGCTTTAGCGCCGGCTTCCTCTCCTCATTAGGGGCTGTAAATCTGATCCGCGCTGATAAAAACATTAATTTAGCTTCTGTGGATATTAGCACAAGACGACACCAGGGGGACCAGCTCTAATAACGCTGAGGTTTTATGGGTTTGATTAAAAAACTGGGGTCACTGCAGGTCATCCGAACGAGTCTTAATCCGACAGGAGAAAGTTGTGATTAGGATAGAGAGACAGACAGTGGATATTAATGTGTTGTGATGGATTTGTAATTATGTCTTCCACCCATAGAGCTGCAGAACAGTGGTTTCCAACTTGTGCCACTCTGAGAGCCACCAAACGATCCAATAATGAAGCCACAACCCACCACTTATATATACTGTATATTTGTAAATGTAAAATGCATCTTTTTTGGTTGCCATGTAAAATGAGTAGCCTTTATTGACCTTTATTTAACCAGGGAAGTCCCACTGAGATTCAGAATCTCTTTTGCAGGGAGCCCTGGGGAAGGGTCAGGGGAGGCATTAATGGACATGTTTTTAGCTGTAGGAGGAAACGGAGTACCCGGAGGAAACCTACGCAGACACGGGGAGAACATGCAAACTCCACATAGAAAGGCCCTGGCCGGCCCGGGAGTCGAACCCAGGACCTTCTTGCTATGAGGCCAGAGCGCTAACGCTTGCGCCACCGTGTCGCCCATTTTATATACCAAAACAGACTAGTGTCCCACTTGTGGACCCCTAAGCACCTCTGGGGAAAGAAATCTGTACATTTTAGAACATATTTGTGTGATGTAATTTAAAAATGTAGATTCGACCAGGGAGTTTGGAGTTAGGGCTTGACTGCATGACAGCTTATATCTTGTGTTTCTGCTGTTTTGGTGAAAACATGATTCACCATTTCTCTATTTAATAAAGCTATCTGTCAAAAAAAAAAAAATAATAACTTTTTTTTTTTTTTTTTCCCCAGATGCTCCTTTTAATGGTCAGTCCCTATAAAAATCCCAACACTGCCATCTGGCTTGAAGAAAATTGGCATACATACTTTTTTTTTTCCAAATCTCCCACTCCAGAGCTCCAAATTGTAATTCACCACAAATGCACCTAAAAAAGTAGGTCAGTTCAATTGTAAGATTTTACGGGACATAATATGTTGAGTGCTTTTTGCTCAGTGGCGTTTGCTGCCACATTGGCCTTTAGTTTCAGCCTTTTTCTATTGAATATTTACAGGTGTGTTTCTCTTGATAACTTGCGTGATGAGCGTGAGCAGAGCAGAGCTGAAAGTCCAAGCCTCCATGTGACCGTTCAGATGCTCCAAAAGTGCAGCAGCTGAGACTAAAGCTTAAAAGTTTTATAGAGGGATTATCGATCGACATCACTTTCCGCTCTACTGCGCATTCAAGATTCAAGATTCAAATTTAACTTTATTGTCCCAAGGATGGAATTGAAAGGAAATTTGTCTTGGGATATCAACCCGTGCTGCCGTCAATACTGCGCAGTTATTTGATAAAAGCATGTCGCCTGCAGAAAGAGACGCTGTCCGTCTAGTTGGCTGGGAAAATGTCTTTGTTAAAAACAAAACAAACAAAAAAAACGAGGTATGAACCGGTCGATGAACGTCTGGCTCCTGAAGCTTGAGATGTGTTTTTCTTTGGTTTTCCACTCACTGAATGTAACGTGTCAGAATGGTAAAGACAACTTTTATTCATAAATGTTTTAGCAGCATAATTTTATTTTTGCCGTGATAAACTTTTGTAGTTAGCTGACAACAGCACTGGCTTGTGTTGCTGCTACAGCTTGTGTCAATCAGCGGCGGCTCTTTCTGATAACTGGTTACAAGTGGATTCCTTAAGTTGATAAACAAATATAGTAGAAACAGACAACACATCAAACACTGTGGATAATTCAACACATTCATAAAATCAAATCTCATTTCTGTTCACCTGGTGATTGTCTAAACTGAATGGTTTGATTTTTAGGGGAAGGTGATAAAAGCAGCAATACCAGTCAGTCCAAACAAATGTTTATTCAGGCTGTAGCTAAGTAAAATAAACAAATACATAAAGAAGCAGAAGTTTCAAGAGTGTAATACTTCCTTTTGCCTTTGAGGTACAATAAAAACAAAATATGTACGCTTACACTGAACTGTGATTGGTTAAATTGAGCTGTCACTCACTCAGAGCAAAACAAAGACCGACCAAAAGGAGAAAACAAAAAATGGACTAAATACACAACCTGTTGATTGGTCAATTGACTAAAAAGGAGCACGTTGACCATGGATCTGACCCAAGCTTTAATTAAAAAGTGATTGGTTGCAAAACTTTAGAACAGCATAATAAGGACCAATAAAGTTTCATATAAAATGACAGACTAATTTAAATAGTCACTCACAACTCTTCAACTAAATAACTTATTTATGTTGCTTTTCTATAAGTAAAAATCTTACTATGAATAATTTGTCAAATGATAAAAATTTGGTTGCTAAGACACCATGGGTGTCAGATAGAAAATTAGGATTGTTACTTGTCCTAGAAATGAAAGTCCATCTATATCATACTGAAAGAATTTTTCCGTTTCTCCCTCTTTCTGTCTCTGTCTTTCTCTCTTTGTCTCTCTGTTCTCTCTTTCTTGTGTGTTTTTTCTCCTCTCTGTCTCTCTCTCTGTCTCTATCGCTCTTCCTCTCTCTCTCTGGTCTCTCCTTCTTCTGCCTCTCTCTTTCTCTCCTCTACCTCTCCCTCTGTTTTTATGTTTCTTTCTCTGCCCCCCCACACTTCTCTCTCTCTCTCTCTCTCTCTCTTTTCCTCTTTATGTCTGTCTGTCTCTCTCCCTCTCTGGTCTCTCCCTCTTTCTGTTTCTCTTACTCTTTTTTTCTCCTCTCCCTCTGTCTCTCTCTCTGCTTCCTCTTTCTTTCTTCCTCTCTTATCTCATGTCTCTCTGTCTCTATCTCTCTTCCTTTCTTCTCTCTCTCATCCCTCTCTTCTCTCTCTGGTCTCTCCTCTTCTGTCTCTCCTCTACCTCTCTCTCTTTCTTTTTACGTCTGCTCTCTCTTCTCTCTCTTTATTTCCCTCTCTCTCTGTCTCTCTCTCTCTCTGCCCCCCCCCCCCCCCCCCCCTTCCCCCCCCCTCTCTCTCTCTCTCTCTCTGGCTCTCCTCTCTCTCTCTCGCTCTGGTCTCTCTCTCCCTCTCTCTTTTTCTGGTGCCCCCCCCCCCCTCTCTCTCTGGTCTCTCTCTCCCTCTCTCTCTTTCTCTCCCTCCCTCTTTCTCTCTCTATCTGGTCTCTCTCTCTCTCTCTCTCTCTCTCTGGTCTCCCTCTCTCTCTTTTTCTCCCTCTCTCTCTCCCTCTGTCTCTCTCTCTTATCCCTCTCTCTCTCACTCTCTCTTCCATCTCTCTCTCTCTCTCTCTCTCTGGTCTTTCTCTCGTCTCTCTCTCTCTCCTTCCTTCTCTCTCTCTCTCTCTCTCTCTCTCTGGTCTCTTTCTCCCTCTCTCTCTTTCTCTCCCTCTTTTTTTCTCCCTCTCTCTCTCTTCCCTCTCTCTCTCTCTGATCTCTCCATCCTCATGTGCAGCAGTGTTGAGTCTGTTCTGTTCCATTTATACTCTGAGCTTAAAGTTGGTGTCAGTGACAGAACACTGTGGCCCTGAGGGAATGTTCCTGCTACTGTTCTCACTACACATACACTTACACTATTACTACTACTACTACTACTATTACTACTACTGCTACTGTTCTCACTACACATACACTTACACTAATACTACTACTACTATACTGATACTTTTACTCACGGCTGGCTTACGGAATAAATTATTTAAAGGAAAGCTATAGGGAAAAATATTAGACAAAATGTTCTTAGCCTCACATAAACATGTCCATGCTCACGAACTCAACATTTTCTTGGTAATCATGGAGTTGCAATATTTTTTTCCAGTAACATTTTGCCAAGTTTTTAGTAGGGCTGGACAAATAATCGAAAAATTAAGAGATCGAATTGTCAACTATTTGGATGTCGGTTTTGAAGCGAAAGATCGAAAACCAATCCTTTGTCATTGATGTGTTTTTGATTTTGAGCAAAAGTCAAACTTTGAGGCAAATATGGAGGAATTTTCGGTCGACGTCACTTTCCGCCCTGCACATGCGTTATGCAGAAAGAACCGCTGTCCATCTGCTTAAATGGGAAACTTCTTTGAATAAAACAATGAAAGGGGACGAGTGCAGCTGTTTGGATCAGGTCTGAACCGGTCTGACAGACGTCTGTCTCCTGTCTCTGTTGTTTTTCACTCACCTGAATGTAACTTTTAAGCATTGTAGGATCAAATTTCATTCACAAATGTTGACTTGGCAGCATAACTTTTGTTTTCGCACGGTGATAAACTCTTGTAGTTAGATAAACAAAAAAAGAAAAAGAAAAAAAAAAGAATGATACATTAAAAAGTTTTTCTTTTGTTTTTGTTCATAAAGCCGTTTTTTCTTTTGTTTTTGATAAAGTTCAACAAAAGCAAAAATCGAGACAGATCAATATGAGGGGAAAAATTATTTTATTTTTCCTAGAACGCCCAGCCCTACTTTTATGTATCATTAATTAAGCAAATATGTAGAGGTAATTCCACAACTGTTACCTACACTGCAAAAAATGAATTTCAAGTTAAAAGTTGTTTGATTAAACCTCCTGTTTCAAAGTGTTTTGAACTGATTTCAAGACATTGCTTCTTATGTCAAGCCAAATTATTTAGCCAAATGCTCTTATAAACAGTTAAAAAATGTCTTGAAACCAGAGAAATATTCTACATTACATAAAAAAATTTAATCTTATCCAGTGAGCAGCTCAAATCTGGATTAAAATTCTGATTCCAAGTCATTTTAAGAAAGTCTAGAAATATAGTTTTTGTACTGTATCAACCATGTCTAAACAAAGGGTCACAGAAATGGCACAAAATACAATTTGATACATGATACATCTGGTAACATGTGACTTTAAGCTTGTTCACTCCTTGTTGCTAGAGGCTCCATAAATAACTTCAAAACCAAATTAATAATCAATTGATGAATAAAATTCATTCACAAAAACTCAATCAACTGAGAACTTGAGGCAAAGACTTTAGACTTAATGGAGACTTAGTTGCATTTAAATTACTTTTATTTCGATTGTGCATCTGTAGTTTTGTTTCTGTTGCTAAAAATAACTCAAAGCTACATTCATACTTCTGTCACCTGCAGCTCACCTCGGCTCTGACGCCGAGTCGGACGGACGACATTCCTCTTTGATGAAAGATAATCTCAGGTGAAAGGGAAATGTTTTTTAATAAGTCAAGTCTAGTTTCTTTGGATAAACAAACATTTAACTTTATAAACAAATAATAATTTATCTTATTTATATTTTTAGAACAAGTACATGTTAGTTGTTGTCATCATTTGTGCAACAATCAATAACTTTTGCTTGTTTAAACTTTTTTTTTAGATCTGATAGTTAAAAGTTGTTATGCATTTGACTTCTGTGAGCTCTTAGTCATTCTAAAATGTTGTTACTTCACCAAAATAGTGACTAGTTTCATTTACATATGTTTAAGCAATCCTGAATTATTAAACTATTTAACTTGTCCCAAACTGAAAGTGCTCTGTTCCACTTTGTGATGTCATGAAGTGGTAGTTTACTGCTAACTGCTATTTCAGCCTTACTCAAACCCTCAATAACACACACACAAATTAAATTTAAGTTGTTTTGTTTATCTTTGTTTAAATTGTGAAGTGAAGCAGTTAAATCAGGTTAAAACAATAGTTGTAGATTGAAAGTTTGGCAAATCCAAAACTAGTGTAGTAGTCAAGACTAATCGAGACCAAAACCTTTCTGAAACCACAGGAGTCCCAAGACCGAGACAAGACCAAGACCACAGTCTATTGAGACCAAACCAAGATCACCTTTGTAATTTTATACAATTCTACATGATCAGGTGTGGCGGGGAAAGGTCACTGCCCTGGGTTTTGCAGCGCATGGTCGTAATGAAATATGGTCTTGGTGTCCAAGATAAGATCAAGTCCGAGCACCTGGATGTTTTAAAAGTATGTTGATAATAATTCAGTCAATAATTTATCAATTCAACTGAATTGTGCTAAAAAAGGTTCCTTAAACAGTTTTGTTCATGTCAGTAAGTTGTGTTCACATTGCAGAGTTTCAGTTCAGATGGTGAGCAAAAGCCTGTTTATCCAATGAATAACATTGTAATTTCACACATTTAGACTAGACCCCATTAATATTTTTGCTGCTTGATACCCATAAATATTATTGACTTATATGTTTTGTTGAAGTTATGTGAATGCAACATTTTGTCAGATAAATGTGAAATGTTGGCAAAATGAATCACAAAAGTGCAAAAATACATTTATGTCCATATTAGAAAATTAATGTTTTAATTGATTTATTTTTAGTTGCTTCTTTTGTTTATATTTTTCTATAAATATGTTTAATTTTTGGACATTTTGAAAACAACATTGACAATAATATCAATTGGAAACAGCGTGTCATATGAATGCAATTTCTATTTTTTGCGTGTGAATTTCACGCGTTTCTGTCCTAGTTCATTTCTATGGTGAATGTAAAGACGAGTTATTATTCATGAAGACTAACACAATTCTAACCATGACCAACTCTAAGCCTCAGACCTAAACTTAGCCGTTAACCCCCTAAAAGACTCCTGGTTTGTCCTCAACTACATCACTTGTTCATACCACTCCAGAAAAAACTAGTGTGTAATTGCACGCCAAAAAAAGGCAGAAGCGTCGTCATGACAAACAATTTGTCATGACGTGCAAGCCATGAGAACACGTTGAACATTTGATAAAGCACCCAGCTCTGGCCCAAGACCTTAAAAAAAGCGGTCAACAGCTGACCCTTGTGAATGTGTGTGCAGTTTCAAACACAGTGAAGCAAATGTTTTCACCTAATGACATCACAAGTAGTTTTTTTTTTTACTTAAAAATTAGTATCTAGATCAGGGCTATTCAAATGGTGGCCCGGGAGCCAAATGTGGCCCACTAAACAGTATGTGGACTAGATTATCTGATTTGTATTCTTAGTGCTTTATATTAGCTCTCTCATCTAGTAGCCTATGCATCAATTGAACCAGACTTTTCATGTCATTTAAAGGGTTAAACATTCTAGTCCTGGTTTATTTCCAGTTCAGATTTTATGGTCTAGTCTTGTTTAAGATGTAGTTTACATCTGATGTAAACCAAACAGGTTTAATGTTGGTGGTCGCTCTGATCTGACTGTTGAGTTTGTTTGGGTTAGTCCTCTTGTTTTTAACGTGACATTGCATTATTGTTTTATTTTGTATTTTTAGAAGAAGGTATATTTCTAGTAAATTGTTCCATTTCCAGTTGTTTGTGGATCATGGATGTAAAACACATCTATAGTTCAGTCAGTAATCCGGCCCTCAGACCATAGCCCTTTAACAAATTTTTAAAAAGTCCCTTCAGTCCAGGTGATGTTGTATTTTTGTCCGTGTTCTTCTCCTTTACTACTCTGTCAGTGTGTAGATGTTTAGTGTCTTTGTCCAAACAGACTCGGCTCAGACTGACCTCCTGAGCTGTGGCTAACACTGTGACCATATGGAGCTGCCTCTCATGAGTCTAATGTGTGACCTGAACAAACATGACTGCAGCCGCTCCAGCCTCTGTGCTCCAACCACAAACCTACTGTATATCTAGAGGCATTTGTTACTCCCAAGACAAAAAGACAGTCAAGACTAGTCAGTGTTGGACAGGTAATGACGGAGAGCCCAAACCTTTTTTCTTAGTGGACCAAAATGTGTTACTTTGAAGAGCGCCGTGGGACAAACTTGATTTTGTTTGTATTTACATTTTTGTTTGAGAAGAGGTGATGAATACACTGTCTTTTATCATTTAGTAGATTACACCTAACTTTGTGTCTTTTGACAGTTTGGTATAAAAGATACAAACCTAAACACCCCTCGGCAGAAGAGATGAGACTCCCTGAATCTCACTTTGGGCACCACTACACTACCTTGGCTCTACTCTGTTCTACTGTTCTGTCACTGGTTCCAGTTTTTCGAGGTACTTTTTAGTACCTGCCTCCCTCCCCTCAGGGTCAAAGCAAAACATAGTGTGCACAGATCGTCACCCCATGGTTGGGTCAAAGTAAAATGTTTCTGATGAGTGAGACTGACTCCAGCGACCGCGTGTGTGAGAGAAACATCACTGTGTGCTGCACACGAAAGCCTTGAAGCAACCTTTAAGTAGGATTGGGCGATCTGGGAAAAAACAAAATTACGATTTTTTTTTCTCATATTGATCAATCTCAATTTTTGATTTGATTTAGTTTAACCTTTTCAAAAACAAATGAAAAAGCCATTCATTAGATTTTTTTATATACAGTATGTATCAATATTCTGCCTCAAAGATTGACTTTTGCTCCTAACGACACATTTTTACTGACGAAAGATTGGTTTACAATCTTTTGATTGAAAACCCACCACCAAATAATAAATGTTTCGATTCGATCTCGATCTCTCGATTTTTAGATTAATGACCCAGCCCTACCTTTAAGCAAAAGACATGACTGGAGACACCCGGTGAGGAGAATCTTTTAAACCTTTTACAGCAAAAAGGTTGCAGAACTCTGCAACCTTTTACAGGGGTCTGCAAAAGTGATTTGGTTTGAATTGGCCCAAGAGCTGTGGCTCTAGAGACCTTGCAGACCTCTGTTATAGAAGTTAAGATCTCCTGAGAGCAAAGATTAATTCAGTGGCTCTCAACCTGGAGGTTGTGATCCCTTGTGGCTGGCAAAATGATCTCTGGAGGCCCCCGATGATGTGTGAAATAGAACATTGATGTCTTGGACAAGGTTCTTTCAAGTCCAGTGAAAGATGTAGATTTCTTTTTACCGGCCATCAATAGGCTTCTGGCCTCAAATAAAAATCAAACGAAACACTGAAGACTATGTGCCTGGAGGTTGTGAATGTTGACAGTTCTTATTTCTGGAATCACAATTGATTAAACAATCCTGAAAAGAGAGCACACACATCTAACAAAAATAAATGTGCATAATGTATTTTTGAAGAACTTGAGGCTCTCTCAGCTGCCTCTCGATGGAAATCCCACATTTGCAGTTTCTGAATCCTGACTCGACACCAGCTCTCCTGAGAAACCATAACTCTTTGAGTTTTGTATGTGTTTATACTGGATTATTAAAAGATACACAAACACGTTTTGACTAGATTAGGCTGGTGTATTGACACACGAGAGTCAAGACAAGCTTTAACAAATTCAGTTAATATTTCTCAGTGATGCTGATGAACTGATTTCACATTTCTTTCATCAATCTTTATGATTTGCTAATTTTTCTCTTCACCTTTTGAAAACCTCAGAATGTCGTGGTCCATGGACAGGGGAAAAAGGGGTTTTCTTGTAAATTGGCTGCTTGCATGTGATGTTGCCCCATGATGCAGCGGGGGAGGCGGGGGAGAAGGGAGAAGGGGGGTCTGTTTCAAACTTGTGCTGAATGTGTGACTTCACTTCCTCATTTCCACTCGTTTCATTTCCTGTTTTGAGCAAGTTTAAGATGTCATTTGTTTAAGACACACAGATGTTTTCAAACGGCAGCAATGCAAAGAGAAAAGTGGCCCGGAGCGTCTTACATTTACAACAATATTTACTCTCTGAGGCTTAATGGCTTTGAAAAACAGTGAGCTGTGTTATTTACTTTGCAGTGTTTTTCTACTTTTCTTCAGCCATGACACACTTTTTTGTTTGTTTTTTTCACATTTTAGCAAAAATAATCCCTTTTTCAATTGTTTTGATGGCAAATCTATAAATATCCTCAAATAAAGATAAATAAGACTTAATTTAAGCATTTATTCACTTATTATCCAGTTTAAGACTTTTTACAGTGCACAAGTTAGACTTGATTTGGTCCTATTTAAGTCCTCAGATAGTCCAGGTTCTTAATTGTGGTTTAATGCTGATTTGGACATTTTGTAGAGCAATAAAAATAGATAATAGATTTGTGAACATACTAGCTTGCCAAAGTCTGAGCTTGTCAGATCTCAGAAGCTAAGCATGTTGGGCCTGGTCAGTACTTGGATGGGAGACTCTGGAGGAACCTCAGGCGCCAGTGCAGGCCTATTCAACTTAAGGCCCGGGTGCCAAAGATTTGATTTGGCACTCAAATACACTTTCCAAATATTACAAAAACATATTTTCTCTTGTTTGTAGATTTAATTCAGGGTTATTACTCAAACCTATTTTTTATGTGTCAGTAGGTGTCTGAAATTAAGACTTGTAAGTGACTGTAGTGTATTTTTCTTGTTCCATTTCCAGTGAGAAATGCTTTTTCCTATTTTTAGCTCACTGTTCAAACTGTTCTTTTGGTAAATATTGTTTGAAGACAGTTAAACTTTGCTCAAACAAAGATAAATATGACTTATTTTAAGCATGTATTCTCTCATTATCCAATTTAAGATTGTCATTCTTTATAGTGTAAGGTAATGTTTATTAAGGACAATGTACAATTACTTTAAGCACAAAGGCAGAGACGCCTGTACCAGATTGTAGCTTACAACTAATTTACATTTGTAGTCCTGGGGAGGGGAGGTACATTGGACATGTTTTTAGTTGTAGGAGGAAACCTACGCAGACACGGAGAGAACATGCAAACTCCACATAGAAAGGCCCCGGGCGGGACCTTCTTGCTATGAGGCCAGTCCTGATTGAATTCTTCTTTAGACCTGGTTTAGTCCCAGTTCAGATTTGGTTATGTGGTTTAGGTTCAATCTGACAGCTTCCTCTCCTTAATCTTTCGAGCACAAGGTTAATATCTACATGTATTCATTTTGGTTGAAATTACAAATTAAAAATGTCTTTTTATGAAAAAAAGTGAAACTGGAGTTTACCAGCCAAACTCTGCAAATCAGAGAGCTGCATTCGGCCCCTGATTAGAACTAAAATTCTTTATTATTCAGTTCAGACAGTACTCAGTGGTCTCATTTTTTCACATTGATAACACACTTAAGGCGAGCAGTTTTCAGATGCACTTGTGTCTTATCTTCTTCTCCATCTTGGATTCTTTCCACTGAACTCATTCACCAACTTTCACCTGAGCAAAGAGACAATGCTGCCAAGCTGGTTTCTGAACAAAGTCCCACAGATATATAAATGTTCTTTATTTTGGATTACTCACATTTGTTTCGTTATAGTTTTAAGACCTGCTTGTTTCCAGGGGTTACTATGGCTTTGCCTGGAATAAATGCAATTCAAAAGTTTCTAAAGCCACACTGGGCAATATTCCTTTTTAAAAAATACATGTTATTCCCAAGTTTTTATTGACAGTAGTATCATTTACTGCTAATAATAAAGCAGTTGACCCCACACACTCCTTCAGTCACTCACACAGATACATCCCTGATCTGATGTGCACACAATTCTTTTATTATGTTGAAATGTCCTGACTCTAGTCCGTGTTTAGTCTTGACTGTACTCTATGTTTAGTCCAGACTCTGGTCCATGTTTAGTCCTGACTCTGGTCCACGTTTAGTCCTGACTCTGGTCCACGTCTAGTCCTGACTCTGGTCCACGTTTAGTCCTGACTCTGGTCGGTGTTTAGTCCTGACTCTGGTCTATGTTTAGTCCTGACTCTGGTCCACGTTTAATCTTGACTCTAGTCCATGTTTAGTCTTGACTCTGGTCCATGTTTAGTCCTGACTCTGGTCCATGTTTAATCTTGACTCTAGTCCATGTTTAGTCTTGACTCTGATCCACGTTTAATCTTGACTCTAGTCCATGTTTAGTCTTGACTCTGGTCCATGTTTAGTCCTGACTCTGGTCCATGTTAAATCTTGACTCTAGTCCATGTTTAGTCTTGACTCTGATCCACGTTTAATCTTGACTCTAGTCCATGTTTAGTCTTGACTCTGGTCCATGTTTAGTCCTGACTCTGGTCCATGTTTAATCTTGACTCTAGTCCATGTTTAGTTCTGACTCTGATCCACGTTTAGTCCTGACTCTGGTCCATGTTTAATCTTGACTCTAGTCCATGTTTAGTCTTGACTCTGGTCCATGTTTAGTCCTGACTCTGGTCGGTGTTTAGTCCTGACTCTGGTCTATGTTTAGTCCTGACTCTGGTCCATGTTTAGTCCTGACTCTGGTCCATGTTTAGTCCTGACTCTGGTCCATGTTTAGTCCTGACTCTGGTCCATGTTTAGTCCTGACTCTGGTCCATGTTTAGTCCTGACTGTAGTCTGTGTTTAGTCCTGACTCTGGTCCATGTTTAGTTCTGACTCTGGTCTGAAGACGTCAGGGACCAAAGTACATCTCTGACATGAGAGATGTACTTTAGAACCAGACCAAGGTGAGACTTAAGCAGAGCTGTTTTAAAGTCTATTCTCTGTAAATAACAAAACAAATCAATGGAGATAAACAACTGCACTTATCTGAAAAGTTACATAGTGCCGTCTGTCTTTATCGGATTCTTCAGAGTTTGTAAATTCACAAATAATGTGAGAGTCCTTGTGGCACTGCTACCCTGTTTTAAAATAATTATAATTTCATGACACTAATAAATATGATGGTGTCACGTTAGCTTCAGTGCTGTATTACAGAGCTATTTGATTTAATTTAGCTGAGGGACAGATTTTTCTGAGTGCCATCGCCTCTGGGCCAAGTAACACAAGATGTTAACATTTTTGACAAAATTTGAGATTGTGCTAAAAATCTGTTGTACAAAATCTGTTTTAATAATGTTAAGAAATACAGTTATAGCCAGTCTAGGTTTCTTTCATTGTGCTATAGAATTTCCAAACCAGAGTTAAGAAAGTGCTAAACCTGTAGAAGTCAAGTCTGAACCAGAACTAAGCCAGAGCCTAATGAAGTCTAAAGCAGAATTCCACTAAGAATAAAAAAACAAAGTCAGATCTAGTAGTAGATCTGTAGTAGCTTACATTTAACTTTGCAAACAAGAGAAAATATTATCATATTTGCAAGTTTAGGAAGATGGGTTGAGGGCCGGATCAGATCTTTGAAAGGCCGATTTGGCTTCCGAGCCTTAAGCTGAATAGGCTTGCCTTGCATACTATATTGTATTAGGCTCATGTTTGCACGCTCAACCTGCTATAAAATAATCTGTGGCATGGTGGTTCAGTTGTTAACTCTCTGGCCTCAGCTAAAAGATCCTCCAATCGACTGTCGGGCCTTTCTATGTGGAGTTTGCATGTTCTTCCTGTGTCTGAGTAAGTTTCCTTCAGGTGCTCCTGTGTCTCTTACTACTAAAGACATGCCCAGTATTGCCTCCCCTCCACTAGGATTGGAAATGGAAAACAACTGTAAAAGCTGCAATCTGATACAAGCATATGTCGTTAATGTAAACAATGTCCTAATAAACTTATGTATCTACAGAAGCCTTTAAAGCCGGGGGACCTGTAAAACAGAATTATCTCTCCTACTACTTCCTCACTCTTTCTAGTCCTTCGGCAGCTGGTTAACATCCTCATGCATGTATTTTTTACAGACAGTAAAGTGAAACTGGAGAAGACAACTCAAGCACAGCCAATCCGAGCGCTGCTTTCAGACAGCACAGAGCAGACTTACTTCGGTTACTTTATTGGTACTCGTAGGTAGAGCTGTGCAACATATCGAAATTTAGATAATATCGTGAATGTTGTTTTGAAGATATGCAAAAATGTAATATTGAGTAGATCGTGCAATAAAAACATGCTGCAAAAGAGCTTTACCAAAAAAAAGAAAAAAAGAAAAAGTGATGATGTACTCTTAAAAACAAGGCAAGTTTAAATATATACTGTATCAGAATTTGACCATTAAGCAATTCAAAGAGCTTTATTAAACAGGTTTTACATTTGACCTGATTGCCAACAAAACCAGTATAAATCAATTGAATCAATTTTAAACTGATTAAAACATTTAAGGTTGTCGTTTTTCCAGTGCAACTAATTTAACACATTTATGTTGAACTGACAAAATATCGTCCAAATATCGTGATCGAGATTCGCCAAAAGATTATCGAGATTATTGTAGCGTCTGACAAAAAATAGTAACATCATGAGATACAGACACACAAATTCACACTTCCTACATTACAGATCTCAAATGCAGGGCAAATATATAAGAACATCACAGCAACTCATTTTCAGCTTCGGCAAAATAAAATGGCAATTTGGCCATTTTTGAATATGCTTTTAACATTTAATAATTCACAAAGGTTGCATTCACAATACACTTTTGATTCGGATCAGGATTCGTTTGTCTGGATAGTTCGGTTCAATTGGGTAATTGTGAAAGCGCAAACAAACTCTGATCTGGTCCAAAATGTCCAAATCTGGTTCGTTTGGAGAGGTCGGTCTCAGCTCGGTGGAATCGAGCTCTGGAGCGGTTCGTTTGTTTTGTGAAGTAAACGGAGCGAGAGCGAAACAAAACCAGGAAGTGAACAGTGACGTGATCCACGCTGAGACACACGTGAGGCTCAGAATCACAACAAACAGCATGTGTGAGATCGATAATGAGAGAAATAATACACAAAAACACATGAAAGTAACAGGAGAAGGACGGGGGATGATTCAGGTATAATTAAATATGATCACACGACTTTATATCACCGTTTTCTCGCGTTATTTACAAAAATAACAAAGTTATAACTTTTAAATGAAAGAGAAGACAGAAAGTAACACTACAGCTCACATTACTGCGGAAGAAATGGTCTATATTCATCTAATATTTGGTTACACAGCTAAGTGAGCAGATGACAGACCTTTCAGAGCCAGATTTACTCAAATAGGTGAACTTTCTGTTAGGTTTTACTCTAGGCATTTGGAACGAAATGCCTAGCCCTCCTCTCTCGTCTTCTGAAGTGAAAGTGTTGTCTTTGCTCCGACACCTCGTCTGTCACTCACTCTGGTCCCGTTAATGTGGGAGAAGTTGTGGGATAGATCCATAAAAACACAAATATAAAGTCCCCAGCAGCCGTGTTTGTTTTGGGATGTAGCTGTAGCCGCTGTTAGCCGAGAAGCCGGGTGTCTTCTTTGCTGCTGACGTAAAGTGTTTCTGTCACAGCGCCTCTACAGGCCAAAGGCAGATGTGTCTCTACTGCGCTGGTTCGATTGGCAAAAAGTGTATCCGTGAACGCGAACCGAGCCAGTTTAGAGAAAGATACAATGTTGCAATTTTGGTTCCAATCGAGTCGAGCCTGGTTCAGTTTGTATTGTGAATGCAGCCAAAACCAAGTACTCCAGCTCTAAAGTTCCTAACATTAACATCTTTGTAATGTCCTAATCAGTTTGCCTGTTGATCTGCAGAGCCATGTCACTTGCTCTAAATGAATCGTGAGCTGTGCGTATGTAAGTGTCCGGTGTAGTGAGTGTGTGCAGTGTTGTGTGTGTTGAGCAAACATAGACATCTGTTGTGAATGGAGCTGTACTACAGTGACCGTATGTTGTCATCATAAACATTAGAGTGATGCAGGTGCCGTGCTCTGCTGTGATTGGTGGCTTTACAGTGATGTCATTACTGTAGCTTTCACAAATCAGTCCGACCCACGACCCACTGTTACAGCATCAAAGTTTGGCTTTTGCTCGAACCCACATGTGTTTACTGACGAAAAAAAACCTCCAACTAGAGCTGGGCGATAAGGCAAAAAATAATACCCGGTACCACAATTTTCTTTGAGACAGATCATGATTTTGATTTTATCACAATTGTTGGAAACTGTTTCTTTTCAAGTTGCTTTTGAGGTAAATACAATCATCTGCTTTTTTAGAAAGTGTGTCACATCCCAGAGGTCAGTTTTGTTTGCACAGGCTGTAAAATGTAACTTGAAATATGAAATATTACTTTCAGGTGGAGGCTTTTAATATAAGCTCTAATTAACCTTTTGTCTAAACTGTATACGCGCACACAATAAATAAATAGAACCCTTCAGTGTCTAAATCCGGGCTGATCCATGGTACCAGATTTTCAGAAAAAAAAAAAAAAAAAAAAAACGATTCCAAAAACCTACAATCCCAAAACAAGTGACCACAACCCTTCAATAAAAAAAAATTGAAAATAAGTCATATAATTAAAATGTTGTGCATATCCACAAAGTTTCTAGCCATTTTTAACGTTAATAACAACTTTTAGACGTGAAAATATTCTGAAAGTCTATTATATTTTTAAATCAAACCTAAAAAATGAATACAATCTGCCTCTTTTATGACTTGAAAGCGCAGCCCAAAAAATTACAACCTTCAAAATCCCACAAGAATGTCTGAATTTGAACAGATGAATTAAAAAAGAAATATGGAAAATTCCGATCTTTTATGAGCTCTTGATTCGATTTTTATCACGATAGTGCCCAGCCCTACCTCCAATTAATTTTTGATTATTGCTCAGCTCTTTTTAAAATACTAATCATTTGTTAAACACTTGTATTAAATATTATTGTCCTTAAATCGTCACGTGAACAGGATCTATTGCCTCATCACTACAAATGCTGCTGCTAATAAATATGCCACCCAACCACCCAACTTCCTCTGATTGGCCGAACGGGACATAACTCAGTGTTTCTGTCCAATCCGCTGCGGTCTCTGTCTTTGGTCCCGCCTCCGGACCAAAATAACCCAGTCATAAATACAGAGAGCTACTATGAGCTTGTGTACAAACAAGGAAGGCTTGTGAGGCTGAAGCTCTGTTCACTGTGAGAGCTCGAGGAGGAGTAACGGCCCGTCGCAATCAAGCAAAACACAAACTCACAACTTACTGTCAATTTTTAATTATTTTGACACTAAAGCTTCAGAAAGTATCATTTGTTTCCCCCTAGTGAATATTAATGATAAGGAACAAGGTTATATTAAATGTGCTTTATCCAATTGTTGGAGTCAATAAATGTAAACTAAGGGAACTAATGCACTCTGAACTGTCCAATCCTTTACCACGATGAGTTTAGAAGCACTTTTAACAACTTTATGAAGTTAGTGTAACTTGAACTGTGCTGATAAACCTATTGACAAAGCACATGCTAAAACAACAACAACAAAGCACTTCCTGGGTTTTAGAGAAAAAATGCTCAATCACTACTTACAGCTAATATAAAACTAGTGTTGGGAGTAACTTATCAAAAGTAACTAGTTACTGTGAAAATATCCATTTTCGTAACTAAGTAGTGTAACTCATAAACTTATAAAACTGTTGATAATACAGTATATTACTAGTTACAATCTCAAGTTACTTTCATATAAATAATTGCATTTAAATTCTATTGAAAACGACACTTCAGTCTTTTGGTTTAAAGGGAATAAAATATTATGAGTAAAATGTGTTGTGACATCACATTTCCGTAAATGAATCAGTATCAAGTATAAATGTAACAGAATTAAACTTGTACAAATCTCAATGTATGTTTAGCTAGGGTGTGCAATTAATCAATTTCAATTTAAATTACAATTTTTGCTGCAATTGTTTACAAAAAATGTGTAATAACGTAATCGTGATTATTGATAGTAACTTATAAATCTGTTTATAAGTGCATTTATTTCCTTCTTTTCCAAAACGTCGTTTATTTTTCTGAGACCTGTCACATGCACATTTGATCTCTTCACTCGTTTCATAAAGGGCACTAACGCTCTGAAATTTTCTCTAAGCAAATAATAGTTTGAATAATCGTGATTTCAATAATGATTTAAAATATCTGGATATTATTTTCATCATAATCGAGCAGCCCTATGTTTTGAAAGTAGCTCAAAGTAACTCACAGTAATATTGTAATACAATGTATTACATTTTCTCCCTGTAACTAGTAATACATAATGTATTACAACTTTATAGTAATTTACCCAACATTGTATAAAACTCTGTGCTGGTGCATAAGTGAACAAAGTTGAAAAAATTGTCTACAAGTACTTTAAGACAAAAATACGCTGACGAATGTGTTTATTACACGACCTTGCAGATGTGGTTTATAAAACGTATAAAGAAGTGGACTGTCGCTGTTCACACATCAGTAGAATGTTCAGTTTGTTTAATCTGAGCCATTAGATGATTAAAAAATGCTGAATAACTNTTTGCTGCAATTGTTTACAAAAAATGTGTAATAACGTAATCGTGATTATTGATAGTAACTTATAAATCTGTTTATAAGTGCATTTATTTCCTTCTTTTCCAAAACGTCGTTTCTTTTCTGATAATACCTGTCACATGTCACATGTTACATCTCGCTTCACTCGTTTCATAAAGGGCACTAACGCTCTGAATTTTCTCTAAGCAAATAATAGTTTGAATAATCATGATTTCAATTATGATTTAAAATATCTGGATATTATTTTCATCATAATCGAGCAGCCCTATGTTTTGAAAGTAGCTCAAAGTAACTCACAGTAATATTGTAATACAAATGTATTACATTTTCTCCCTGTAACTAGTAATACATAATGTATTACAACTTTATAGTAATTTACCCAACATTGTATAAAACTCTGTGCTGGTGCATAAGTGAACAAAGTTGAAAAAAATTGTCTACAAGTACTTTAAGACAAAATACGCTGACGAATGTGTTTATTACACGACCTTGCAGATGTGGTTTATAAAACGTATAAAGAAGTGGACTGTCGCTGTTCACACATCAGTAGAATGTTCAGTTGTTTAATCTGAAGCCATTAGAGATTTAAAATGCTGAATACTGAAGTTTATTAAATTCTAGCCTGACACTACAGAGAAGTAATGTATTTACCAATAGACTTGGTAGTTTATGAAGTTGTTGTGAGCATCCCAAAATGCAGAGAGTGAAGAAAGATGTATTCTACAATTATAAAGAAACAGTCTGGGACCTACTTTTACAACTCAAGGACATTTCTGAGCCCTTACAAAGTCATTTATGAGTCACAGTTAATAATCACAATTACTCGATTACACAATTTTTGTAAAAAATTACAGTAATAATCATCATTGAAATTGAAATTTGATTATTTGCACAGCCCTACTTCCCAAGTCTTAACATAGTACATATTACCCCATGACTTTCCCCCACAGCAGGTCACTCTCCAAACATGACTCGTTGCTGACTGTGTCTTTATGCTAACTGCTGAAGGCTTCATTGACTTGAACTGCGTTCCACTTAGTCATTATTTCAGAGTCATATTTGCGTGACAACTATGTTTTTCCTCAAATCCAGTCTGTTTATTAGAAAGCAGAAATGTAAACAGATGGTTTTGGACGGAGAGCAGTGAGATGGGGAAGCTGGCAAAAGCAGCAACAATGTGGTTGTTACAGTGACATGACAGGTTTTCATGATTTTCTATTTATGACTTTGTTTAGAGAGACTGTGATAACATTGGTTTACACTAGCATCACTTTTTTTATTGTCATTTCAACTATGTGAAGTTAATATGTGTTTTGGTTTTGTTTACATATTTTCATGTCTAGGGTGACCACCTCAAAAATTGGGTGGGACAGGCTTGGGGATTTGGTAGGACATGGTGGGACGGACTCGACAAATAATTATAAACCTGTATTTATCTAAATATACAGTTTTTAATCTAAAATATACATTATTCTTTCATTATATAGCCTACGAATAGTCTACATATCGGACAGTTTAACATTTTAAAAAGTTGTTTGTATAACAAATAAATTAATAGCTTTTTTTTTTTTTTTTCAAGAATTGTCTTATTTATAGACACGTTATATTTGGAACATGTGACAGTTGATTTTGGTCTTTAGATAAAAGTTTGCATTGATTTAGAAGTTTCTTGCTGTCGTGTCTTTCTTTGGTGGGCTTAGTGTGTCAAACTCATGAGTCTGTTTCAGTTTAATCCCTTAATGTACCTGCAGACTTTGCCTTGTTGGCCATATATCATCTCCTTTCACGCACATGACATTCGCCTTTCTCCATCGCTAACAGCGCTTTTCTCTCACAAACGGTGGGCGGAAACAACTGAACCAGCGCGCGAACATAGACCAAACAGACGCCCAAATTCACGTTTTAACACGGCGCTGTAGCCTCGTAATCGTCATGTCCGATCAACGGTGAAAAAGCGGGACACGACCGTGATATGCGGGACGCGGGACAGGAGCTCAAACAACGTGACAATCATGGGACAATATTAAAATTTACACTTACGATTATAGTGACCAAAAAAATCACGATTAACGATATTATCACAATAATTTACTAAACATACAAGTGCACAGATTTAAAATCACTGAAATTTTATCAGAATCAGAATAGATTTTATTGCCATTGTCAGTGAGTTACAAAATTCACAAACTAGGAACTTGCTTCGATGCTAATGTACAACATATAACATTAATAAAGTAATTGTATAAAAGAAAAAATATTAGATAAAAAATACTTTAAAAATATAATATAAAATATGAGGGCATGCAAAGGAAATAAGTATAACGAGCCCGATCTCACAAGAAAGCGTACATTTACCACGACATTACACAATATGTAAATGAGGTATGATTAGCACGAGTTCACAGCTGTTTTGTGTAATTATAGTACGCGGCAGAGTCCCCGTTCATTTCAATGGTGGTTGTTAAGACGTGTTCTTATTTATGAATATGAATGAAATCCTGATTGTAATCTTAACCTGCCCCAAACCCCAGACCTAAACTTACCAATTTTAGTAACTTTATGCCTAAACTTATCCGTTTCACCTGAAGAAAACATCCCCACGTGGCTTCAACCAAACTCGTGTTTTTTTGACGCTGTGAAATCTCGTGTCATTTTTACTCTTTTTCATATTGTGCTAAATGCACGGCGTAACATAAGTACTAAAAATAGCTTTGAAGTCGTCAAAATACGCTGTTTTTGTGTCGTGGTAAAAGTACGCCATCTAGTGAGACTGTGTTGGTGTGTCGGCCGCTATGAGCTCAGACGCACTGTTTGGTCTGATCCCATGAACCTTTTCTTTGTTTAACCATAATACAGCTTTTACTGAGTTCACAGCGTCAGATTTAGATGCTATAATTGCGATTATCGTCACGTACGATTATCACAATTATAAAAAATGCCACATTTATTTAATTCCAGCCCTTAAATATTGCAATTAAAGATAATATCATATAATATACGTGACAGCACAAAAGCGGGACGTACACTCTCATATAAGTCCCTTAAATAATACGCACAACAATAATTCAAATGTTTGTTATATCACACAACAACATGCATTCAGATTTTCCACTGTTGACATAAGAAATTAAATGTCGTTCTCTCTAAACTCAAGTGATGAAGTAAACTAAGACTTTGCAATGTCATGAGAGTAAAAAAAACAATATGTGTGTCAGTCTATGAGGCAAGATTTTTTTCAGGAACAAGTAAGTAGAGCTGACAAACATGTTTTACACACAGCAGATGTAAATGTTTAGGAAGTCAGCAGGATTATGTAGGTCAAGTGTGTCACAGGTGTTTTCTGTTAAACAAAACAACATTATGTGTCAAAGAATCATACAAAATGGTATTTTTTCTGGGTTATCTGTTGGATTTAAGTACAATAATTTAATAATGAACCTAAAGCTGATCGCAGAGGACTTGGACTCGACTTGGACTTGAGGCCAAAGACTTTAGGCCTCCTGAGACCCGCCTCTGTTGTCCAGTAATATTATCAGCATATCCCAGAAATAAGAGCACAATTTATACAGTTATATTCATACATTAGTACAAGTCTATTAGCAATCACAAAATTATGTTGTTGTTTTTATGTTTTTCAGTTGGTAATTTGCAGTAATGAAAACCATTTGTTCAATAATTCCAGGTTCTTTTTTAAATGCGTTGGCATGAGTTTCTTCTTGCACCATCTTCCTCAAAAGCTCTTTGTGGACTTTTCTGTGGTCGACGAGCTGCCAGTCATAATATTTAGTCATATTATGTTTGCCGGTTACCACCACATCGAGGTTTCTTCAGTGCAAAATGGGAAACTACAAGATCACTCACGTGTTTCTATGTTTAGACGACTGCTTGTCTTTATCAGGATTTACCTTTGTCATTAGAGGGAAATTTGCTTCATCCTTTGACAACACATCAGTCACATTTGCTGTTTAGCTGTCAGTTGTTGGATATAATTTGGGTTTATTTAAATTATATTCACATCATGGCTTCTGAAACAACATGATAATTGTCAGTCAAAGATGGGGTGCTCATTTTTTTTCATAGTTCTATTCTGTTTCCTCTCCATAAAGTTACATGAAAAAGCAAATAAAAAAGGGATAGATGGTAGGTGAAAATAGAAATTTTTGGGAGTGTTCGCAAACATGCAGGAGTCAATCAAGTCCCTAATTATATTCAAAGTTTCAAATGTACGGATGTCTTGTTTGTATGAGTAAATCTTGAATAATCACATAAGCCTCGTCTTCCATCTGAAATAAATATATCATCAAATTCTAGACCAAAAACTTCTTTTCTGAAGCTTGGACAAACTGTCTAGACCAGTGTTTCTCAAACTGTGGTACTTGTAGCTAGGTATCTGTTTCTTCTGGTGATACTTCTGGTGGACATCTTTTCAGTTTTAGTGTTTACTTGATAAATGCACATTTTAGTCAAATTTTTTATCTCCACATTGCACGCAGCAATGTTGTAGTCAAATGTGATCAAAGATGGAAGGCCCTATCTTGTCCTTGGTCTATGTCTTTGCGTTGGTCCGAAGAGATGATTTTGTGTGTCGAGCCCGATCTCACAAGAAAGCGTACATTTACCACGACATTACACAATATGTAAATAAGGTATGATTAGCACGAGTTCACGGCCGTCCTGCGTAATTATAGTACGCGTCACTGTCCCCATTCATTTTAATGGTGGTTGTTAAGACGTGTTCTTATTTATGAATATTAATAAAATCCTGATTCTAATCTTAACCTGCCCCAAGCCACAGACCTAATCTTACCAATTATAGTAACTTTATGCCTGAACTTACCCGTTTCCCTTGAAGAAAACGTCCCCATGTGGCTTCAATTTAAACTCATGTTTTTTAACACTGTGAAATCTCGTGTCATTTTTACTCTTTTTCATATCGTGCTAAATGCACGGCGTAACATAAGTACTAAAAATAGCTGTGAAGTCGTGGTCAAAATACGCTATTTTTGTGTCGTGGTAAAAGTACGCCATCTAGTGAGACTGTGTTGGAGTGTCGGCCGCTATGAGCTCAGACGCTCAAACGTTTGGTCTGATTCCGGTTCATTTAGTGAAGCACACATCTGCAGAACAGTGGAGCAGTGTGAGAAGATCAAACAACATGAGAATATTATAGGCTCTACATGTTGTTTTGCTATCAGTTTTATTTTGTTTGTCTTTTGTTGGAAAAAGCCATACTTAATGTTGAACCATGTATCTGTCAACAAAAAGATTCACTCTTTAGTCAGACTTTGCCTCACTGACTTTGTGTTTTATTTTAACAACATTCTGTCAAGTCGACCTAAATGTGACATAAGACTTACCAAGATGTGTGTTTAGGAAACTCAAAAGCAGCAGTGTGTTCTGCCCTGTAGCCAGGCTCATCGGTGTGATGCTTCCTTTGTTTGCACCTATAGTCCCGGACAGACGAGCGCGGGTTGTGTCCACTTCTACTGTTCTCTACATGGTCCAGGTAAAGCACATCTATATCCTCCTCAATAACTATTTTGCTATTTTTACAGTTTAAACATGTAGATTAACATTTCTTGTGACCTTATTGCACTGCTCATCTGCGCAGGTTTAGCTCCTGACAAGTATGACCTCAGTAACTTTGGGTAAAAAAAGCACCAAAACAAATCTCACGTTTTCTTAACCCTTAAACCAGAAGTGAACCCCGTCACTTTGCTCTTTTCAGCACTTTACCAGAAGTTATCGGGTTCAGCTCAGACATGACTCACTCCTCACATGTGCGCCGCTGTGTGACTGTGGGCGGCAAATTAAAGAAGTACATTATTGCAAATTCACTTTGACACAACACAAAACACTGGAGCGATTTGCTGATGTGTGTCTTTTATGTGTGTAGGTGTTTATTATAATCTGTTATATCAGATAGAATCAGGGTGCGATTTTTTTCTGACCAGTGTTGTGATGGAAATTTCTGTTCTAAATTCACGTTTTAAGTTTAGAAGAAATTGGGAAAGTATAATAAGTCAATGAATAGATAGAATAATCAAATAATCACATGTGAGATATGTAAAGACGAGAATAAAAGACAATTAAAGCCGCAAGCGGCGATAAAGGCCCTCGCCCCGGCACGAACCGCCCTGCCTCGCAACCGCCCTGCCTTGCTGTCGTCCTAACAGCAAAACAAATCCAACATCAGACCAAAAAACGTATGTTTTTTGTTCATATTATAATGTTTGTGAACTTATATAGGGGGCGCTATAGCATAGATCTTTCCCATGGTTAGACAGATGTGTGAAAAGTCATCCCAAGTATAACTAAATCAAATTTCAAGTAGGCCAGACAAAGTATACGCGATGTACAACAAGTGTTTCGTAATAGTCAAAGGTTTTTCCTTGGCCACGCCCACATCATACAAAATATGACAGGGCTTCAATACAACTTTTTGTCTGGATTCATGAGCTAAATGCATCTGCCAAATTTAGTGCATGTCATTAAGCCATCCACCAAATTTCATTCACCAACTCCAAAAAAAGCCTGTCAAATTTCCCATGAACTCAAATCCAGGGGCACTGTTGAGGTATTTCGATTTCGCCATCTCGAGTTTTCCCACTCAAACGGGATTTCACCTGTCCAGATCACGCTGCCAAGTTTCGCAAAAAACGCCCCGTGGGAAAGGTCTCAAAATTGCGATCTCTGACCGAGAAATATAATAATAATAATAAGAAACCGAGCAAAAACAATAGCCCCGGCCGATTCTCGCTCGGCCTAGTAAATGATGAGAATAAAACACATCATGCATTTTGACCCAGCTTCTTTTACTACATATCTGGACTATTTTACTAACAATTTCAGACTAGATCGGCTGGATTCAGTCAGTATGTTTCAGACAATGTTTGTAGCTAGCTTCCTCAGGGCTAAGATGTTGATTAATGCAACTCGTATCAGGTATTAATGTGGACAAAGACCTTCTCTCACAGTCACCAGACAATCTAGATAAAACTCTGATTCAAATAATGTTAAAAGTTCATGATATTGCTGATTAAGTGTCCTCAAAGTGATACATAAAGCTAAGGGCAAAGCATTACCTGTTAACATTCAAGAATTCTTTGAAAAAAGAAAAAGTCACTATAATTTAAAAGGAATCGACATCTTCAATAAACCCAGATTAGAACAAAGGTGATGGAACGAAGCATTGCTGTAAAAGGAGTTAAAGTATGGAAGAGTCTTGACAATCAATCAAAGAATCAGATACAATATTGACATTTAAGAAATACATAAAAGCTGACTTTTTGAAAAGGTATTAAACAGATTATAAATGTTGTGGTTAAAAGAATGGATTTGTTTGCTGTGAATTGTGTTATGTTAAGATTATGTAAATAGAATTGTATTGCTGAACAGGAAACTTCTGTAAATTGAAAAAGGGGCGGATATAAGATTACTCTTCTTTCTGCTCCTTTTTATTCATTTTTAGTTTGTCAATTTGATACATACTATATCTCCTTGTATGTAATGAATGAAATAAAGATAAATAAATAAATAAATTAATATATACTGGTTTAATATATTTACTAACAATATCAGACTAGCAGATCTATCTGTCACATCTGGACTGAGACAAAACAAACTGTCCTCTACATAAAATATAGTCTGTTGTTGTAGCTATGGTGAATGCTGAATATGATATTATCTATTTATTTTTCTCAGAAATGGAACATATTAAATTTATTTTTGTTTATGTTCATACAATTATTCCTACAGTTTCACTAGCAAGGACCACAACAAAATTATGTAATTAACATATTTATGATAATGAAGGATAAATGGAATGATGGATGGATAGAAACACTGGATGGTCGATTCAGGACCCTCATCTGTAGATGGAAAAGTCTTCAGCAGGAGGACAGATGAGATATAAACAAAAAGACAACAATCTTAATACTAGAGCAGCTTTTAGAGGTAACTATGAGAGACTTTTTAGAAAAACAACAAGCCAGGGGTCTCATTATGAAAAAGTGCGTGAAAAAGTACGCTGCGGCAAAATCAACTTTCATTTACGTAAAAGAAAGTTGAGATTTACAAAAGCCTCCGTACGCACTCCTGCAGGTCATTTCCTCGTCACTCTTCTGCCACAGCTGGAAAAAAATCTGCGCACCGGACCCCGCCTCACGCCACGCCCTCTTCACGCCTCTTTTCAGCATAAAAGGTCCATGCAAAGAGTCATTCATATATTCATGAACCGATAATGAGCCAGTTTGTTTGACTGACACGGAAGGAAAGGGGAGAGGAGAGAGACGGAGCAGCACCCGAGAGGATTCTGACTGAACTCTGCTCGTCTGACAAACTTATCGGCCTGTTTTAGATGTGATGACTTTAGTTTAGAACGGTGCTTACTTTAAGGTTCGCACAACAACGGGATATGATTTTCATATGCGTGATGTTATAAGTGCACGTGGAAGTTTGAGCGTGCACATATGCGCGAGCTGACGAGAGACTGAAATGTGCAGTGTGGTGAGACGTGATGAAGATGAAAAGAGAGGCCGCGAGGGAAGCTGTTAGGCTTGACGTTTGAGTGCGCGCGTGGAGTGGATATTATCCACACTGCTACAGCGATGTGTGTGCCTGTGCGCGCGCGTATGCCGTGATAAGTGTGCCTGTGCGCGCACGTATGCCGTGATGTGTGTGTATGCGCGTGCGTATGTGGTGATGATGTGTGTGCGCTGGATAAACCGTGTGTGAGAGAGCAGGGAGCCACTCATGCGTGATCACAGGACCTTTGTTATAAAGCGCACTTATGAACTTAATGTCCAGAATTGCTTCAGATTCTCTAAATAAAACAATGTGAATCATGCGCTCCCGTGCACGTAAGCACGGCTTCTAAATGACACACTGACGACTGACCTAAGCTTCATTTTCCACAAAGTAGTTGTGAATAAATTAAAGTTATTATATTGTTGGAAATATGAACAAAAGTCATGTACCTCATGTGCACTAAACACAAACCTCCTCAGAATGCCTCCACTAAACACAGATCTCCTCCTGCTTCATCTGTGAAAGTGCGTACGGTAGCCCCAGAGCTTGCGGTCCCGCCCGCAAAATCCCACGTCAAGTCGTCTTTTCATAAATCCCAAAATTGACGCAGGAAACACGCACGTAATCTCCTACGTACTTTTGACCCAATTTGTATGTACGCCGGCTTCATAAATGAGACCCCAGAACTGCCTCTGTGAGGGCGAGTGAGAGCTTACTAACTCTATAGTGTCATGAATAAACTAGCAAGACTCTCTGTCACATAGACAATGAGACCACAGGAAATATATATAGACAGGTGAAACACATTAGGGTGGGGCCAATAATTAACAAAACAGGAAGTCAAACCAAAGACATAACTACATACAGAATTGACAAAATAAAACAAGTTTCAAAATAAAATCACAACACAACAAAATAGCACCATGACAGTACCCCCCCTTCAAGAGACGGTTTCCAGACGGCTCAACAAACAGTCAAGCTGGATGCATGGAGGGGGCCTGGAGTAGGGACCATAAACTCTGAACACAACCCGAAGGGTCCAAGACAGTTTCAACAGGGTCTTTAGATGGAGGCAATTCCAGACGATCCAAAACAATGCATAGGTGGTAGGATAGAAATCCAGAAAAGCTTCATCTCCACTAATGTAGACTCAGAAGGTTGTCAGACGACTTGACAAAGTTGACTCCGGAAAACAAAGAATGAGCCTACAGGTGTGGAGCAGGAATCAACAGCTGTGGTGACTTCAAACGTACAGTAACCACCCCAGCGGAGAACTTTGCCTGGCGATGGCTATACATAGGAACAGGAGGGGACCACCCCAAACGGAGAATATTGCTTGGCGGTGGCTCAGGGCAAGTGGCAAGTAGAACACGAAGGTCAACACTAGGAGCAATTTTTCCAAAGGCTCAGAAATAGGGTTAGGAGTCAGTCCAAGAGACTCAATGTATTGGGTTTAGATGGCTCCTCAGTGGTGGTAGCCATGGGTGTGGCAGAAGCACAGTCTGCGGAGTCCAAATCTTGGTTGGTTCATTCTGTCATGAATAAACAAAAGATGGACCCAAAAAGCAAGACTGCACAAAACTGATGTTTATAAAAGAACAAAATAATAAGTCCAGAAGAACAAAATCCAAAAACAGGCACAGACACAGCGGTAACAGAACATGACACTGACATAGACAATGAACCAACAAAGGACAGAAGAAAACACAGGATATATATAGACAGGTGAAACACATTAGGGTGGGGCCAATAATTAACAAAACAGGAAGTCAAACCAAAAGACATAACTACATACAGAATTGACAAAATAAAACAAGTTTCAAAATAAAATCACAACACAACAAAATAGCACCATGACAATCAGGGAATGTCCTTTATTTTCTTCTTTTAAAAAACAACTTAAAAATGGCTTTTAACAAACCAAACCTGTAAACACGTATGAATTGTTTTATATTTCCTTCAAATGTACCTTAAGATTTTCCTATTTATTGTAATGCTTTTGTTCACTTGACTGTGAAAATTACTTGATACTTCACAAGGACTAGAGATGAAAATTAGCTCATGCTAAATCTGGCATATTTACACAATATTGTTGTGTTCATTAATACGCACTGGAGGGTGAGGTTGGAAGAGCTAAGACGAGACGTGTTTTGTGGACAGGACAGTCACAGCAAAGGCCTCTGGGTAATTGGTTCGCTGAAGAGAAGGTTGGTGTGATCCTGATGAAGCAAAATTGAATTGAAAATCAAGCTAGATCAATATAAAGGCCTGTGGTAATGTTTTTTAACAGATTGCCCAGCTCTATAGTTCATTGTCATATTTAATTGATCATTTCTTCCAAAAACACAATTACAATGTGAACTCTGAACTGATTTTTTTATTAAAACTTCAGTCGCAGTCAGAATACTGCTCAGAAAAATCACAATTCACTTTCAAATCATAGTTACATTTTTGGCTCAATAATCTGAAACTGTGAACTTGGGATCATTAAGATTTATTATAAACTTTTTCATCATTCTGGAAGTGACATTACTCTATCTGGGCTACAGTTTCAGTTCCCCACTTCTCCTCATTCCGTCCCTGGTGTTGTGTCTTCTTTCTTTGGTCAGCTGTGGGCCGGCCGGACTCACGGAGGGCGGAGTTTACAGTCGGGTCAAATAGAAAAGACTTCTCCGGACACACAGACCTCTCTTCTGTTGCCAAGTGCAGCAGTGTCAGGCTAATTTAGTGGAAGCGAGAGAGAGAGAGAGAGAGACTGACAACAAGACGGAAACGTACAAATAGGAACTTATACGGAGCAAGCTTTGG
The DNA here is from genome assembly GCA_038363315.1 of Mugilogobius chulae. NCBI lineage: Eukaryota > Metazoa > Chordata > Actinopteri > Gobiiformes > Gobiidae > Mugilogobius > Mugilogobius chulae. The sequence goes on from CM076402.1 coordinate 22,359,500, forward strand.
ATATTGCTTGGATATTACAGTCGCGTGAGTCTTTTTGCATGACGGTGTTCAGCTTTGTTGGATACACTATGTTATCTCTGGTATAACCTAGAATTATTTGGTAAGAATTTCGATTTTAATATTATTAATACGCTAGACTTACTTCCAGTTTAATGTGGAGCCAGTATTGCTTTTTCTTTACTTATTAAGATCAAAATTACCCTTTTTTTGTCATGGTTTTAGATGAAACTGAGCAGCAAATTATCAGTATAAATAGAATAAAACTAGTCTTTAAACCAGCTAAACTCTAAGTAATAAACAGGACAGACAAACCAATGCTTCTGTGTATTGTATGTGAATGTATTCTTATATATTGTAGATGTTATTTTTATGTTCAGATTCCACAGATTTGTAAATTTAATGATGATTAATTAACTGCAAAAATCATCAGTTGGCTTGTATATTAAAAAAAGCTAACTTTGTACCGTCTTCACTACTTTATTTGTATGACGCAGATGAAACAAAGAAGCTGATTGGTCATTTGTCATTTAGAACAAAATCTAACTTCAGTCACTTCAAAATAAAATATTTTTTTGCGTCGCTCATTAATTCTGCAGAGCTCCATGTGGTCTTTCAGTTCCACATGATTTTTCCTCGTATTTTTCGGTGTATTTTTTTTTTAGTCATAAGCAAAGGTCCCAAACTGGCAGCCCGGGGGCCAAATGCGGCCCTCCGTATGATTTCACGTGGCCCCCAGGATGATTTCTGATTGATTGTGGCCCACCAATCAAATATATTGTTGAGATGTGACTATAAATCTTCTAAAATGCACCAGAATACAGAAAATTACTTACAATTTGTCCAAACATTTCAAGGGCAGAACGGAACCCTGGCGACCCGCTTTTATTTACTTTATCACTTGTGTTTTTGATGTAAAATGTTTAACAATGGTTGTGGACATATTAGAATATATAAGCCTTATATAGTCTAATAGCCTTATTTACATAGAATATATATTATAGTGAGCCCTGTATTTTAAAATGTGTCCCTCGACCAACTCTGACTTTGATTATTTCAGCCCCATTTGAGTTCACCACCTCTGGCCATAAGCTTCTCCGTTGGTTTTAACAAGAGAGACGATACACGTTCCTGATTGGTTAATTAATCTGTCAATCACACTTACTGAAATTCAAAAGTATGACACGCTGTACTTTTTACATATCGTCTGGATTTTTCAGGCAATGAAAATGTTGCATTCTAGTAACAGTTTGCCATAGTTTCATGGGAATGAGCTGTGTCATAATGTCATTCACAGGCAACAAAATAACTGGACTGTCTCAGTGTTTAGTTCCCTGTTGGTCTTGAACTCTGCTTTGCAACATTGAAAGTTACCCATTGTGAAAAAAATAAACGTCTTATCTTACTCTTACTAAAATGTTAAATCTAGGCTTTGTAAAGTTGATTGAATTAAGTTTATCTTCATCTGAGCAGATTTGACTCAGGCAACAAAAGATTAAATCTGCACAAATCAAGAGAATTAGTGCTTTATTTAACAAATCTTATTTGGAGGTGTTTATTTTGTCAGTTATCTATCTATCTCAGTCTTTTGATCAATTCTCCCTGGACTTTAAAGATGTAAACTGTCAATAGAATCTGGCGTTTAATACATAAATAGCTATTCTTGTCCAAAAATAAATACTTTCCTCTAATAAGTGTACATTTTCCTGAATTGCGCTGCTCTAATAATGATAAAAGGCCATGTGCTCAAAGTTCAGTATAAACAATTCTTGGGATTTCTTTTTCAAATTTGAAGACTTTATTTATGAATCAGGCTTGGAGTAAAACCAACAACAGTTTTGCCTCTGTCTGTTGTCATTATAAGAAACAAAGATGTTTAATTATCAGCCAGTTTCATGTTCAGAAAGCATCTCAGACACTGTTGGTTTGTTTACTTCCACCAGCATTTAACCTGTTGTTGTGTCATTGGGCAGGACACACCTTCACCTTCTGAATCATCTGTTGCACAAACTGTAGTAAGATGCTAGTTTTATGCATGATTGTTAGAGCTTATTTTGAAAGAAAAGCTACTAAACAGTAAATAAAGTAAATTGCACTTAACTTTATTCTGTCCATAAGCTGCACTGTTGCACAAACCTGTCTAAGTCTTTGGAGAGTGATGGGTTTAATGTTTTGCGCAAGCAATCATTTGTATTTCAGTCAGAGAAATATTATGTTAATCAAACATTTTACAAATACTGTAAATTCTTATTTTCTGGTGTGAATGTGATTGTGGTAAATAGCATTTAAAGTAACCGTATGGAAGATTTTGGTTTCAGATTTCATAAACATGACCTATAAGTGTCACAGATACAAGGTAAACATGTTTGTGTTAATATTATTTTTCCAGCGGCACAGAGCGGATAGCGCTCTGGCCTCACAGCAAGAAGGTCGCGGGCACAACCCGGGGGCTTTCTGTGTGGAGTTTGCATGTTCCTCCCGTGTCTGAGTGGTTTCCTCCGGGCACTCCGGGTTTCCCCACCAACCAATAACATGCAGGTTAGGTTAGTCAGAGGTTGAGGCACCATGCTCTAGGGCAGCATAATATCACTGAGTGGGGAGGGAAGGGTTCATCTCACTGTGAAGCGCTTTGTGACTCTGTTTGTGAAATGTGCTATACAAATAAAGATTACTTACTTACTTACTTACTTACTGAAAGTCATTGTAAATTTGACTAATTCTTCATTTAAAACAATAGACATGATGTTCAGTTGTTGATGTTTACATTTGGTGTTTTGGTTCTCGAGAGGATTATCCAATCAGAAAGCAGAATGAGCCTCACATGACTCTCTCATCTGCGTTGCCAGTTTGTTTTTTTAGAGCTTGAAGCTGATTTTGAACCAGAGTCACTAACATGTGTGAGTTTGAACTGATGTTGCACCAGGACACAGACACACCTGGTGGTCTGTGTCCAGCAGTTGTTACCATAAAGTTCTCATTAGACTTCACCCACATTGCATAGAAATGTGATTCTGGGGAATGAACCAATGCAAACCTTGTTTCTGATTGGTCAGGAGCTTCTAATCTTCTTTGCATGGGTCATTCACACTCTGGCAACCCAAATTCATCTGTGATTGTGATACCTTTTTTTAAACCACCCTTTGTACATTATACATACGATTCCTTTAAGTTGCAAATTATTAAAAAGTTGACAAATAAATGTTGAAATATTCAGCAAGAAATATGAGCTCTAAAACAGACTTCATTATGACTTCATTTGTGAAATCATAATATTTGGAATTTCTGTGGATTTCGACCCACATTTGCAAAGAGGTTGCTAGGTAACAGTTGTGGAATTACATTAGCATATTGCATATCATATTTGTTGGATAAAATGTTTTTGTGAAATCTTAAATATAGTCATGTTCACAATGTTTTACTGCAAAATATAGTCCAATTTCACAACTTTAAAATGTCCATCTGCTCATTCTGAAAAAGTGTGTCCAATCTGAGGAAATGTGCTTTGAACGTCCTGCTCTTCATAGCTTCCCTGGATTACGGCCACAGGAAGCTGCATCAGCGTTTTGACCAAATATGGACTTAAGAACATGACAGGACAAAAGAGGAACTGTCAAGGTGGAGTTTACTGATGACTGAGCAAAAATGTGCTCTGTCATCTGCAAACTTTGACTTAGTAAATTAGGACTGCAATGATTTATCTGCTCATCATGACAACTGGAGTATAAACAAAAACACAATATATTTTTTAATCATCATAACCCTTAACTAGACCGTACAGACTCTAAAATAAAGATAAAAAAATGTCTTTCTACTGCAAAGACAGCTGCCTTATTAAAGCAACATGACAAAAATACAGTTTATTTTATCAATAAATCACTGTGTTCTCCACTTATAAGCTTTTTGTCACCATACCTCAACCTTTATTTGGCTAAAAATGTATTTAAAAAGTTTCAGCATGCAATGTAAATGATCATTAGACTAATCGAGTGCTTGAGTTTTCATTTGTCAATCAGTAAACTTTGTCATTTCCATCAAAACCTACAATGTAAATGCAGCATTTTGTGATGTATTCAGACCATTATGTTCTGTCTGAATGGAGTAGTAATGTATTTAAATTCTCATTGATAGCTAATTGCTTTGATCTGATTGGCTGCGCTTGGGTGGTCCACTCCAGTTTAACTTTGCTTTCTGTAAAAATATGTTTTTAACCTGTGATTGCAGCTAAAACATGTGGATATTAAGCATGTGTTGAAGATTTGTGGGAGTGAGGAACTAGTTTGTCAGATTGAAAATTGGTGCTGCAGCTTTAATAAAAAAGACTGACTATTAGATTACTAAAAAAATCATTAGTGACAGGCTTAGTGTAAACAGGAAGAAACACATCGGATACATTTTGATATATACAACCTGAAGATGTTGTTGCAATGTTTAAGGAAACGTGTATTTAAGCGCTGACTGTTGTAATATCTTGTGAAATGCAATAAATCTCCAACACAAAGCAAAACGATATGGTAAACACAATACACAGACAAAGATACAATATTTCTGGCCACAAACATCTTTTGAATGTGACAACTTTGCTTCACATTTTAACATTTTCTCATAATTTACTTTCATACAATCTTGTTTTTATTCATTTCTCAGTCAGTGCTATGCTTTGCTATTTTTTTTTAATCCCTGCACCCTTTTAAATGTTATAAATTCATTCTGTTTTTGTCTTGTTCCTGCAGTGATTCGAGCTGACCGTCCCGGACCATAATGTAGTGACCCGCTCAGACTCCGCCTCCTCTGCTCAGTTTGTGTCAGCTTCTCTCACAGGTAACACACTTCTTTATTACATTCACTGTCATTATTTATTTGTCGGTATGTGTAGCTGTTGTGGCTTCAATTTCCTCCACAAGTGAAACATTTGAACAACTACTACTACTAGGAAAGTGGATATGTATTTTTGCCCACATTGCCCAGACTTTTGCAGTAATTGTGAGCCATAAAACTAGACAACCAAACATTCTCCACACTAAAATAAAGCAATTGGGGATGAATACATTTTCATTCTCTTTCTACACTGAACTAAATAACATAAACATATTTGTTTTTGCTTCAGTTACTCTTGTGCAGAACTTAAAAATAGTAAACATTTTCAAATCTCAAATATTGTTTACAAGTGTGTGTTAGTCAGCACTTCTCCTTTGCCGAGATAGTCTTGCCTGAGTCCAGACAATGCTTGAATCAATTGCACAGCAAATCATCCAATGGGATTTGTTTATTTACATGATACACAAAAAACAAAAGAGCTCATTGGTCAGCTGAACTAAATCAAACTAATCCCATTTCACAGTAATTTATTTGTATGGCACAATTCATACACAAAGCAATTCAAAGTGCTTTACAAGGCAGGAAAATGCATCAAAATTACAATACAAAAAGAAAACAGTATTATTAAAAAATATATAAATAATCAGCATAAATATAAAGAAGTAAGGAAATAAAGAGTGCAGACAAAGGATTTCAGTCAAATGCACAGATAAAAGGTAATGTTTTGACCCTAGATTTAAACATTGTCACAGTGAGACCTGTCTTACATCTTCAGGAAGACTGTTCCAGATCTGAGCTGCATAAAACTGAAACACTGATTCTCCATTTTTTAGTCCTGACTCTGGTCCATGTTTAGTCCAGACTCTGGTCTGTGTTTAGTTTTCAGAGTGCAAGGTGATTCATAAGTAGAGCATACGATATGTTTCTTTGTGGCCATAACAGTTTGTCAAAGCCTGATCCCATCAGATCTCAGAAGCATGTTGGGCCTGGGCAGTACTTGGATGGGAGACAGTGAGGTGAACAGAGGAGAAAGTCGTTGTTGTGTCCTTAGGCAAGAGACTTCACCCACATTGCCTTGTCTGGATCTGTTGTGAGTGTGAATGGTTGGTGGTCACAGGGGTCCATGGCGTAAAATGGCAGCCTTGCTTCCGTCAGTCTGCCCCAGGGCAGCTGTAGCTACAATTGTTGCTTACCACTGTCTTTGGGTGTCATGAAAAGCGCTATGTAAATAATCCAATGCATTGTTGTTAATATTATTAATATATTGTTAACACCTGTTTAAAATGCTGCTTAAACAGGTGTGACTTAGGCTGGCCACAGTAACAGGGCACATTAAATTTTAGATAAAATGACTCAGTGCTGTCTTATCAACCAAAATTTGTATAAAAACAAGAATGTCTTTTGTCAGCTACAGCCCTATTTGTCTGATCATTAGGCTTGAACAAATTTGTTTAAAGACATTTTTGAACATTTCCATTTTTCTATTTTTGTCAACATCACCCAGCCTTTAGCACAATGGTATTACACATCCACCAGAATAGTTTTGCTGCATTGATAATTTTTAAAGAAATTTCAATAAATCTATCTGATTATTTAATGCATTTAACAAACACTTCTATATGTTTAGTAGCATGTATGATTATTTGTGGTCTTCCGGTTTCCCTGATTTCCACACGAGCCGTTTTAGTTCCAGCGTGAGGAGGATACAGCTGCTTGTGTGAGAGCAAAGAGGAAGGAGGCATACTTCACATGCCAGCGACGTTACATAAGTCCGCAGCTAACTTTACCCGTCACCAAGTCGACTGTAAGAAAACCCCTGTTAAATTTATGCCTCATTAGTGCGATCGTTAGACATTAAACTCGGACAGTGAATGTGGCTGAAGTTTGTTTTGCACCAGTTGTTCCTGAAAAGAAGAAGAAGAGATGAGAGAGCAAACTATTTTAGTCTGAGCAGATAAGATCTCACAGAAAGGCCACGTCTCTGCAGAGTGACACTCAGAAGTTTGTACTGCGCATTATGAACAGCTACAATCATAAACGAATGCTTTTGATTGCAATGGCAAGCTTGTCCAGATATTTACAGATATTCTTGCACAATTTGGTCTGCAGCTTAAAATATTTTTTCCCAATTGATCCAACAAACCAAACCTTTCTCGTAGATTTTCATTTTTGTTCACATTTTATATTACTGAACATTGCCTGACATCAATACTAGGGATGTCAAGCTTATAGGTTAATCTATAATCGTGATTATTCAAGCCCCAAAAGAACTAAAGAAACAAACAAGAAACAAAATAAAAAGCTTTTTAGTTTATCCTATAGAAACATGACATGATATAAAAGACAGATTTACATGAATCAAGAACCAGAAAAGTTAGAAAATACGTTGAAAATAACAGGAAGTCGAGCAGTAATGAAATCACACGAGGGGGTCAAGGACATTTTCAATTTTTTTCCACGATAAATACATTTGTATGACCCCTAAACATATACATTTATTATAACAATAAAATGTGTCCTAGTGTTTTTATTTCTCAACTAGTAAAATGCTGTTACATTCAAGTAGCTTTACCCAATAAAATCTATGGTTACTAGGCAACCCCCTAACGAGATGTCATCACTTGTGAATTTTTAATCCTATTGACCCTATTTTGTCCCGCCTACTTTTCTAGGATTTGCACTTCCTGTTTAGCTCTGTTACGGTAGTTTACATGTTTGTCTGTCTGTCTTGTGGGGCAATTTCAAACATATGTCATGACAAGTAAAATAAAACCATCGTCTGAAGTCTACAGGCTAAATGCAGCTAAATAGGAAGTACAATTCCTAGAAAAGTGGGCGGGACAAAATAAGGTCAATAATAACGGCTAAACCGGGATGTACTTTGCTAAATGTTTAGTAAAATCTTAAATATACTGATCTGAACTTGTTTTAATGAAATGAATAGTTTAACCTGTCATAGGCACATTAAGGTGAAGATGTGTTATATCAGAGAAAATGTATTGTTTTCGCTCATTTATTTTTACTACAGTGACAGATACATTTGTGATTTAGCCTTGTTATGGATATAAATGTCCAAATATCGGTATTATTTGTTTGCACAGCAGGGGGTTAAATACAAATATCAGTTTAAATCAGCAACTTAATCATAGTAAATGTTGCCATTTAAGAAGCTAAATTCAGTTTTTTAACTTATAGAAATATTATAATTTTAAAAGCAAGATTAAGTAATATAATAATGTCTACTAAAGTAAAGGTGACTAAAGATTTATGGTTTTGTATTCATAAAATTTTATTTCATGAAACTGGTCAAAATCTAAAGGAAAAGTGATATGTGACAATGAGAATGCAAGAAAATTAAAAATGTCTCAGCCGTTTGGTCGTAACAAGCGTAACACCGGGTTCACACTGCGTCCAGTACATACTCCAGTCCGGCGTACAGAGTAATGAGAGGCTTTTTAACAACTTAAAACGCAGGATTACTCAACGTGTAAGTGAAACAAAACACAAACAGGGTACATTTTAGCATGACTAATGTCTGGTTTGCATAATATGGGACTTTTAAAAGATATATTTGGCAAGCTGACTTTTTATGACCTTTTGTTATTATGAGCGTACACATGTTGTATGGTTGAGCGATCTTAATGTTCTGTGTCTGCGTTTGTGCTTCCAAATGCTGCTCTATTAGTTTTGCTTGAGATTTTAACATTCAGACTCATGACCATACAGATGGTTTTCAGAAATGTTGTATATCACTTTTTAAGTAAATGAAAGTGAAAATGCCACTTTGAAGAGTCGAAACCAGCTGCAGAGAATCAGTTCTGTATTTTGGAGCGGGTGATAGACTAATGTCCCTGTAATGGATTAGATTTGTCTTTAAAATGTCGTGAACATGATTATATTTAAGATATTTAGTCCCATTATTACTCATTCTGAAATTGTTGTTGATGCTTAAGATTGTACTGAGCAACAAATCAAATCAAACTTTATTTATAAAGCGCTTTTCATACATTAAATGTAACACAAGTGCTTTACAGTGCACTTAAAACAGACCCAGTCAACCCAACAACCAAGCCATCCACCCACCCACCCTACCACCCCAAAGTCAGACAACCGAACCACAACCACATGCACAGACAAACACTATATTACCAAAAGTATTCGCTCACCATTCAAATGATCAGAATCAGGTGTCCTAATCACTTGGCCTGGCCACAGGTGAATAAAGTCAAGCACTCAGGCAGCAAGACTGTGAAACAAGACATTTGTGAAAGAATGGGCCGCTCTCAGGAGCTCAGTGAATTCCAGCGTGGAACGGTCATAAGATGTTACCTGTCCAACAAATCCAGTTATGAAATGTCCTCGCTCCTAAATATTCCACAGCTGTCTGTCAGCTCTATCAGAACAAAAAGGAAGCGTTTGGGAACAACAGCAACTCAGCTACGAAGTTAGGAATGGAATGGCACTTCAGTTCATAGTAGAGTTAAGGCAGGTGAGCCAATACTTTTGGTAATATAGTGTACTTAACAGCAACCCCTAACAATTACTTAATACATTAATACATGATTAGGTAAAACTAAAGTGATATATTAATCAAAAGCTAAGCAAATAAGATGGGTCGTCACTCTGCTCTTAAAAACCAGAATGTTCTTTAATGAGCTAAAAAAAATCCAAAGTGCCTAATTCCATCTGTGTGAACTAAACTAAACACTAAACTAATAAAGTACCATTAACTGAAAAGGTTCATATAAAAGGTGTCCCACTTGATTACTTATTTAATATACGTTATTGTTCTTGACTTTAGACTCTAATGGTAAAGCCACTGAGACACTTTCAAAAAATGTTGCAGTGCTAAGAACCAGGCATCAGGAACACTTTTACACCCCAACAAGTACCTGCTGGCATCCGCACTGCTCAAAAGAGAATCAAGGGGGCATTCGGAGATGTCAGCCACTTATATTGCATGCAGTCAAGGATGGGAAACCATTTGCTGTTTTTGTTTGTTTGCCACACTCCGGCTGATTTTCTTTTTGTCCTGTTTTAGTTTTTTATTTTCTTGTGGCATTGCTTTGCTGTGTGGTAAATACTAACATGTGCTAGCTCATCAGCTATAGCTTGCTGAAGATTCGTAGGTTTGCTTTGGGTCTCTCAAAGTCCCGTTGTACCTTCTCGTTAGTGTACAGACTTAGCGGTGTTTGTACCTCTGCATCCATCCATCTCTCACTGCAATCAGTAAACTTTAAAGCCATTATTATTTTAATAAAAACTTTCCAGCGTGCCTGGCGATGTTGATGTGCATCACGTGTCCACAACAACGTGCGTCAACAACGTCACAAATAACATTGCTGCGTCACTGAAAGATTCTCGTTTATGGGCAAAGTACTTGCACCATAGAGGGAGCTGAGTTGGTCCCCACACTGGTCTCCCTGGTTCCTGGTCTTTATAACGTGGGAACACGCCAGAAAAAGAACCAGAGGCTAAAATGGTTATAGGAACAACAAAAAGTTCCTTCAGGGCAAAAACACCTACTGTAGAGACTTAGTTCTTGATACTATAACTTTGGGTTAGGGTTAGGGTTACGCATGTATAGGAATCTACCTAGTTGTTGTAATTGTAAAAAAGCTGTGTGAGACTTACTTTTCCAACTCAACAAAACATATGAGCACTTATGAACAAACTTATTAGTTACAGCTAATAATCATGATTTCTCGATTACACAGTTTTTCTACTCAACTACAGGGATAATCATATTTGAAATGGAAATTGGATGGATTGCACAGTCCTGCTATAATGAACGTATCTTCTCCTGCTCCTGCTCTTGCATTAGCAGCTCCTGTGTTGTGTTTGTGTTGTTGTCCTGCTGCTGCTCCTGCACACACCTCACACTTTTAGCTCCTCTCTTTAAAGGCCGCTCAGTCACGTCTAAAAATACGCACAGCAACAAATTAACAGCGTTGTTTTTCGGTCCAGGCGCCAGCTACGCTTCAGCGGAGAATGTTTCAGGAATCAGCACGCTCTGATCTAATGCAGTGGTTTATCTCACAATCTAAGGACTCTTGTTTATTACTACGAGTTGTTCTGCCCATGAATGGACTGTCAACACATGCAGCAATACAAATCATTAAAGAGACATGTTGTGACGCTGGGAAAAGTTCTATTCATAGAGAGAATTGTGAGCGTTGTCCAAGAAAGGTCAAGAAGTGAGGTGAGACAGTGATGCCAAATGGGCCAGTGTGATCGCAGCAGAGGTGAGGCAAAGTCACTGTTTTGCAAGGCTTAAGCTAATCTCAAGTCTTTGACCTCAAGTCCAAGTCAAGTCCCAAGTCTTAGTCCATTTTATCAAGTCTCAATATCAAGTCAAAAGTGACTCAAGTCTGCCTCAAGCCCAAATCATGACTTGCAAATCCAAACCTCTACATCAGGCATGTCCAAATTGCGACCATTGTACCAATGTTTTGGGCTCTCAAACTTTCTGCTAGATTGGCCCAAAATACAAAAAGTATAGTTTTTTTCTGTCAAATTTGTGCCACTCTTAAAGTTTTGAATGATTCACTTCACAGCCGTGTACTATATAGCTCTCCGCACCATAAGTTTTTAAATGTGGCCCAAAAAGTTTGGACACCTTTGCCTTAAGATGGGGCCAAGTAATTGTTTTGCAAGTCTCAAGTAAGTCCCAAGTCAGTGCCTCACAAGTCCAAGTCAAGTTCAATTCCTCTAATCATATTTTATCATACAATATATTTGATCTCAGACATGTTTTATTTTGTTAATGTTAAATTACATACTTTATTTTTTAGAAGAAGCATGAGAAGAACCTAACCCTAACCACTGAGCTCCAAGTCCACGTCAAATCCAAAGTCACTAACCTTCAAGTCTCAAATCTTCAGAAGTAATGACTCAAGTCTGATTTGAGTCCAAGTCACGATTTGCAAAACCACAGCTCTAATAATATTTGTATCTAATAAAGGCAATATTGTTGGTAGTGGTATAGCTTTTTAAATGGATTTTTATTTGATCACAAATCATATACTTTGTACTAACTACACCTTAATTTGCCTAAGTAAAGCATGAGAAAAGCTTGAATAAAGCCTTAATTATTCATGAACAAAGGGTGAATTAATGAATGAAAAAGTTTATTGGGGATTAGTACCAACTTAATGAAGAAGATAAGCTGGTTAGGATGTAGCGTTTAGGGAAAAGATTCGGAGTAAATAAGTCGTTTCTAAGCCCTAATAATATTTCAACTGTTAATTACTCATTAGTTTTATTAAGACTATCATAAGTTTATTAAGACTAACTAAGATGTAGTTTATTTTAAAAATGCACTGTGTAACTTTCTGGAGATGAAAAGACATTCAAACAATTAATTAAAATTAGGAAGTTAAAACCATTCTTTGGGAAACTCTGAAAAGGGAATTATACATTTACACAATAATTTAAAAAAAAAAAAAAAATCCTCCAAGCCAAATAATAGTCTATTCTGTGGCCATGCAAGCCTGCTCAATGTACAAATGCAGACTTTTATTATTTATTCAATGTAACAAAGACATTAAAATGACAAAAACATGCTTTTATTCAAGTGTATTTCTGTCCAAAAAATTACACAGTGCACCTTTGACTGTTACCCAAAGTTTTGTTGTTTTTTTGGGTCGACTGTCTGACCTTTGATCTTTGAAGTTTCCGATTAGACATGGACCATGCTTGTTAGAAAAGCATGACTCCACAAGAAATGTGTGAAACCAGCCAGTAAATGACTCGGTTTAAGGTCAACTACGCCACTTAACATGAAAGTGAAGCATATTTATTTTCATTTTGCATGTAAACAGCCCAACATGGCGGCTAGACTGTTGCGGGATCCTAATTATGTAATATCTTCCCCTCCAAAATATGACTAATTCTGCGTTACATAATACACGGTACTTTTTTCCATAAACCGTGCTTTACATTGTCCCTTCCTGTTCTCCCTGGCCGTAGCATCTTTGTGACTAATCACTGCCACAATCCGCTGCGACCTTTGCCCTCTCTTCCTCCTCCTCTTCCTCCCACTGCTGCTCTGTGTTTGAAGCCTCTGTGACGTCACGAACAATACTCATCTGTGTGTCGGAGGAGCCCAGCGTCACAACCCGATCTGCTGAGAGGGGCCTGTCCTGAAGCACCGTGTCGCTCCGAGGCTCACGGCAGGAACAGGAAGTGATGTCATGACGCTGATGGTGGTGATGACGACACTGGGGCGCATCTCATTTCTCAAAAGTGCTCTCCTAGTGCCTGTCATGATGCTGCCTGTAAATGGTTCTTAAATTATCTTGCAAACAGAACCAAGGCAGTGGTAGCAGATGGTTTTAATTCTAGCTTTTTAACTTTAAGCAAAGGTGTGCCTCAAGGTTCAATCTTGGGCCCTTTACTTTTTTACAATATTTATAAACAATATTGGATGTAATGTAGGATAAAGCCATATTCATTTGTTTGCAGATGGTGACGCATTTTTAAAACTACAGAAAGATTTTAATTAAGTTCAAAATTCCTTTAAAAAATCTGAAATTGTCTTTAAATGCAAATAAAACAAAGTATATGCTTTTTTTAAGAAGCAACTTGGCCATGTACAAACTACTAATCTTCAAACTTTAAATGGTACTTTGATCGAAAAGTTTCCTCTTACAAATATCGTGGCTTTTGGCTTGACGAAAAACTTACTTTTAAGGTTCACATTTCAGAGTTACAGTATATATAAAATAATGATAATAGTAATAATTTACAAATCGGACTCATATTTAGTCTTTAGTTTTGTGTCATCTTTAATAGACGTTTGGCAAAGATATTAATTTAAATGCTTTGTTTATTTTGCCAAATTTTTCTCTTGGGAGCATTCGTTTAAATGAGCTTTTCTGTTGTCACGGCAACAGTTCAGGCTATTTCCACTTTGTTTGTTAATAGCATATTTTTGGCCTTGAGACATTTTTACTGTTGCACAACAAATAAAACGGACTAAAACATATTATTTAAAAAGGTTATGAGTTTCTCTGTGTCAGTGAGAAATGTGAGAGAAATAGAAGTGTTGTTGCATTTTTTCTGCTTTTCTGCTACTGTTTACCTGATTTTCTCTTTTTACATGTTGCATACAAGGTCAGTATACTGCGGTAGTTGTGGTTGTTTTTAATTATCCGTCTATAGCTGCTTTTTCCTATTTTGGCGTCTTAAATTATTATTTGTCTCCACTGACTCACTCACTTAATTTAGAATGCTTTGATGTCATCTATGTCTATTTCTTCTATCAAATTCATATCACATTTTTCTTGGTGACAGATGACTGATTCAATTTTACCACAATTTGTCCACAATCATTTACTTCTTTAGAAACTTGTCATTTTCAGACTATGACAAAGGCTGACCAATAAAGGGAGTGGATGGGAAAAAGTCCAAGCAAATATTTTAATGTGGCTGACCTGCTCCTCCCTTCTCCTCTCCCAGGTGCAAACATCTCTGTCTTTGAGCTTAATGTAATTGTACATTGTCCTGATAACAACCGTTCTAACCTTTTGTTGAATTGAGTGAGAATGCTGACTGCAGTTCTAGCATTATGAACAAACACACAAACTAATTTTCACCTGAATAGATACTTTGACACATCTGTGCTTGGAGGAAACTGGATTTAAGTTGTCTTCCCAATATAAATTAGATACGGTGTCTTTGAATTTTCTGTTGAAAAGATTGTGAATGCAAACCAAAAAGAGACAACTTTGTCTTACAGAAGGATGTTCGGTCGACGTCCTTCTGCATTACTGCTCATGCCCCATGCAGAAAGAGACGCTCACTATCTAGCTGGTTGGGGAAGCTTCTTTGATAAAAACAATAAAACAGGACAAAGGTTAGCTGTTTGTATCAGGTCTGAACCAGTATGACAGCCGTCTGGCTCCTGAAGCTTCAGACAGTGTTTTTCTCTCAGTTTTTTCACTCACCTGAATGTAACGTTTAAGGGTCGTAGGGTTGATTTTGCAGCATTGCTTTTTTTTGTACAGTGTTAGCTGAAAACAGCGCTGGCGAGTGTTGCCACCACAGCTTGTGTCAATCAGCTGCGGCTCTATCTGCTGTCAACTTCCCCGTGTTGATAAACAAATAATTCCTCTGTATTACCAATTTGACTATTTAACCTGATGTCACAAGAAAGCGTATCTAAACCATGACATAACAGAACATGTCAAAAGCGTATGATCAGCATGATTTCAACTTATCCATTTTAGTAACTTGAAGCCTAAACATACCCACTAAAATGTCCCCTTGTGGCTTCATTTTATGCTTTTTCATCTCGTGCAATATACACTGTCTTATAATTCTGTGTTGGACTATTTATTCTGTCAAACTGCACTACAACTTATTGTACATAAGAGTTTTCGTGTGTTATAACTATATATTTGTCAAGTCTAATTAAAGAACATTTTCTTTTATCCTGTTGTTCTTGAATTGCGCGTTGCTTCACTGCAATTTTCCAATTGTTGGACAAATAAAGCATTATTGCATATAAGCATGATTATATTACTTTTAAGTGCAACGCAAATCGTAATCATTCTAAATAATTTAGAGGAAAAATATTGACGTCATTGTTTTACTTGATCAAAAGTAAGTCAAAGGTAAAAAGTTGCATAAAGTTATCAACTATGCAACTATAACTTACACTCCTCTGGTTTAAAAAAACGTCTCTTCCTTCTCTTTTTTGTGTAGGCGAAGGCAAAAGTGGAGAAATGGAGGAGCTGAGGACGCAAGTTTTGAGAAATGGGACTGAGCCTGTGTGTGGGTCGTGTCTTAGTCAGAGAAAGAGGATCTAAGAGTGAACTAGGAGTGAAGCGCTGCCTGGAAGTGACAGAGACAAAGCGTCACCAGCAGCAGAAGAAGAGAAGGGCGACCGGCAGCTTGAGTCACAACAAACGTGTGACGAAATGTAGAATCACTTTAGCTCAAACAGAGATTAAACTGTGGATCCGAGAATTCTACTTTTGGAGTTTTAGGACTTACCCATATTTCGCAAGTTCGACTGGTGTAGTGTTGACAAAAATGCGTCTTATTTATTGATACGTTTTAGAGGAATTGTTGTGACGGTTGAATAGAGAAAGTGAATGGACAAAAGTAGAAAAAAAGCAAAAAAGCAAAGCAATTACAGTATACTAGAAAAAGCCACTCCTACATAAGCTATTGGGTAAAAAGTGCTTAATTTAAGCATAATTTGAAGTTCATACTGTAACATTTTCCTATAGAACATGCATGCTTTGTTCAGATTTCATGACAAGTGGCCATTTTACCCTCCTAATTTTAAGATAGAAGTCGCTTGTCATTTTCCAAGTACAACAAAATATTGTATGCGCATTCTATTGGCAAATCATTTTTTAAGACGGACAAAACATACTTCAAACTAAACACCCATGAACCTTTAACCTATTAAATAAGAATATATATCTATATTTTTGATTATTTTCAATTAAAAGTATTTTGTCTTATGATAAGCAAACAACACTTTTGTGCTTTTAAACACAAACTGCTTTTTCGCCACACACTTTTATCAACAGAAAGGACGGTAGTCTTTAAGTGTTTAAGTCAAATATGAGAAACAAAAAACATGCTAAAAATGCTTCTGTGTGCCGTTGACGGTTGTGTGTAAACAGCCTGAAGCAGAGGAGCAGTGAAGTCAGACTCTTTCTGTATTTACACACAAAAGATAAATGCAATACTTGTTTTTGTTGTCATTTTTATTTTTTCATCCAACTCAAGTATACATTAATATTGAACAAGTGAGGACATTGGCACAATAAATATGTACCACAGACACATCACATTAAACTAAACTATATTTAGAAGAAAAGAGCAGTTGTCATATATGGTCTAATTTATTTCTCAGTCAGACACTAAAAGGCAGAATTTGAGATGCTTTGGAAATTATTAACCTGGTTCACCAATGGCGGATCTAGGGGGACGCCGAGGGGGGCCGAGGCCACCCCCACCTAACTGCTGGCCACCCTTCTGGCCACGCCCAAGTGTCTTTGTTTCATGGAAAAATCTTAACTGGAATAGGCACTTTTTTTAAGTTTACACTACTCACAAAAAGTTAGGGATATTTGGCTTTCAGGTGAAATTTATGGAAAATGCAACAAGTTAATGCTACAATAATATCATATCATGAAAGTAACACATTTAAGCAGAAGGATGCACTGGTGATTTACTCATTTCAAAACTTTTATTGGAACAAAAGGTAACAACAATGGTAGTTACATCACAACCAAAAATTTACATGTCTCAATATCTCGTCAATGTGCCCTTGAACATCAATTACAACTTGACCACGACGTCTCATGCTGTTCAATAGGCAACTTATTGTCTGCTGAGGCATGGCATTCCACTCTTCTTGAAGGACGGCCCCAGGTCACTGAGGGTCTGGGGTTCGAGCCTCTACACGGTGACTCAGCTGATCCCCCGGTTTTAATAATGGGACTCAGGTCTGGAGAAAGTGCAGGCCATTCCATTTGAGGTACACCAGTCTCCAACAGCCGTTCCCTGATGATGCGACCTCGATGAGCAGGAGCATTGTCGTCCATGAAGATAAAATTAGACTTGTGTTGTTCATGTAGGGGCACAATCACTGGATTAATGATGTTATTCAGGTAGTATGGGCTTGTCACAAAGTGTAGGGCAGTTCTCTACCAACTGGACACCCCTGCCCACACTGTAACGCCACCACCACCAAAAGCTCGCCTGGTGACAACAGTGGCTGATGCATAGCGCTCTCTCTGACGTCTCTAACATTGTTTTTGATCATCATTGCTGCTCAGTATGACTCAGCTCTCATCAGAGAACAGCACTGAGGCCCACTGGTCCCTCCCCCAGCATAAATGCTCCCTGGCCAATGCAAAACGATGATGCCTGTGCCTGTGGTGTGGTCAAGTACCCGTGCAGGTCGTCTAGCACGCAGACCACACTGATGTAAACGGTTTTGAATGGTCTGACGTGACACTTGGGTGCCTCTCACCTCTCCTAAACGTGCCTGGGGTTGAATGGCATTCATCATCCGGTTTCTCAGGGCAGTTTTCACAATGTAGCGGTCATCAGCACAAGATGTGGCCAATGAACGTCCACTTCTATGCCTTTCTGTGGCTCTTCAAGTCTCTCGATATCTCTGTTGAACCTGCTGATGACACTCTGTGACACTCCAAGCTCAGTGGCCACTTCCGTCTGAGAACGTCCTGTTTGAAGCATCGCAATGGCCAGGGACTGTTGACCCATTGTTAGGTGTCGTCTAGGTCTCATGATGTCAAAATGTGAACAGCATGATGAGGACGACTGTTTAAACACCAACTCTAATTGAACCAGGACATTTATTGGTCAATTCAAGGATCACAGACCTGGTGTGATTTTTGTTGTTAAGCTCCTTGTTAGAGAACAGCAACTTGTGCAAAATTACTAAAACTTTTTAACAGTTGGATATGTGCATTCAAAAGCTTAGAGAAGGTCCCATTAAGTTGACCTGTAGAGGTTTGAATACATTTTAGGCTTGTCGTGAAATTTAACCCAAAAGGTGAATATCCCTAACTTTTTGTGAGTAGTGTATGTTAAGTATCTTTGTTTTTCCTGTAAGCAGCACCTTAACTTGTTAAGTACCTTTAAGTTCATGCATTGGCTTGCATTCATGTAAGCAGTTTTGTTAAGTCTTCCTGTAGATGAAGTGTGTATTGCCCCCCCCAACCCCCGGTTGCCAATTTTTGTGCCACCCTTGTAAGATTCATGGCCGCTGTCTGGCCACTCCACAGAAACATTTCTAGATCCGCCACTGTGGTTCACACCAGGCTCTGAACTGAGATCTAGACATTATCAGTCTGGACGGACTGCCGCTGAAAGCCGTCGGCAAAAAAAACAAAATCTCATGCAATATTTGAATCTGATTGGTCAAAACACCATTTTTGTGCGGTTGTAGTTTTTAAATACAGCTTAGGTAAGGGCAGTGCAATAATTTGAAAGATCAAGAGATTATCCAGTCTTGTCAAATTGTCTATTAATTAGGTGTGCTTTTTGAACAGGGAGCTCCAGTGAATTGTCTGTCAGTGAGAATAAGTGATTTGTAGCAGAAGTGAGACTTTGGAAGAAGAGATTTGATTGTGTTCTGTGATAATTGGCAAAGATTTGGATGACTGTTGTTTTGTTTGTTAATAAATCACTTTGAAAATGGAGATCAATCAATTTACAAGGTTAAATTATAAAAACATTGAATAGTTTTGCATGCTAATCAACTGACAGAACTTGTCTTTTGTGAACCAAGAATTTCTCTGATTGATGACAGCCCTATCGCTCTGTTTACACAACTTTCCTCCTCAGCTCATCTGAAAGCGAGACACTTTTCTGTGAGTAAATGTATCCTTCTCGTCTTGTACAGTTCTGGTCTGCCTGTGCGTGCGGACGGATGCTGGAATGCCCTGGTGTGTGTGTGTGTTTCTGCCCCGCGCGGACACAAAGACCCCTGTGTGTGGAGCAGAGCTGTGTCCCGGGACAAGAGCGCCCAGTGCGTCTCAAACGGGGCAGGACGTCTTATTGTACCCCCCACACAAAGAGCGTTTTCTCTCTCTCTCTCCATCGCATCATGCACAGGACAAGTGTTTATAAAGGAGGGCGATGGAGCCTTTTGATTGGCTGGAAAAGAGTCGGACGGGAGATGGATTTATTTAATGATGAAGTTAGTAGTTGTCTGAGGGATTGATACTCACTGAGAATTTTTACTGTTTTGGCCTTTAAATATTAAAGTTCAAATGATTTCAGACAAAACATAGTGAACATGATTAGATTTAAGATTTTACTAAACATTTTTGCTTGTTTGCGGACATTTTGGTTGACTTTGGCACTAGTTTAGTCTTGACTTTGGCACATGCTTAGTCCTGACTTTGGCCCATGTTTAGTCCTGACTTTGGCAAATGTTTAGCTCTGACTTTGGCCCGTGTTAAGTCCTGACTTTGGCACATGTTTAGTCCTGACTTTGGCACATGTTTAGTCTTGACTTTAGCCCATGTTTAGTCCTGACTTTGGCACATGTTTAGTTCTGACTTTGGCAAATGTTTAGCTCTGACTTTGGCCCGTGTTAAGTCCTGACTTTGGCACATGTTTAGTCCTGACTTTGGCACATGTTTAGTCCTGACTTTGGCACATGTTTAGTCTTGACTTTAGCCCATGTTTAGTCCTGACTTTGGCCCATGTTTAGTCCTGACTTTGGCCCATGTTTAATCCTGACTTTGGCCCATGTTTAGTCCTGACTTTGGCACATGTTTAGTCCTGACTTTGGCACTTGTTTAGTTCTGACTTTGGCCCATGTTTAGTCCTGACTTTGGCCCATGTTTAGTCCTGACTTTGGCACATGTTTAGTCCTGACTTTGGCACTTGTTTAGTTCTGACTTTGGCCCATGTTTAGTCCTGACTTTGGCACATGTTTAGTCTTGACTTTAGCCCATGTTTAGTCCTGACTTTGGCACATGTTTAGTTCTGACTTTGGCAAATGTTTAGCTCTGACTTTGGCCCGTGTTAAGTCCTGACTTTGGCACATGTTTAGTCCTGACTTTGGCACATGTTTAGTCCTGACTTTGGCACATGTTTAGTCTTGACTTTAGCCCATGTTTAGTCCTGACTTTGGCCCATGTTTAGTCCTGACTTTGGCCCATGTTTAATCCTGACTTTGGCCCATGTTTAGTCCTGACTTTGGCACATGTTTAGTCCTGACTTTGGCACTTGTTTAGTTCTGACTTTGGCCCATGTTTAGTCCTGACTTTGGCCCATGTTTAGTCCTGACTTTGGCACATGTTTAGTCCTGACTTTGGCACTTGTTTAGTTCTGACTTTGGCCCATGTTTAGTCCTGACTTTGGCACATGTTTAGTCCTGACTTTGGCACTTGTTTAGTTCTGACTTTGGCCCATGTTTAGTCCTGACTTTGGCCCATGTTTAGTCCTGACTTTGGCACATGTTTAGTCCTGACTTTGGCACTTGTTTAGTTCTGACTTTGGCCCATGTTTAGTCCTGACTTTGGCACATGTTTAGTCCTGACTTTGGCACTTGTTTAGTTCTGACTTTGGCCCATGTTTTGTCCTGACTTTGGCCCATGTTTAGTCCTGACTTTGGCCCATGTTTAGTCCTGACTTTGGCCCATGTTTAGTCCTGACTTTGGCCCATGTTTAGTCCTGACTTTGGCCCATGTTTAGTCCTGACTTTGGTCCTGTATCTGCTTGAACAGGCTTTAACTGTATAGAAATATAACGTTTAGAAACTCAGGTGACCGATTTCGTCCCGTAAGTCCGTGGTAAAAGTATTTAGTGGATGTGATTGTGTTGTCAGAGTGAAAGAGGAAGTGTTCAGAGGGACTCCCCAGATGACTGTGAACAGGTGAAGGGTGTTCCCCATCACAAAAGCACATGGCAGACACATGACCAGTGGGCACAGCGGAGTCATGTGCAGACAATTATTATTTTGATGTATTTTGCACAATAACAAAGGGATAAGTGCAATGTGGGTTTGAAGCTAAGATGAACTGTACAGACTTTCTGCACATATATTAATGAATTGCTGATGCACTTTGCTTGCTTTTATCGGTTGTCCACTCTCTGACCAGTGTTGTTTTATATGTTAGTGTCTGGTGTTGTCGTGTAATGTGATTGATGTGATATGTGTATAACAGTAACCGCTTTGTGTGCCTTTTTAAATTGCTCATTGGGGATAAATAAAGTGTTTAGAATGGAATTGAAAATAGGCCAAGCAATTGATGACATTTTTATTGAGAGAACTTAGATAGACTTACGGTCATTTGAATTCATCTTGTGACTTTGTTGAGTTCAGATTTATAAAAAAAAAAAACATTTTAAAGCCACAATGAACTGTAGTTTTTATTTTTTCAGTCATTTAGTCATTGCAATGTCATAATTGGTTTCTCATAATTTTTAGTCATTTTGGAAAATTCCTCCATGTTATTGTCTTTATGTAATGGGCTGAATTTCTTCGCCACTAGACTAGGCAAGGTGTCTAATTTTAGAATATTCATTTATGAATCTTGTTTTTAAGATGTCCAAGTAAATCCATCCGGTTACGCTGCTCTGTGGCGACACAGAGAGGGGGGCTCAGTAGCTTTTGTGTGTGTTTTCATGGTTTTTGTTAATGTACGTCACCCAATACGTTAACATCTACGATGTTTAGGTGTGTGTACTGTTTGTATGTCATGTCAGTTTTTCTTTTGCTACTGACCCCTGACTCAAATTCAAATTGCTCTGCAAGGAGACAGAGAATAAAGAAAACCTTGATCCTAGAATATTAGATAATTTGTTATAAATAAACACAGAGAGACAGAAGAATAGTTGATGCTGTATTCTTCAATTGTGGGCCTAAAGTGTGTAATATTGGACACTTTTGTAAATACAGAAAATGTCACACTTGTCAGACAATTGGTTGTGCTCATTTGAAATCACAATGTTCTCCGGGCCATTCATTTAATGCTGAAATTAGGGGTGTCAAATTAGTGCATTAATTGAGATTAATTAAGTACAGACATATTAATCGAGTTAATTTTTTTAATCGCATTCATCTATTTTGAAATCTTTCACTGGTGACGAGTAGCAACGAGACAAAAATAAAGAAGCAGGGGAAAGTTATTATTATTATAATATTAAGATTAAAATAGATTAATTAGATTAACTAATTACAGATCATAATTAATTAATCTCTCATTTTTTTTAATCGCTTGACAGCACTAGTTGAAATAAATTGAATAGAATAGAAATCACTGCTAATGTTAAACTTACAATTTAATATGTACTGTATATATTTCTCTTGGATTGGCTAAATATTACCTGAATATTGAAAAAATATATATATTATTTTTCATCATTATTGCCCAACACTAATTGCCACAACATGAAACAACTATGATGTTTTAGTTTCAAATTTGATGGTGTCCTTCTGGTCAACCCAGTTCAAATGCTTGTCATTTGTTTTCTGCCATTCTCTTGACATGTTAATGATGTTTTTCCTCTGTGCTCCCGCAGCCTCTCGTACTTCTCGGACTGGACGGAGGTGCCCTGACCTCGGCTCGCCCTCCCCTGCCGCCCCGGGCCCCAGCCATGGCCTCTCGCATCGGGCTGCGTATGCAGGTGAGACGCTCATACTTTCCACCTTCACTGGAGCGTCTGGGCACGAGGCCAGTTTCCCCTCAAACCACAGCGACATCACAGAAGCCCCAGCGCTGCAGACAATGTGCACGTCCCACATCACACAGCCGGGCTATTTAAGACCAGGCATTTTGATAAAGACGTTTTAATACTAAGACTATGTTCTCAGCGTGAAGGATGATGCAATGTAAACAGGCTGACAGTAGGGCAGTAATGCTTTTGTCAATATCAACAAAAAGGAGTGGAAAAGCTGAAGATTTTGGAGGCATTTGGCAAATAAGTCTTTTAAATGTGCGATTTCTTATTAGTCCTTTATACAACTGGATGTTTTTGTATTTTTAGTCTTTTTGAGTCCAGTTTGTCACATGTATTTTTAGTCAGCAGGACATGAAGTGAATCTACCACCCTAAACTCCTCACACAAACACTTTTCCAACTACATTTCAGCTAAAAACGCAATAGGAAAAGGTGACCGGAGTGGATGAGAATGGAGAGCAGCAATGTGATTGATTTGGCAGCTGGTGTTTGTGATCAGCACTCAGTTTTGAGTGGACAAATCACTGCTGATGTCACATAAAGTTTAGAAATGACACTGACCTTTGCAGTGAGACACATAAGGATTGTGACCCAAAACTTTTTGCTCATTCTGCACTAAACTTGCTCAAAATGACTCAGAGCAGCAGACAATGCAATTTAATCACCACGTACACAGCTTAACAACCAAAAAATAGTCACTTTGAGGTCATAAATATTGCTGGACATTTTTTGAGCGAAGTGCATTGTAACGGGTAATCCACCTTAGCGTCTGCAATCTTTTCTTCCCTTTGTGGTCATTCTCTGTGTTGTCAGTAGATATGTCGGTGTAATTCCTCATTGGAAAAGCTTCAAAGTTGTCATCTGAACATCGTATTTGAATATTGAGACGTTTTGAGTTTTAAGCCTCTTCACTGTGAAATGTAACTTTAATAAGCCAGAAAATTTTAATTTGTATTTTTTTGTTGTTGGAAAGTGTCTACATGACCATTTTAAACTCTACATGTTTTACTCTAGATCTGAATTGATGAGTAATCACAAGTAAATACAGACAAGTGGGTGGGGATAGGTGGTAGGTGAGGGCAAGGATTTTCTGAGCACTTTTCTGAAGTTTACCTAAACATGCAGGAATCAATCCAAATACAAACTAGTGATTAGAGAACTCTGCTGTAACATGGTTTGCAAAAGTAGAGTTTACATAATAGGTTCCCTTTAATATCCCAGATTAGTGGTGTCATAAGTAGATCTCTGAGGTCTTTTGATTCTTTTTGTTTGTGAATCATCTAGACTTGACATTTCAGAAAAGATTGATTTGATTTAGATTCTCCCCTGTGTAATTTCCAAAAAATAATAGGCTGTAAACAAACAGAAACTATTCCAATAACATTAAATTGTATCAAGACATACATATTGTATGTCTTGTCAGTTTTTTGCTCTTAGTTCCTTAGTTCCCTTGTCCTCTTTCTTATGTAAACTAAATGCCTGTGTTGGTTGTTTGTTTGCAGCTCATGCGGGACCAGTTGCAGCAGGAGGAGCAGCGCGAGCGACAACAGCAGAACGCAGCTCTGCATTTCATGAACAGAAACCCAGCTCCTCCTCCTACACCTGCCATCAGCGCGCCTCAGCACTACCAGAGCATGCAAGTGCCCGCGGAAGTACTCAAGGTCTGTAATACTCACTACTGTGTACACTAACAAAC
Organism: Mugilogobius chulae; assembly: GCA_038363315.1. NCBI lineage: Eukaryota > Metazoa > Chordata > Actinopteri > Gobiiformes > Gobiidae > Mugilogobius > Mugilogobius chulae. The sequence goes on from CM076402.1 coordinate 22,384,202, forward strand.
ATTCACTAGTCTTTACAAAGTTTTAAGAGTGAAAATGAACTCTGAGAGACAAGTTCAGCGCTTTGGGGCAGTTGTCAATCATCCACAGAGAGCCTTTGCAGAAGTGGAGGAACACATGTGCTTAGTGCAGCTCTGCACCCTGGACCCCGGCCAAGAGTTAAAACTGTGTGAGTGCAGAGCCAGTGCAGTGCCAGTGTAGTGCCCGCTCAAGTGCTCAAGGGCACGACTGCAGCTGCTCCACTGCTGCTCAAGGACACAGTGTCTGAATGCACCGGTTTGAGCTGGAACTGAACCACCAATTTCCGGGTAGTTGGGTTCTGTCCTCAGAGACACTTTGTCCACTTTAGTCTGTAAATTGTGCTTATGTGCAGAACAGATTAAGTTTAAGGTTAAGGTTAAGGTACACTTTATTGTCCTTATGGAAAATTTGTCCTCTGCATTTGACCCATCCTTCAATACCTCTGGGGCCACAGTGCAGCGCTCAGGGACCCATCTCCAGATGTTCTTGCTTGGCTTGGTCAGGACTATCGTAAATGGAGGATATTACCCTAACATGTATGTTTTGGTTGGTGAGGAAACCAAACATGCATGGTCAGATTGACTCAGAGGTGAAACCAAGTCACTGTTCAGATGGACTCAAGTGAGACTCAGGTCTTTGGCTTCAAGTCCAAGTCAAGTCCCAAGTCAAAGAGACAAGTCCAAGTCAAGTCCCAAGTCAAAGAGACAAGTCCAAGTCAAGTCCCAAGTCAAAGAGACAAGTCCAAGTCAAGTCCTAAATCACAAAGAGACAAGTCCAAGTTATGGGTTTTTAGTTTTCAATCAAAGTGCCCAATACATCTTGTATTACTACATTTTCATTGATTTTTTTTTTTTTTAAATGTATCACTTAGAATAAATTTCTGACCACAAAAATGTAGTGAGGAAGGACATGTGGCTGTTTGTTCACAGCACAAGTAGAGGTGTACAATATATATATCAAGATATCCAAAAACTGAGCAAGTATATTGTTTACAATGGTGCAATACTGTATTCTGCACTTTGTTATTAATTTATCAAACATTCATATTTGTCTGACAGCCTTTCCAAGATTATTTAACACAGTTGTTTGAAGTAAATCATGTTTATAGATTTTTGTTGTAGTACAAAAGTGAATGAGACTGGGAAATTTAAATAGTGTGAACTGATCTTTTAAGAAATAATTTTGATGTCATTGAAAAAAAAAAGAGACAAATCTAAACCGTGTAAGGCATCATCATAATCATCATCATCATCATCATCATCATCATCATCATCATCATCATCATCATCATCGAGTAAAAAAAAGACAGCCTCCCTTCTTACACAAACGTCACATTCTTCCGTCTGATAAGAGCAGGTCTGAAGAAGCCGCAGACATGTTTGGAGACACTTTTTTGTCCTTTGCTCGGGGAAGAAGACGAGCGGACGAACTGTGTGGTCGATAAGACGTTTGGATTGACATGTTTGAGTTGTTTGTATCACAGACGGAGGAGATAAGGACAGAGGAGGGGCCAATTCCACTCATGCCAAAGTCTGTGTCAGAGAGCTTTTGTAACAGTCTGTGTGCGTGTGTGTGTGTGCTGTATCTGTACATCTGGACACTTAGTTTAACCTGAGGAGCTTCTGTCTTGTCATCACTTTTCACTAAAGTTATATCACTTTTGTTTATTTGGCACTTATAGTATAAAACAATACCTACATACATGTAAAACTAAGTAATAAGCAAATAATTATTCTCACTTTTGTGGCCATAACAGCTTGTCTGTACGTCACAAGTTAAACAAGTTAGATCTGGGCAGTTCTTCGATGGGAGACCACTGCCACCTCAGTGTCACAGTGGGACGAACAGAGGACAAACTTTGTGTCATTAGTCAGAACACTTCACTCATGCTTGTATGGGTTAGTTGTGTGTGTGAATGGTTGGTTGGTGGATAGCCCCAGGGGCAGCTGTGGCTGCCGGAAAATGACGACAGATGATTTATGACAATCTTTTGCTCCATTAGTGAAATGAGCATTTCTTGTGTTTTGGGTTTGTTTTAATTAGTTTATCTGAGCTGTAGCAGTGTAAATGTGACTCCTTCGTCGTGTTGTTGTGTTTGCCGCTCAGAATCCACCATCAGATTTCTTATAAACAGACGTTGAATCTCTCTTTTTGTTAATTTACAGTGATAGTGTCCCTCCATCCAAACTTTGCAGCGTTCTGTCCAAACTTTTCCCCAAACATCCATCTTCTCGACTTTCCATTGCTACAGCAACGGGTTGTTGTACTTCCGGGTCAGGGATTTTTAAAATTGTCGTTTGATTAATTTTAGATTTGTAATTGTAGAAAAAACAATTTCATTTGAGAATGATCTGTGGTAATAGAATAATAATTTAGTTCAAATCTGAAGGTAAAATAATTGATTTATAAACAATTCATGAATTGAAAACACAGACCCACACATTTGCACAGCATTAGAATTACATGAAGATGTCATTACAGTCGATATAATTTGGGGGAAACTTTACAGACATTTTAACAGACTTGAGTGATTCGCACTGGAGTAGATACTCTGACGACATCGGTAATTATTACAATTTACATGAGGTCCCTAGGAAGGAATGTTTAAGGACAATGTACAATTTTTGCATTTAGCACAAAGGCGGACATGCTTGCACCAAGGTAAATATTATGCCCTGCAAAAAATAGAAATACAAAAAACTAGCCAATCTCTCCACGTTTGTCATCAAAAAGTGCCAAAATATAATGACAATTTACACACAACAAGTTTCCTCTAGTTTCAGCAATTATTTAATACAATTTAAATGTTACTACTTTAATATATTCTTTGGTTCACCTCTACAAACCACTGCAATCATATCTATTGTTCAAACATCTCTCACATGCCTCTAAGCAGAGTAGATTTCAGTAATTGCAGATCAAAACTTGCGCCTCACTTGTGTCGTGTCGTATCCTCCTGAGATTGTGTCCTTTGTAGTCCCAGATAAGTTGCTTCTGTCCATCACTGCGTCGATGCTTCTCATTCCTCTCTCTTTGTTTCTCGCCGGCTTGATCTGCGCTGACAGGACTCTGATACGGCATCAAACACTTCGCCTGAAGAAGATATGTTCACTCGGAGCACAATGCAATTTATGAATCACGGCCAAATCATGTCAGTTTATTTAAGCTGTCAATCTCTGCCAAAAGAGAAGCAGATCTGTGAGGACGAGCTGTAACAGTCGATTTGAGAGAGAAAATATGAAACCAGCTGTCTTTATGTCTTTGTGTTTGAGGCTGGGCACTTTTCACATTTTGTTCGAGTCGTATCTGCTCAGATGTCCTGAAGGCTTCATAATTATTGTTGTGTATAGTTTCTAAGATAGCTGCTGTAAGGTAATATACATTTGCATATTGTCACAGAGAAAGGTCTTTAATCACAGTATTAGTAAAGTGATTTTCACAGGGTTATGGTCACAGTTCAATTTTAGCTCCATATCTTTTGGTTCTTATCCAGGTTTAATACAGAATTAGTGTCAGCTTTTTGTGCTTCATAAATTTGCACTTAAATTTAGACTAAAAAAAGTTCTAAATTACTAGAACACAGTAGTTCACAAATTATAATGTATTAATACATAGCAAAATATAAATGATTATCACAAGTAAATGTTTGCTTGAAAAAGCAAAAAAAAAAAAAAAAAAAAAAAGACTAAGTTATTTGTGCACAATAATATCCTCACTTTGGATGCAGTAATTCAGAACTCTGTGTATAAGTTTATGAAGCATCTTGAGGTCTCACAAAATGAAATCATAACTGTTTTAAGTATGCCAGAACGATGTAATAATAGAGCTGACTCTGGAGCAGACATGGGCAAACTACGGCCTGGGGGCCAGATGCGGCCTTTGATCAGTTTTAATCAGGCCCCTTTATGTGGACCTTGAGTCTGAAATAAAGTTTGATTGATTATTTCAAGAAAAAGCACGAGTACACATTATGGTTCATTATGATCTATCTTGGACTCTGAGGACCTCAGGGTCTGGTCTTCTACTGGTGCCAGAGTCAGGACTAAACAGAAAATCTGTGTTTCAGTTTTGCTTCCTAAAGACATAAAACAGTAGCCAGGCTGGTGCCACCTAGTGCCTATTTCACTTCAGAGTCTGTGTCGGGTATCGCTCTACTGGAGACAATTCCCAAAAAAGCAGGAAGTACAGTCGTCCAATCAGCAGGAGCGGAGTGGTGGCGGAGAGCAGACTGTATGTGTTCTCCTCCTTTGACCTTGTGTCAAATATGATATTTGCCAGAGAGAAACATTAACAATCACTGACAAACATGTTTATGCTCCTGGACGACAAAACAACCAAAAAGGGGTGATCAGTTAAATCAAAAAAGTTCCCGCTTACCATGAAGCGAACAAGCCCCAATGATGCGCTGTGAGACGGTTTCCACAAAATGCAATGAAACCGGCTTATGCTTCAGGCTAGGGAAAAAAGGCCTTTACTCTGATAATGTTCAAATCTTTGTTTAAAACATTTGACTTAGTTTTATCTGCACTCTTGTTTTCTTTTAAAGCTTGAAAGAATAATGTTGTTTTGTGGAATGATTCTAATGTATCCTTTCCTAGTTTGTAAAGCACTTTGAATTATTTTAGGGATGAATTGTTCTATACAAATAAACTCGCCTTGCTTTGCCTTTAAGTCATTTTCCTGTTAAAGGTGAAACAATGTGGTTACAAATTATTGCAATGGTAAAATGGTTTGGGATTTATATTTTAAAAACTGGATTCTTTTCATGACTGCCAAGTTGAGAAATGTTCTGAGTTCTTCTGCTCCGAATGTTCAGTTTAGTGGATTGTAGTTTGCAGTGTCCTCAGTCCTTCCGCGAGGACACAGCTTCACCTCAGGAGCCCGAGGCCGGTTCAGCTGCTGCTCTGGAGGTTTTAACTGGGATTTACTCATAGACACGGATGCCTGTTTAAAGCTACTGTCAGTGCTCTGTTATGGGACACTGTAAAGTAACTATGGACTCATGTAAGTGTCAATCTCAAACGCTGATGGACATGCGTGTGTAGAGTACAACACTTTTGTCCCTGGGGCTGCTGCTCTCCTCAAACTGTCCTGACGTTCTGCTGAATCACGCTCACTGGGTTTACATATGAGACAGGTGTGTGGTGCAGGACTTTTGTATCGTACTTAATGTGTTGTTGATGTTTTGTAGGTGCAGACACATTTGGAGAACCCCACAGACTACCACATCCGTCAGTCTGTGCGACAACAGGTGAAGGAGTATCTGTCCACAACCTACGCCACTAAACAGGTAATATCAGGATTTCACTCAGTTTTATATGCTCTGGAATGTTGAACAAATTCAAATTCATCTTTTCACGTTATCCTGCCCCGCCCACTTTTTCTGGCAGCACACTTCCGGTTTCACATTAGCTTCAATCCACCATCAAATGTTAAATGTCATGATCATAGGCAGAGGTCATACACAACTGCTGAAGCTTGTTTGGAAGTCCTGAGAGGTCAGACTATGTTTATTCTAACTGTCTCTATAAGTATTTGAAATCACTAAACATGAAGTGTGCAGTCTACAAAAGTTTATTGGGCAGAATAAGAGAATATATCTTTGTTAAAACTAGGTTACTTCATTTTAAGTTGTGAAAAACAGAAGAAACGTAGATATTTAAAACTCTAACTCATCTTTTGCTCTCACATACATTTTGGTACATCACTAGTTTCACATTTATGAATATTTGTGTCTACTAGCACAGCTTTACAATTTTTTTTTTTTTAAACATAATTGCAAAGAAGTCTTAGCACAATCTGCCAATCGGTTCTCATTCCACAGAGTCATATAGTGACTCGCATGGCTCCTTTTTAAAGAGACTGATTATTTGTTTATCAACATGAGGGATGCACGTGCAGCCTGTGAGCAGGAAGAACTGCAGCTGCCTGACACAAGCACCAACACTAGCCAGCGCTGTTGTCAGCTAACTACAAGAGATTATTAATTTAACATTTGTGAATGAAATTCGTCTTTACGACTGAAACGTTACATTCAGGTGAGTGAAAAGCACTGTCCCTAGCTTCAATAGCAGAACATAGGTCAGTGGTTCATACCTGATCGAAACAGCTTGACTCTCTCCTGTTTTGTTATTTTTATCAAAGCGGTTTCACAATAGAGTTTATGCAGATGTCATCATCTTAAAAAAAAAGTTTTTGATGCTGTTTAATGAGTGAATTTTTGGTAGTGCTGAAGCTAAATTGACTTAAATCTACAACTGCCATTAACAAAAAAGTTAGCAAAGCTCTGCACTGTCGCCATGACAACAGAAAATGTATTGTCATGATTCATACATTTTGCCAGTTAATTTGTGCAAAGCAGATAAGCTCTATGCGGGGAAAATTACGTTGTAAACAACAAACAAGTACATTTTCTATGTAATTATGTGTGCCCATAATTTTGGATTGGACCTATTGGAAATGTTAAGGAGCATTTTTCAAATAAAATAATCTGTATATGCAGGCAAAATTAACAAATCTTTCAGCCTTAACTGACAAAAATGTACTTATGCTGGATTCACATTTGTCCAAGTTGGTTCTTGATTGAGCTATTTAGTCTTATGTGAGCTTAAAATGTATTCTCAGTGTTGCGTTGGCTTGATTTTTTCTGTTAGTCCTGATTTAATTTCCTGTCTTAATTTCCTAAAAAAAAAAGAAAAAAAATCGTTATTTAAATATTTTCGTTCTCTTGTGTCTTGTCCCACAGACGATCCAGACAGTGGCCGGGCCTGTGAATGCCTCTCCTCCGGCCCAGCCTCCTCCTCCCCCTCTGGGCCCTCTCCAGTGTTGGCCCCTCCCCTGCGCCGGCCCACTCCTCCCACTCCTCCCACGTGCACTTAGACCAGCTCATAACAGGGAACAGCGCCCCCAACAGTCCCATGGCCACGCTCAACATCAGCTCCGGTCATGAGAAAGAAGTAAGGAACAGTGCACACAAATACTCTAATACATGCAGAAAGTTTGGCTTGTTAGAATAATTTATTTTAATGTATTTTGTGCAGATACTAATTACTGTAATTTGCAAAGTATACTTTGTCACAAACTTTGATTGTGACAAAGTTAAATTATAAGAATAAATTGTAAAATGTATTTTGCTACAAAATACTGAATACTTGATCTGAAATGTATTTTGTAACACATTCCGTTACTTGGCTAAATGTAGTTATTGTATTCTGAATACTTGGAATACTTTTGCAATGAAATGCAAATTAGGTCTTCATCTTAACATGAAATTACTAAATGTATGTGTTTCTTCTTAATAACTATTGCTAGTAATCTCGTCACCACATAAACAAACGTTATAATAACTTCTGAACATCGCACTCACCACAGCCGAGAGAAGTTTACTTCAGATTTACACAAGTGTGCTCATCGTGGGTTTAATCCAACAACAGTTTATTCATTGTGTCGTCTGTGAGCTTCAGAGCATGTTCCAGTGTCACAAATCCTTAGCTAATTGTCCGGTGAACTTGTCTGAATGTTTTGTTAAAATGAACAACACAAAAACAAACTGTTTCTTTAAGAAAAACAAATCCCATCAGTAGATAAAAATGAACGATCCAAACGCAGGCACTTTCTTTGTTTATCGTAAATAAAGTCCTGAAAAAGTTGAACAGATAAGATAGCCATCAACAAACTTCTAATGTAGCTGTCAATAAAGGAACAATCTGATTGGTCAGTCTGTCTGCAGCCCCCCAAACAACATCAAATCTGATTGGACATTTCTGAAGTGTTTTCTGTGGTGATTTTAAAACGTCTGACCGACTTTTTTTTTTTTTTAATGCAATGTATTCCATTGATTTGATGAAAGTAACTATATTCTAAATACCTGGATTAAAAGGGTTACTGTAACGAAATACAAGTATTCATAAATAGTATTCAGAATACGTAACGGCGATACATGTATTTCGTTACTCCCCAACACTGCTGCTGCAATGGCGGCTGCAGTGAGTTTAGTCACGTGGTGCAGGAGCTCTATACAAACAAAACAGGAGGAGCCCATTTTGTGACCATGTAAGTCTATAAGTAAAAATACAGATTCTCATTATTTATTTAGTGCAGCAAAGAAATTGAAATGGCAAAAACAGGCTTTTGGGGTCAAAAAGTTACACAGTGCACCAAAGTTTGTTATTGCTCTAACTGACTTGTATATTTTTTAGATATAAGCAGGCAGTACACTTAAAATGCTGCTTTTCTGTTTATTTTACAAACAATGTCTTTTTGACTTTCATTACTGCACCGAAAAAAAAAAAAATAAGTGTAGTTTGCAGGTGTGGCGGCTGGTTTATTGTTTTCAGGTCACAGCGTTTTGCAGAAGAATTTACAAGGAGGAAATCGAACAAATACGACTTAATTACAAGGCCGTATAAAACACAGATTAAACATTATCCACAAAGTGCATTCTCATCACATTTCTCCAAAGTTTTGTAGTGATATAATTGCTCTTTAGTCGCTCACCGTGTCGTGTTTATTCACTAAAGATTGTGTGTAAACTGTGGGGCAATAAGTGGCAGTGGTTTTCATTGACTTTTAAACGGCCCATTACGCCTCTGCGGCTGTAATTATGGCTTAACAAGTGACTTTGAACTGCAGACTTTGGCCCGATTCACACTTACAATCAGCTCGACTTTTAACAATGTGGTGTCATGTTGGTCTTTAAAACAAAAGGGATGCTTTGACAAGAGTGAATCTGTCTTACACTGGTTTTCATTATTGTCACTTAAAGGTGCTTTGTGTAACTTTCTAGAAGAGAGGATAAGTACGTTAGGCAATATTTGTGAAAAAGTATAGCTAAGAAACAGCTTTTCCTGAGAAATACACAGAAGAAAGTCTTCTCAAGGCCAAGTAGGGTCCATTTTATGGCCAAGTCTGCTCAGAGTAAAAATGCAGATTATTTATTTAGTGCAACAAAAACATCTAAACAAGATAAATTAGCTTTTATTCAGGTCTACTTTTGGTTAAAAAGTTACAGAGTGCACCTTTAATGGAACCGTAACTAAGATTTTGATTTCAAATTTCACAAACATGAACTATCTACTGTCCACAGATACAAGGCAAACGTGAAAATGTAATATTGCAAAGCTGATTTATCCTTAATTACATTTAGTGTTTTGGGTCTCAAGAGGATTATCCAATCAGAAAGAAGAATGAGCATCATGTGATGCTCTCATTTGCGTTGCCATTTTGGTGTTGAGCTTGAAACTGATTTGAGACTCACTTTACTGCTGAAATTGACCCTTTAAACTGAAAGGAAACAGGTGTCTAAAAAATGTGGTTTTCATTTTCAGTGCTCTAACAATGCTAATGATGAGTACAAGCTAAATTCTAACATAGGGTGATCAAATGTTCCTATTTACCCGGGGCCGTCAGTATTTTTAGCTCTGTGTCCCATGTTCCAGCATATGTGTCCAAAACCATTGATTTGTCCCAGTTTTACACAAGACATGTCCCAGTTGTCCCAGTTAGGGGTTTAGGGTTAGGGTTACCACACATAAGTTTGATACCACACATAAGTAAGTACAGAAATATATTGTTGTTTCTCAGTCAAATATGAGAAAACACTGCAGAAGTCTCTCAGATTTTACAGTAACTAACAAGTTAGTCGTGAAGCAGATGTAAATGAGCCATGAATTGACCAAATATACAGTCTTTTCACAATTTTATTATTGTTTCCTCCGCACATTTTCGTGTATCCCAGTTTATAATTTTGAAAATCTGGTCATCCTAGCATGTTTTTTGTGCTAATTACTCTTTTTTTATCATATGGAACATTTAATTTAATGCCACATTAGCGATATATAAACCTCATAAGTCTTTTTAGCTATAATTGTACTCACTAAATGTTTTTTGGGAAAATTCCAAGCATTTATTAAGCAAGTGATGTTGAAATTTGTATGTTGTTTTTTGTCAGATGGTTGACATCGATTCCCTCGATGACTTCATCATGTCAAACTACGATGATTTTCACTCCTACATCGACCCCATCATGCCCAACACAGTGAGTACAGCCAATATGATATTTGTCTCTTATATACTGTAGACTAGTTTATAAAGTCTGCTCCTATTTAAATGTGTCGCTGCTTCTTCTCATACACTGCAGTAGACCGACAGTATCTTGGTGCTTGTAGTAAGACAAGTCTGTTAGTGAGATGTATTTACCTTAAACTGTTTGGCTTCTGTCTTTGAGCTTCTGTATCTTCAACTTGGTGCTGATCAGTGACGGTGAATAGGTTGCGTTCACATTATGTCATAAGTCTAAATAAGGGCAAGAGGCACATTTTTCTTCGAATAATATTGTATTTTGCTGTGAAATATCTAAACAATTTATCACATTTTGCATCTTTTCAATTTATTATGATCATTTGCCATTATTTTTGGTCTGATTTGGTCACAAAGTAGTGGTTTTACTATAGAATCTATAATTTACAAAAATAGAAGTCATGCACAAACATAATTGTATTTTGAAAAATTGAAATGTGAAAGTAGATTTTCTGTTGTCACTGGCTTATAATAACAAATAATTATTTATTTTCCTTCATCAAAAGGACGCAAAAACATATATTTAAGTGTGCAAAGACCCACTGTGTCTGATCCAAGTTTGTGTTCCTGTTGTTTATTTAGTTTTCTATACTATTTACCTATTTTTAGTTTTTACACGTCACAATATTTATATTTCTTATCAGGCTGAAGCTGCTTTTTCCATGTTTTAAGGTTTTACAGAAGAAAAATATAACCTTAATCCTTTCTTTCTCTGATCCATTTTGCCACTCACTGCTCCTGTAATATCACCAGCATAACCTCTATCAAGCTTACCTCAAAAACTACATATTTCATCTTTTTATTTTTTGCTGCATCTTAGCTTTTTCCTTGCATATAATTGATTTAGTAAGACCAAGTCTGCCATAAACTGCCATAAACTCCAAAACATATTACCGAAAACATCTTAATCACCACGCAAAAAATTAACAATTAAACTGGGAGAAGTTAGCGTTCAACTTGTTTACTAGATATTTTAGCACCGAGCGGGCAAGGCGAGGAGACGAAGAGAAGCAAAAGGAGGGAGGAGGTGGAGGAGAGGAGGCAAAAAAACAGGGCTAAAGTTCAATTTGATTTAGCGGCCGACAGCAGAAAGAGCGGAGTCGCGGCGAGCTGTGAGTCAGTCTGTGGACCAAGGAAAGGAGGAGGCATAAGTGAGGAAGGAAGCGAAGGACGATGAAGGATATGAACAAGACCTATGCGCTTGTGGAGGTCCTGGAGGGAGAACAAATTCAGCTGGTGAGAGTCGTTTACGTGTCTGTTTGTAGGAGCCGGACGGTGTTTAAATGTGTTAAAATGTGGATTCAAATGTTGTCGCTTTAGTGGTAATTATCAGAAGAATGTTGGATGTTTGTCTAATCAATCCACAAGTGCAGTAATGTCGCTTTAAAGCTGTTTTTTCCTGTTTTACACTGGACAAAAGTGCCTGAAATAAGCAGTATTTAGCAAGTTTTGAATACATTTTGACTAGCTTGAAAAAGGATTACCAATGGAACTAGCATAAATATCAAAAATCTTTACTTAAAACAAGAAAAATATACACTTGAAATGAGCAAAATTGCTTCAGTACTTGAAATAAGAAGTAAATGTATTGGCAAAACATCATAAAATAGTCATATATTCTCGAATTATGATGATTTTTTGGCTAATTCAACCACTTTTTTAGCTTCTGCAATGCTTACAAACTTGTCTATTTGTAAATGTACATACTTGATTTATTCTCATAAGCTTTTTTTTGTAGCGTTTTGATATTTGTGGCGTGCGATCGGTTTGTTAAATCTTGTAAAGTTTTTTGAAGTTTGATGTGGGGAAGGAGAAGGAGCTAAGAAGCGCTAACTGGAAACGGCAGGGGATTGATTAGCCAGCGCGGCACAAAGGGGCTTTTCTCTTCAGATGGATTAGAAATGCAAGTGGAACAAGCAAATGTAGAGTTTATCATAAAAGTTTACTACGCATTCTTCAGATGGTTGCAGATGAGTTTAAAGGAGTTAAAGGCAGCGGGTTTTAAGCTTTTTACAGCAAGGATCGTTGGAGAAAAGTCACTCAAATGTGTCACTTAAATCTATAATCTAATCTCTGACCAGACGTTCCCAGGTCTAAAGTAGAGCTAAATCAGGTCTTAGTATGAATACACCCTTACTATTTTAACTCAGAAATAGAGATGGCAAGCAAACTTAAAAGTCTGCCGAATTGGGTATGTTTTTTATGCAGAAAAGAGAAATTCATTAACAATTTATTTTTGTCAGCAATGTCTTCATTAGAGCACAACTGATTCATGAATAATTTAACTTTTAAACTTAGAAACTCAGCCTTGTAATACACAAAACACAACCTACTGACCAAAGTAAGAACATATAGAAAAAAATATGGAAAAGTGTTATATAACTCAGGAGCCCGATCTCACAAGAAAGTGTACATTTACCACGACATTACACAATATGTAAATGAGGTATGATTAGCACGACTTCACGGCCGTCCTGCGTAATTATACGCGTCACAGTCCCCATTCATTTCAATGGAGGTTGTTAAGACGTGTTCTTATTTATGAATATTCATGAAATCCTGATTCTAATCTTAACCTGCCCCAAGCCCCAGACCTAATCTTACCAATTTTAGTAACTTTATGCCTGAACGTACCCGTTTCACCTGAAGAAAACGTCCCCACGTGGCTTCAATTAAAACTCGTGTTTTTTTGGCGTTGTGAAATCTCGTGTCATTTTTACGCTTTTTCATATCGTGCTAAATGCACGGCGTAACATAAGTACTAAAAATAGCTTTGAAGTCGTGGTCAAAATACGCTGTTTTTGTGTCGTGGTAAAAGTATGCCATCTAGTGAGACTGTTGAACTCAGAGGTAAGGGCCATATTTGAATTCAGACAAATGGCAGAGAGCTGGACAGCGATCATTCTTTTCTTTTCTTGTTTTCTTTGATATTGCTTAGGGACAATAATGCAAATTAAAAATTTAAAGGTACACTGTAACTTTTTGGACCAAAAAACCTTGAATAAAAGCATGTTTTTCTACTTTAGATTAGTTTGTGACACTAAATAAATAATAAAAATGTGCAATTTTACTTTGAGCGAGCTTGCATGGCTACAAAATTCACAATTATTTGGCCAAGAGGGGGCCTCCTCTTGTTTATTTTCCTATAGAAAACAAGCTCCTTGTATATTTTCTCACAATAGGGCATAAAACTTGTTTGTCCCCAATAAGAATGTTCTAACGAAGTATTTTATCTTCATTTTTCTATGAGTTGTGAAGATGACTTTTCACCTCCAGAAAGTTACACAGTGCACCTTTAAAAGAAACATAAAGAGAAACACTTACAGGATCTGAAAAACGTTCTGGGGGCCTGGGGATTAAAGGAGACCTATTGTGTTTTTTCCAACTATTTAGTAAGAAACTAGAAGATATGCAGATCAGTAATTTACCCTATGTTCATTGTAAAACTCAAAATTGATCTAAAACGGCTTGAAAATAGAAACAGCTCTACTGACTTCCTGTTCAAAACTGCAGAACTGATAAGCCCCGCCTCTTTATTTTATATTTAACTGTGAGAAGCAACAGATTTTACATTTTCATTGTTGGAAAGTGGCTAGGGAACAGTTTTGAACCGTATACTTCACTTTGAGTATTCATCCTTTGAAATATAGCAAGTAAATACAGACAAGTGGGAGGGGATAGGTGGTAGGTGAGAACAGGGATTTTCTGAGCACCGGAGCATCAGCTGAAGAACAATACAAGATGACTCCAACATGCATGAATCAATTCAAATATAACTTTGAGTAAACTAATAATAAAGGGAGGCCATTAAAACAAGGTTAATATTTTTGAATAGTACATTTACATAATAGGACCCCTTTAAAATAGCTTGAGGGCCGCATCTGTACCCAGGGCCACAGTTTGGACATGTCTTGTATGACCTGTAAAAATATTGTGATGGCCCTTCACAGTTTACAATTTCTGTATGAAGTCTTTTCAGTGCAACCCTCCTTGTTAAACTTGTCTTTTCACTCTGTTCTCAAAGTTACAAGTGTCCCATTGAATAAGTCACTTTTAGCTCAACAGATTCAAATGTAAGGCAGCAATCCAGGGCTATTCAATATGAGGCCCAAGCACCATTTTCAAAACATTAAAGCTGTTTTTTTTTTTTTGTATTTACGGTACTTGTTTACTACTATATTTTAAGGTTTGACCTTGTTTAGATCTGGTTGGATTCTGTCAAGTCCAGTCTATCTGTTCTTGTTTCATTTCGTTCATGTTCTGCATTAAAATGGCAAAATGTAATGTTAGACTTTTGTATTTTGTTTTTCCACACAAACACAATGTAGCAGTAGTTTTTTTTCTTCAATGTTAAAACAGATTTGATGTTTGAATATTTTGTGTGACCCAACTTGTGTTAATTGTGTTGTGCCATACATCCCGGCCCAGAGTCTGGTTCTAAGCTGAATAGCCTGCATCAGGCCTCTGTATCTGTTTTGCCAATTTGTTTGTCTTGATAAATAGCAGTACTAATAGAAAAAAAGTAAAAGTTGAACTGAAACTTTAGTTGTAAAGTAAAAGTTTATGCACCTAACTCATTAACCCTAACTCCCTCCTTGTCTCCATGGCGACGTTTTATTTTGCCTATAATGTCCGGCAGTGTGGAATTAAATGTATTTACCTTACATTAGTTAATAACTTTTGCCTAATTACTCACTTCATAAATGTTCATTCTCTCTGTGAGCAGAGCCACTTTCCATAGATCTGACCTGTCAACCTCTTGTCACGATGATAATTAAGAATAAGATAAAAATTAAGAAAAAAATTTTATGTTGAGAAATTAATTGACCATTACAATTTTTTACTGTTCAAATTAATTTAAAGGCGACGTATTTTGTAAAATAAATCAGTTTTATTAAGATTCCTGCCTATTTGAGTAATCTTGTTTTGTCCTGCAGCTGATAATTAAGTGTTCAGAAAAGCCCTGTCCTCACCCACCACCTATCCCGCCCACTTGTCTGGGTTTAATTGTGATTATTCAAACAATTCAAATTCACATCGAAAATTACAAATTTGAAATTTGCCGCTTATTACATTAGAATCTTACAATAAAGAGGCGTTGCTCATTCGTTCTGCAGTTTTGCACAGGAAGTAAATGGACCTCTTTCTATTTCTAACTTGTTTTACATCAGTTTTGTGTTTTACAAAATACAAAATGTAAATTACTGATCTACATTTACTATAGTTTATTCCTTAATATGTAGAAAAAATGCAGTAATTCTCCTTTAAAGTTGGGGTTACAAACTTTTTTAGTTGTAAATTGGAAGCTTTATGTTTTCTACCAAAAATGTATATATTATTGTAAATGCACCACTGACTGACTATCAGAAGCCGAATGCAGCGCTCTGATTGGCTGTGCTTGAGTGGTCCTCTCTAGTTTCACTTTGTTGTTTGTTAAAGACGTTTATAGGCCATAGTTGCAACTAAAATTTAATACAACTAGTATTAACAAGTGTCGAAAGATTTATGAGAGGAAGTAGTCAGATATAAACCTAAATTGTGTTTGTCCTTTAACATTTTCGTTGTGGTTAATCTTGGACCTTGTCACTGATATAATTACATTATAAAGTGACGTGTGAATATAAAAAACAATAAAAAACATGAATAAAACTACCTTCTGACCCAATTTCAAATGACATCAATGCATTATACAACACACGTCTTGGCTTGTGGATGCTTTTTATAAAATGAATGAATAATTTCATGAAATTTTCAATTTTCCGCCTTGATTTCTTGTCTGCAGCTGTTACACTTTTACAAAGTCAGGCCGTGACATACTTCTTGATGTTATTAACTACAACTTAAGTTACAAATCAGGGTCGCTCAAACATAATCCTTCCACATACGTCGTCAAAAAGAGACAAAATGACAATTTCTCAAAACTTAAAGATAATCATTTATAATACAAGTGCTACAAGCTAATATCATTTGTCAATCATAACTATCATGTCAGTTATGTGGATTTATGTGGATTTACAGTGCTGTTGCTAGGTAACACTTGTCAAATTACCTCTACTATATCTTATAAACCTCATCAACTAGCCAAAATTGGTCAAAACTTTTACTGAAAATGGTTTAACCTGCTGTCATACAAAGTCATGTTAAAATCTTTGGTTTGTGATTAGATGATTAGCTTAGCCTCATTGATTACATTAAATGATTGATGAATCAGTGATAAATTAAAGCTAGGGTACCTGAAAATGAGAAATAAGTATTTAAAACGATCACACTATACCTAACTCTCACAATCCCTTTGGCGCTTATTCAGTTTTATTTTCAACTATAACTTTAGAAAAGCTTCTTACAAACAGCCAAGTGACAGTGAGGTGGACCACCCAGGCACAGCCAATCAGAACGCTGCTTTTGACTATAGTAAAAATAGTTTATTATAAAAAGTAATAGGACAGTTTAACTTAAAATGCAAGTACATTTTCTGCGTTAAAGTTTTATGTCAATTAAACGTGTATTTGAGTCTGTTATTCTCTTTCTCTGTTCCTTCCTCTACTCCCCCACTCTCTCTTCTCTCTCTTTTTTCTCCTCTCTTGCATTCTCTCTTTCTCCTCTCTCCTCTCCTCTCCTCTCCTCTCCTCTCTCTTCTTCTTCTTCTTGCTCACTCTTTCTCTGACTTTCTATCTCTTTCTCTTCTCTCTCTCCTCTCTGTCTTTCTCTCTGTATCTCCCCCCTCCTCTAGCTTTCTCCAAGTTCCAAGTCTTTCACTCTCTCTCTCTCTCTGTCTCTTTTCCCTTCCTCTTGCTTTCTCTTTCTCTTCTTTCTCTCTGCTTCTCTCTCTCTTTCTGTGGCTTTCTCTTCTCTCTCCCTCTCTCCATCTCTCTTCACTCCCTCCTCCCTCTTGTGCTCTCTGTCTTCTCTCTTTTTCTACTTCACACTCTATCTTTTGGTCTCTCTCTCTCTTACTCTCTCTCCTTGCCTCTCCCTTCTGTCTTTCTCCCCCTCCTCTCTTCTCTCTTGCTCAACCCCCTTCTCCCTCCCTCTCTTTCTTCTACCTCTTTCTGTCACTTTCTCTTCTCTCTCTCTCCTCGCTCTTGCACTCTCTCTCTCTCTCTCTCGCTTTTGGTTGCTTTCTGCCTCTCTTTCTCTCCATCTATCTTCTCTCCCATTCTCTCTCCATTATCTTGCTCCCCCCATCTCTCCCCCATGCTTTCTCTTTCTTTCTCCCTCTCTCTCCCTTTCTCTTTCTTTCTCTCTCTTTCTCCCTCCCCCCCTCTCTCTTTCTCTCTCTCTCCCCCCCCTCTCGCTCTCTCTCTTGCCTCTCTCTTCTCTCTTTCTCCCTCTCTCTCTCTTTCTCTCTCTCTTGCCTCTTTCTTCTCTCTTTCACTCTTTCTGCTTCTCTCTTTCTCTTTCTCTCTCTCTTGCCTCTCTCTTCTCTCTTTCTGCTTCTCTCTCTCTCTCTCTTTTGTTGTTTTCTTGATCTCTCTCCTCTCTCTCTCTCTCTCTTGCCTCTCTCTTCTCTCTTTCTCCCTCTCTCTCTCTTGCCTCTCTCTTCTCTCTCTCTCTCTCTCTCTCTCTCTCTTTCATGCTTGTCTCTTATATAATTGGTTTTATGACTTTTTACAGATAGATTCGTTACGTAGCTGTCAGATTTTCGTCACAAATGCTCCTTTTACAGTTTACTCTTTGGTGGTAATGATAAAGTTTCATTATTTACACATAAAAAGTTAAATACTGAAGCTTTAACAGTAAAATAGTAACCTAAACTGAGATCAAATCTCTAAACAAAGGAATATGTCTTGGACTATTTCTTTGAATGGACGCTGGAGTTGTAGCGAACCAGGAATCGCGCTCCCTAATCCTGATGGGATTAAAGCGGCAAACTCTGTGGAATCTGTGGAATCTTTAGTAAAAGCCGGGATTGCCACCAAATACCAGCGACTTAAAGAACGTGTTTGTGATTTTTAGCTTTAAATGGACGCTTTGGGATGAACTGGGTGGTCTATGAGGTGATGGTGTGTCCAGGTTTTTGTAATTCCTCATGCACGTGGGAAAGTGATTGGAAGTTTAGTTTATGAAATGCCATCGGAACAAATCAAAGTTACTCCTAAACTGTCACAATATGAAGCTTTTTTGTGTTGGAATATGTTTGTTGTTTTGTTCTGGAGCGTAACGAGCCGTGAAGATAATAAACTCAGTCAGTGATAGCTTATCTGCGACTACTGTGTGAACTCTGACTTCAAATGCACCACAGGATTTTACCGGTTTAAAAAAGAAGGGCAGAAGAAATGAAGACATTTTGAGAATCTGTATTTTAAATAAGACAGATGCCATGTTGTTGTTTGTGAAATGTGGTGTAATTTATGCACAACTGATTTTTCTTTCAGTAGTGACAGATGTTAAAACACAGACTTTATTGCCATTGTTAGTGTACAAAATTCAAACTTGCGTCAGTGCAAATACTGAACGCTAATAATATTGTATAAAAAAAGGTTTGATAAAAATTGTAAAGTATATTATATAAATTATAAACAAATATAAGGTCACTACATTTAAAAATATAATGTGCATAAGTGCAAATGTACAGTATATAAAATACTGCAAACAGAAGAGGTGATATTGACATGACTAAATAAAGTGACAGATGATATTGACGTGGCTGTAGCAGGTGTAAAGTGACTATGTGATGTGTGCAAGAGGCTAACATAGTCACATTTTATGAAGTGTTTGAGGGAAAGAAACTGTTCTTGTGGCGTGAGGTTTTGGTATGGATGGACTGTAGTCTCCTGTTCAAAGAGAATGGCTCAAATAGTCCTGGTCTGGGGAGAGAAGAGTCAGCAGCTATCCAACCTGCTCACACCAGAGTCCTGGAGATGTACAGGTCCTGGACAACCAATCACCAGCCAGCAGGGCCGGAGTGGGACTCATTTTCAGCCCAGGAAAATTTTTAATGGACCAGCCCTCTGACAAATAAAAATGTAAATATGTATGCGATTATTAATATTATTTTTTACTTTATGAGTGCGTTAAAGCGCCCCAGCCAAGTCAACTGTATCTTTATTTTTTAATATAACATGGTTTTGATGTAATTCAGGGGGGTCTGGGGGAATTCTCCCCAGGAGAATTTTTAAAAATTCTGTGCAATTTCCTGCATTTTGGTGAGTTTTAGATGTGATATTCTTATTGATATATGATGTAATTTTACTATAATTAACAATATAATTATTATCAAATTCTAATATAAATTTAAAATTTTTCATGTTAGATGAGCCCCCCCTTCAAAGGTCCTTTTTTTTTTTAAACCGGCCCTGCTCTTCCCAGCGCAGACCGTGGAGAGGCACGGAGCCTTTACGCAGCAGTAACAGTGAAGCTGGGGCTGTAGAAGCTCTAAAAACAGCACAGACGTCACTAATCAGGACGTCTGAACTCATGTTTAGTATCACTTTTACATCTCCTGTATCCTGGGACAGTGAATTAAATGTTTCGAAACGTCCCGTTAAATTCCGCGCGCGCCCCATTAAAATGAATGGCAATTTTCAGTAAAGGCGAAAACAATCATAACTCTGTGAATCTGAGGTCTATCTTCGTGAAATAAAAAGTGGCTGAAAGCTTGTGAGTAGTGGAGTGTCACTGTGGACTGCAAAACACTCACAAGACTCATGATTTCTATGTTTTAGCTTCATTAGGCGGGATCAGCCAGGTTACAGCACAGCAGCTTTACGCACGGCTCTCTCTCCCTCATGTCGGCGAGAGGGAAAGAGAGAGAGCGCGTGGAGGCGCAAATGTTTCTGAATGAGCCAAAGAGCCGCACTCTGATTGGTCAATAGCCGCATGCGACTCGCAAGCCTCGGGTTCGCCACCCCTGCTCTAGAGACTGCCCTCGTGCTTTCAGCACGTCTCTGCGTCTTGGTCCAATCCGGCAACAGAACAGGAAATGTGGGCTGACTTGGGACGGGGCTCGGGCCGCTCCAGTCACATCTGTATTGACATGTACATGAGCCACACCGGCCCTCAAAGTCCCCGGCCCTTCGGGAAGTCTCCCGACTCTCCCGATTAGCCACGCCGGGCCTGCCTGCCAGCCAGTCACCTTCCCAGCAGAACTGTTGCAGGCTGTTGCTCCAGCACCACACGGTGATGAAGGAACTGAGGATGGACTCACTGATGGTTGTGTAGAACTGCATCATCAGCTGAACTGGCAGCTTAGCTTCCTTTAGCTTCCACAGAAAATACATCCTCTGCTGGGTCTTTTTGAAAGAGTCTGCAGTGGTAATAGTTCAAGTTTATCTGAGTGAACATAGGCTGTAGTCTTTGTGTTTCTGGTGCTGCTGGTTTCATCCGAGTTTTACTTGTTAGAGGAAGTGTGAACACAGTAGTATTTTTACATTCAGAGACATTAAATGAAAGAGAAAAAGGGTCATAAGGTCATGTTCACAGTGGAGCTCATCTGCATTTACTTTAAAGGTGCAATATATACTTTCTGGAGGTGAAAAGTCAACTACACAATTCAGCAGAAGTAGAACGTTAAAGCCATTTTTTGGGGACATTCTGAATAAGTCTACCTTTCATGCCATAATGTGAAAAACTCTTTCCTAGAGAAACAAACATGAGCGGGCCTCCTTTAGGACAAATAACATTCCATTTTGTGGTCATGCAAACCTGTTCAAAGTAAAGAAGCAGATTTGTATTATTTATTTAGTGCAACAAAGAAATCTAATTTAAAAAAACATGATTTTCTACACAGTGCACCTTCTAGCAGTGCAGTTATTTACATGTTTTGACAAAGATCATTTGTAGACTCAGCAGCAGGACGTCTCACCCAATCGCAGCTTGCAATTGTTTTAGGTTTAATCTCTGCCTCCCTTTGAAACCAATCTGTCAGCTGAAGATTTGGAACTGGAACATGAGCTTAAAAACTGGCAGTATTCTGGTTTGACTTCAGCTCTTTAAAAGTACTTGTTCGTCCTAAGAGAAAGAATAGCTTCAGTAGTCGACTTGATCACAGCAGATGTAACTTGTTAAACTTTAGAGCAGGCCAACATCAGATCATTGCCCTTTTAATCACTCTTGTTAAGTTCTCAATTAAAATCCAATCGGCCGGTCTCTAAACTCTTACACAATGTCTAAAGGGCAGAGTTGGTGCTTTTTCAGGAGCTGAGGAGAATCTTGTAAAAACTGATAAGATACGACAGAGGTGATGGTCAATGATTATGTTATGTTCTGTTTACGACTCACTAAAGCTCACACTCTATAAAGATACTGCACTGATTTGAACCACTCACACCAGAGAGAGGCTTTGGTCTTTTCTGTGCTGAAGAGAAACACAAGGTTCATTTAGATTTCTTCTAAATTTGTAGCTATCGAAGGACGAATAGTTAATGTCTATGGCAATCAATGGAAAGTTTCAGTGTGCTTCTTTATTGTGACAGCATTGTGAAGCATGTCAGAGGTTGGCATCTGGACTTAGAGCGAGGAATTGATGACAAAAATTCATATAAAAAAATGTATATCTTAAAAAAAGACGTTAAATGTGTCGTAAATGTAGTAGGGGTTTAATTAATAGTAAAAGTAGCTTTTTAGTTCAATTTTATTAATAAAAAGCCCAAATATATGACTGAAAATGTAAAATATGCACTAAATAACCACTATTTTCTTTATCTGTCTGAAACAAAGGCTTTTTATTTATAATTTTGATCAGGTTAAGCAGGGAGAGCTTCAAGGAAAAAGGTTTGAAACTATTGTTCTAAAGACCATTCCACCAGAGAAGTTACATAGTGCATCTTTAATGTCATACTGTAGAGTCAAGTCCAGACTGGAGAACAATGAATCAGAAAAAAAAAAGTTGTTTTTTTTTTGTCAGAACGATCAGAACAGTATGACATTCGTTCTTTGTTTGACCCGGGCCTTTAATCCAAAAGTGTGAAACATAAGATTCTTGACAACACATTTACATTCTGCTGACTTCTGCATTTTAAGAACCAACTTCCACTTTATTTCTATTGCACATTTAACAAACAAAACCATGACCTGCTTGCTGTATAAACATCTTCTTGCTGCATTTATATCTGAATTCACTCTGTGCAAAGAACGTCAGCTGGCTTGTTTATATTTAAAAAACTAAAATCATGTTCACTTCCTGTTCAAGTAATTTCTATGGGATTTTCACTGAAATGACAGGAACAGGCAGTAAACAGTGACTTTTTTTTTTTAAAGGCCTATTCATACTTCAAAAAAAGTAAAAAGTTTGTTCGGCCCGCTCAGGCCGTAAGAACAAGAATAAAGTTGGTTTCGGCTTTGATATTCATACTTCAGCAGACGCACTGCAACCAAAGTCCTCTAGACCCCGCCCCCTTGAGCCCTAACAACCGCTGCCACGCGGTTGCTATGCAGATTTGTATGACAGGCAGATATGTTATTATAAGTGAGATTCTGTGTATTTTCCGTGTGCAGATATACACACCCTGCGCACACGTTCTGTCGGGTCTATCTGTCCATCCTCCGCTGTGTTAAACCTGCTGTATGAAGCAGAACCCCGAGTCCTGCCCGTGTTGCTGCAGAGGAGTTTTGACCTCGACTGAAGTATGAATTGGAGACTTTTAAGAGTATGCGCCGTTATTTTGGAGGTTAAAATTGCATCTAAAATGCACCTGCGAGCAGAAAGTGGTAGATTGTTTGCTAAGACCTATTTGTGTATATTCATCTAATGCTGTAAAATTGAATAGTTGCGCCTCTTTCTGACTTTATTGTCCTCAAATCGAGGCATTGCGGCTCTTTTGCTGCAAAAGGTTGCTGACCCCTCTGGTGTGGTTAGAACCAAGGCCAAGTAGGGTTAATAAAGTACCTCGTCCCAGAGAAACAGAGCTAATAACGCTTCCTTAAGTCACGCCTCTTTAAGTCACGCCTACTTATGTCACATAAAAAATTGTCACAGTTTCCAACACAATAATCCTGCCTGAACTCCTCTTTATAATTTAGAATGTGTATTAATTGACTGAGCTGATTCTATTGTGTAAGTTCATTTTATTTTAGCTGCTGTGAAAATTGAAAACTTTATGCTTTTCAGTGTCTTGTAATGGTTGTAGTAACTTTAAGTGCTTTTTAATGCTCCGCGTCAAGCCTGCTTTATTCACCGATGAAACGACAGCGACACTAAGGATCTGTGCCTGTTCTCTGACTGTGACTGTGTTTGTGGTGTCCCTGCAGCTGCCTCTGTCCAGCAGTAACCTGGACGTGTACACTGCTCCGGGGATGAAGGGCCCTGGGATCGCCATGACCAGCAACTCCTGCCCCGCAAACCTCACCATCAAACGAGAGCTGTCAGGTGCGGAAACCAGTCTCTTCTCATTCATACTGCTTTTCATGACAATTAACTTTAACTTGGCTTTGTTCTACTCAAACTCAAACTAACAGCAGTGAATAGAGATAAAAATATAGAAACACATTTTATTGACCATTTCTGTTAATGTTATTAGAGCACGAACACTTTGAAAAGACTAAAATAAGACTTGTTGAACCCATCTCTATATGGTTCCTAAAAAAATGCTTATGTGATTTAAAGTTAAAGTCAGCTTCTAATTCACAGTTTTATGATTAACCGTATCTTACCATATATAGATCTATCTAAACCAGGATTCTTCAACCTTTTCCCCCTTGAGAACTACTTTTACAAACAATTCAATATAAAAAAAAATATTATTTTCTGTTTTAGCTGAATCAAAGATAAAAAAAAAATTGTTGCTGCAAGGTTAAGGTTATAAAAATAGAATGTTTTTTTTTCATAATATGTTTCCTTGAAGCATTATTCATTTGTAAATGCAGAAAGTTGGACATCTATAGTTACTTTTGCAATGGTAAAGGCATGTAAACAATTATATTTGAATTTATAAAGCATGAGACAATGTTTATGATTTTCAAAATCCTTTTAGGAGAGAATTGAAGGATTGTGCGGCTTCAGGTTAGAAATTTTTCATCAAACCAGACTAGATTTAACCTGACTCATGCCAGAGGGATCTGTGTTAAACTACGATTTGAGTTCTCCCACAGTATCCATCTGGAACTTGACTCGCTGAAAGCGTTTGAGAAAACTTGGGGCGTTTAGTGAAATACTTCGAGCTGATTGGGTGTGGGGCCTACCTTTTTTTTTCTTAGCCAATCACAGCAACAACTCGTAACGGTGCATCCAATGTCCGGCTCTTCTTTCAAAAAGAAATTACTCCGTATTTCTGCTAAAACCGAAACAAAAGCAGCAGAAACACGTACATCCACGAGAGCCGCCGTCTTTGTTTAGCTTGAATGAGACTCGGCGGCGGCGACAGGGCACTAACAGCCGTCTTAACACTGCAGAAACACCGCTGGTTCGGACTCTCAAACCAATCGGGCGGCTGAAAGGCCAGATGGTTTATCTTGTGTTTGTGAATTCACAAATATCGCCAGATAAACCATCTGGCTGGCCAGGTTAGGCTAGATTGGTCCAAAATACAAAAAGTATAGTTTTTGAGCTCAAATTTGAGCAGTTCTTCTCTTATAGTCAAAATAACAAACATTTTGACTTTATACAAACCTAACATGAATGTTTTATGCCTTATCAAAATGTGGTGGTTCAATAAAATAAGGTCAAATGTCATAATTTTAAATGATTCACTTCACAAATAGGTATTTTATTGCTCCATAAATGTTTCAAATTGCGGCCCACTCTGAAAAAAGTCTGGACAGCCTTGATCTAAAAATCTTGATCTGATTTTCACATTTAAACTTAAATCCAGACAACTAAAAGTGATATTTAAGCTTTACCTTTATTTTGAATTCAGTC
The DNA here is from genome assembly GCA_038363315.1 of Mugilogobius chulae. Taxonomy (NCBI): domain Eukaryota; kingdom Metazoa; phylum Chordata; class Actinopteri; order Gobiiformes; family Gobiidae; genus Mugilogobius; species Mugilogobius chulae. The sequence goes on from CM076402.1 coordinate 22,409,092, forward strand.
TTCTCTTTCGAAAATTCCATAAATGTTATCCTAATGATAAGTTATTTGCTAAAACCTTATCTATCCTCATGGAATAATATAGTTGTGGGCTTGTTTGTTGATATCTTTTTGTTTTTGCAAAGACGCAGAAGCCCGAGCTCTGGCCAAAGAGAGGCAGAAGAAAGACAACCACAATCTCAGTAAGTCACACTCACACATTTATATTTACTGGAGAAAGTTAGAATTTGCAATCAATTTATGGGCAACAGAAAAAAGCGTGTATCAACCTGCTACAACATGAAGCATTTTAAAGATTTATGGCAGTAATTTTGTGGTTTTGGAGTGATGAAAACAAGGGAAAAACATGAACATTATCTACACATTAAACTTAAATAGTAAACAATATCCATACATGTTTTACATGATAAAACCAGATTAAGAGACAAGATTAAAAAGGCCTTTGTGGACCTAATAATGGAAAGTGTATCCAAGTAGTTACTATATTTTTCAACAAAATGCATTATTGTTCTGACATTTTGAGTAAAATAGGAGTATTTTACTAAAGTTGGCTGGACAAGTTTGCACAAATTGTGTTTCATACATTTTCAGAGCGTGATGTTTACTGTTGTAAAGTTCCTTGAAAACATGTTCGAACCTTATAATCAGAGTCGCTTTGGCCCCACTGACAGAACAAATAATACAACAACAATAAAGCACATCATGAATAAAACTGCACCAGGATTTCTCTAGTGCAGAGATTCTCAAAGTGAGGTACTGAGTCATGTGTTGGAGGTCCCCAAAATGTAGGATAACTTTGGTTATTACTTAAATAAAAAAAAACAATAAATTATGTCCAATCTCTAAAATGTTACTTTTAATGTAAACAACCACAAAATGAAAAAAAAAGGACTACTGGATTTAATTCAAATTTGAATTATATTGAAGATTGTGGAGAATGAGATGAGATCTTTGAGATATTCTTTTACCGATGCAGCTTCTCCAGTGTGATGAAGGCTCACGCACTACTCCTCTGGTTTTTAATCTGGATTTGGGTCATTTTAACCAGCTAAGATTTAATTTCTTATTTAATGTAGAATATTTTTCTGGTTTCAGGATGCTGCTAACTTGTTATAAGAGAATTTGGTTTAAAATAAGACTACAAATTTGCCTATAAGTTCAATTTGCTCAACACTGTGACAAATAATATGGCTCAAAGTCCTGAAATCAGTTTAAAACTGTTTGAAACAAGAACAATATTCTTGGTCTCTACAAAAACTAGAGCTTGAATTCATCAAAATGCTTTAAAGTAAGGTTCAAGTCTCAGAATGACCAATGTTAACTCGTCTTGAATTTATTTTGTAGTGTACCATTAAAGATCATGGCAAAACAGCTTGCATATATTCCAGATAATAATGTTTTTTTTGTGGTACTGATTGTTAATTATGTCAAGAATATGTTTTGGTGAATTATTGCAGTATTTGTACAAAAAAAATCCTTTGTCACTCAAAATCAAACATCCATTTGCCAAACAACAAACATGCTAAACTGTCTCAAAAACACCAAACTCCCTGTCCCAGCGTGAGTCAGAATCTGTTGTGTAGAAAAGCAGCTTGTCCTCTGGTGATTTCGCTGACGCAGAGAAAACCCAGGTGGATGTTTAACCCGGGTCTTTGTGCTGCTCTGGCACTCGGACCTAATCACCTGCGACCGCACATAAAGCTTTATCACTTTTTAAAGACGCTTCAAGGAACATTGCACCATTTTGTAATCCATTATCGACCAGGCTCTGTCCAAAAACAGTCTTTAAGGCAATGCAAATGGGCCTGAGGGAATTAGGAACAATGTCTGCAGTTTATCTGAATGACAGAGATTAGTTTTATGATTTATACTTTGGATTTAAAGCAGATCAAAGAGTTTTTTGCTAAAAGTTAAAAGTCAGATTTGTGGAAAGATGTGATTATATATTGAGCTACCTTTTAATTAACCTTTAGTTTCATTGTGAACTAATTATTTTATTTTGAATTTAAGTGATATGATAAAAAAAAAATTAGAATTTGGAAATATGGTAGTTATTTTGATACAAATAGTTAGAAATAATTTTGTATAATTTTTTAAAGTGAATTCTGAATTATAGATGGCATCATGAGTTAAATTTGGCATTTGCAAATTTTTCTTCACGAAAATGTTTTTGTAAGAAAATCTAAGAACAACATAAGAAAAAAAATCTGCTGTTTAGAATATCTATATAATTAGTAAATTTTACAAAGAATGTATAAAAATAATTTAGAAAAAAAAAACAGATGCAAAAAGATTCTTATTAAGGGTTCTAAATAAACAAGGTTATCGAAAATATCGTCAATGGTCACAGAATATTCAAAAAAAAAAAAATTTGAATAAAATGTATTATCATAATTTTTGTATTTTCTATAAAACATTACATATTAGATTATATATAAAAATGAATTACAGAAATTACCAGTGTTTTAAAAGATTGGAGGACCCCTAACATGGCCAAGGACCACCAGGGTCCGAACCCACTTGAGAACTACTGCTTTAATAGACTGCAGCAGCCTGTGTTCTAACCCCACAGGACCGGACCCCTGTGTCCTGTGACAAAAATATAAAAAAGGCTGAAGTAATCATTAGTGACAGACCTTATTTCAAGATATTTGATAGTTTTGCTTTAATTACAAATAAACAAAGGAAAAAAAGCCAATAATAAAAAAGCAATGTTCTTGTGATAGTTAAAAGTAGTTAAAAGCTAATAGAAACTCACTCAGAAATATGTAGATTCCACTCAGATTAAACGCTCAGTCTTTGTGCAAGTGCATTGGTAATATTACTCATGTGTTCATATGTTAAAGATATGATTTTTTTTGTCTTGCAGTTGAGAGAAGAAGAAGATTCAACATAAACGACAGAATCAAGGAGCTGGGCACATGATCCCCAAAACCAACGACTTGTGAGTGTCCTTCCTCTGAGAAGGTGTTTTACTGTGAATGTCTGTGGATTCATGTTGGTTTGTTTTTGTTCTCAGGGATGTGCGCTGGAACAAAGGCACGATCCTCAGGGCCTCGGTGGACTACATAAAGAGGATGCAGAAGGACGTACAGAGGACTCGAGAGGTGGAGAACAACTATAAACGCATGGAGATGGCCAACAAACAGCTGCTGCTACGCATACAGGTCAATACACTCCGCTTTCCCCATCAACCAATGACATGCAGGTTAGGGAATATCATCCATCATCATCATCATCCAGAGACACTGAAGGATGGATTAAATGAAGAGGACGATTTTCCCTATGAGAAGTGTACCTCAACCTTAATTCTATACCTTGGACCTGATAATGTCCCATTTTTAGTTTTGGTGTAATTCTGCATTAGGACTGACTTGGGATTGGCCTAATGGTTACTCTTGGTTCAGACTGGGCAAGTACTGGTCTAGTTCTTGTTTAATTCTGGTTCAGTGCTGGTTTGGACACTTTGTAGAGCAATACAAATCCAACAAGGGCTTTAGCAGTAGTGTAAGGGATGTATTTTATCAAGAACGACAGAGTTCATGACAAAGTTTAGGAAGTTTCATTTTTTGTTGAGGACAAAGCAGATGTTACACAGAGGTAATTTAGTGGTCCTCCTAAAAACACTCTAAACAGTTTCTCTTATAATGTTTCTTCTCCACTTCCTTTTTCAAAACCAATCCTCTCAACCAGCTGCCCAGGTCTCCATCACTATAGGACCAGTTTAACTCAGAATATTTAGAGAGTATAGGTTTCTGTAGATCCAAGCAAGACAGCCTTCTGAAACACACTGCAAAACATGTGTTCATTTTTAATGTATAATGTTGAATTTTCTACCAACAACACATTTAAGCAGATCTTTTACAGGATTTTATCCAACCCAATTTAGCAAAAGGATGACGATTGTGCAACCACCCAGCTCAAAGGCCATGGTGCTCAAAAAATCTGGCCCTCGGTAAAACCTTTTGTAGATTTTTATGTTAGTCTGTTTTTTTGTCTGGTTTTCCTCTGGATATCGACACCAACCACACACAATGGTGAAAATCCACCAGCAAAGACCAAGCCTAGTAAAACATCTGGTAATGTCTCCTGAGCCCTGCACTGTGGTGCTCACTGCTCCTGAGGAGATGCACCTGACGCACTGAAGAATGAGTTAAATGTAGTGAGCAAATTTCTTCACAGAAGCAATGAAGTATAGCTTAATCATAACCTTAAGTTTCTTTTGTCTCAGGGGTCATTGCTCATCCCAAACTAATGAAACACACAGAAAGGCTAAATGAACTGTCTGCCTGAAGTTTTGCCGTAGTCTAGTTTATTAATATCATAGCTTTGTTGAGATTTAATTGACTGCAACTCTGAATACCTCATATTTGTTATCAGTGAATTTAAAGGTAGCCTACTATGCCTATTTTTGCAGAAATATTGAACCTTTTGTTATGATCTAACCTGGCCAGCCAGATGGTCTATCCCGCGATATTTGTGAATTCACAAACACAAGAATATGCAGGTCTATTTTATTGTACAAGCTTGGGTATAGTGCCTTTTAATTGATTACAGATGCAAACACCTCATGTTTTCTATCAGTGATTTTGTTTTTTTCACAACTTTATTGAGTATCAAAAGCTCGTTAGTCTATGTTAGTCTTTTTTAACATATTTTTCGTCTTCAGGAGTTGGAGATGCAGGCACGCCTCCACGGCCTCCCGAACTCCTCCCCCTCTGGCCTGAACCCCGCCGACCTCATGGCCTTCATCAAACAAGAGACTAGCCCCGACGAGCCCCTGTCCCACCCGCAGGCTCCGGGAATGCACCCACACTTACCCCAGCACCAGCAGCAGCACCAGCAGCAGCAGCAGCCTCACTACATGGGCTCGCACCTCCACAACCAGCCCCCCCAACATCAGCAGCACACCCAACCCCTCCACCACCAGCCCCTGCACCAGCAACAACCGCCCCCCATCCAGTACCCGGCCGTGGGGAGCTCTCAATATGACTATACCTCCTCTTTGGACTTCGGGGACGGGATGGCGGGCTTCTCCGACGGCATGGGGGTGCTGGGGGATATGACCGGAGTGGATGCCCAGGGAAGGAGAGGCGACTTGGGCTTCCTGATGATGGATGAGCCCCTCTCGCCCATGGGAGGAGACCCGCTACTGTCGGCCATGTCTCCAGAAGCCTCCGTGGATTCCAGCCGGAGGTCCAGCTTTAGTATCGAAGATGGGGATATTATGTAATGTAAAAAAATATATATATTAACAATGCATTGAGCCATTTTATTTGGTACGGCCATGTAGGACTGGGCAATTGATCGAAAAATGAAGATTCAGAATGTTGAATGGCAATTGTTCGGTTGGGAGATTTGAATTAAGTTTGTCAGTAAAAACAGAGAGGCTGATTTTGATATATCTTTTTTATTTTTGATATGTTTGTGAAAAGGTTAAACAAAATTTGATAGGAAAAACAAATGTGATTTTATTTTTTTCCAGATGCCCAGCCCTACAGTCGTGTAAATGCAAATATCAAAACTTGGCAGCAAATTTTGTAGAAGCAAGTTGCCGTTTTTATAGATTTTTGTAAAGAAATTGCAGAAAAAAAAGTGCCAAAATTACACTGAAGCTGTTGACAAGCCACTTTACGCCAAAATGTAGTTAGTAAGTCACAGTAGTTATTTGGCATTTGCTCCAAATTATTATAAATATTGTTTTACTGTTGCATTTTTGAACATGTAAAGTCACAAATCAGTTGGTACACCTCAAAAACACAGTTATCTGATTTCTCTTTCTTACCAAACTGCTAAACCAGCCAATGTCAAAATAAGTCCACAACTGTCTTTAATAGGTTGTGTTCACGATCTAGAATGTGATGATATCATGAGTACAGATGGTGGGCAAGAGCCAAGTTTTCTCAATGAAATTATTCTTCTTCTAACACTGTACCATGAAAAAGCTAAAATGATTTCTAATAGTAACTGAACCTAGTAAGTTTCTGTAATACAGCAAGACAACATGTTTCAGTATAACGTATTGGTCTTACCCAGTTTGGCTTTTTTCATGGGGTTTATAATTGTAGCTTGGACTATATATAAAGGTAACACAACTGTTACCTAAGCAACCACATTGTTAGAGGCAAAAATCCATGTAAATAACTCAGCAAAGCAGTTTTTCCATAGAGCACAATACAAACACAAACTGCTCTAGAGTTTTAAGAAGATTTAGATCTTTTGGCTGTTCTAATCTATTTTCACATCCGGTTCAAAAGTCTTTACTATAAAACCACTTTTTAGGCAAGCCAAGGCAATTTTTCGCACAATTCATACACAAAGCAATTCAAAGTGCTTTAGCTTTGGGGACCGCTACTCGCTCTATAATTCCCACTCTGATTGGTCAGAACCGTCAGGCCAACATTTTAGTTTTGTTCGGCTCCACTCGCCCGAGCTCATCCCGCTCCTCGCACAAAAAATCATGGGTGAAACACAACTGCACATGTCTAATAGCCTGTAGAGTAGGGTGACCAGATGTCCCTATTTACCTGGGACAGTCCCTATTTTGAGCCCTGTGTCCCATGTCCCAGCAAATGCATCCAAAACCATTATTTGTCCCAATTTTACAAAGTTGTCCCGATTTTTGACACTTTGATATTCCCAACAGTGAAGGGAGGAATATATTGCTATTTCTTTATTCCAACTAGACAAAATTGCGCTTGAAAATAACTAAAACACAACAAAAAATGCATCAATTTGCAAGTTTTATGCACTATACATAATATGAAGGAGCTCCGATTTAACTAAACGCAAAATAATATCATTGTTCATCTGGTCTCCCTACTGTAGAGCACCTAGCACAAGGCTAAAGCTAACAGCCAATATGGAACCTAACGCCACTGAGCAAAAACAATTTGATCACCAGAACGTTCTCAAAAGTTGCGATTGATAATGATAAAACCTGGTAACACTTTAATTTTGTCAAATGTTCCTCTTTGTATTTTGGCGCTGTTTGATGACATGTGGAGGAATTCTGTTTTAGAACTCCAATTAATTTTTTGCTTTTATTCAATTTCTTCATAATGTTTCAATTAACTGCTGTAAAACTATAAAATATATTTACCACAAGGACTATCACACCAAACAAAGTAAAAATTAGAATAACACAATAATCTGTCATATGAGTTTTAACCTAAAAGGTAAAAGAAGACACACAAAATGGCCGACGTCGCTCACTGTCTACACATTTACAACTTTAATTGTTTTATTTGTTCACGATAGCACCGTTTATTGCACCTGGTTATCGCTCTTATCTTGGGTTATCTTGGGTTTTACACTTTGAGACTAGCTGCCACTGCCTCTGTTCAATCGTAAAGGTGTAAAAAGGTGTTACAACGCTCAGGCTCTGTCATGCAAAGCAACTGGCCACTTTATTAGGTACACTGGGCAGGCAAACGCACACAGCAAATGGAGAAATGTAAGAAGCAATAGTAGTATTTTGCCCATCACCTGGACTTTTGTCATTAGCACATTGTAGAACGTGAAAGCAACCTACTAATTTAATACATTTCTTTGGGATTGACATAATATCGTGTGAATATTGTCATCAGTCTAAGCCAAAAAGATATTGAGATGTTTAATTTTGTTAATATCACCCAAACCAACTTGGAACTAGGTTTAGAAGACTATCAAATGACATTAAAAAAAAAACACGCACAGACAAAAGCACAAACCTTCTTAGACTAGTCAACTTTCCATGTCTCTAAACACAACATTGCTTGCCTTCAAATTCACCATTGTTTAAAACTTATAGGTTAGTCCTGATTCTGTTAAATTTTACTATATTTTTTAGTTTTCTTTGCTACATGATAAAAATAAAACTATCAAGCTACAGGACATGTTAAAGATAAACGACATTTTAATCAATCATTCTTGGTTAAAGGTGCACTGTGCAATTTTGGCCAAAAATGTATTTGAATTTGAGCGGGCTTGCATGGCCATTAAATAGTCTATTATTTGGCCTGAGGACCTGAACACGTCTGTTTCCACAGAAAAGCGGTTTGTTAGCTGATTTTTTTTTCATATTATGGCATTCAGAAAGTCACAAAGTATAGTTTTATTGTGTAATGACTTGTGTAGATTGTTAGATGACTTTTCATCTCCAGAAGTTACACAGTGACCTTCAAATCAGAGTCGGCTTATATTCTTAGGGCGTCATTTATCAAGCCAGGTGCTTAATTGTGGCAAAACTGATAAAATGCAATGTTCTATTGGAAATGGGAAAATAAATGATATCTCACGTGAAGAATTGCTTGTTTATTGAGGCCGAAGTAAAATACCCCTAAATACAGAAATAATGATTTAGTTACCACCAAAAGTTTCGCAACAAGTTCCTAAACTAAACTAAATAACTAAATAGTGAGTTAAAGCTGCAGTACCAAACTTTTTTGTTGTTAATAAGTAAACTTAATGTTTTCCACTAAAAGGTATTTGCAAATGCAGCACGTTGTGAAAAAAATTAGACCAGGAGTGCTGTTTGAATTGAATAATAAAGAGTTTTAGTTTTCAGAACTGAAGGCAGCTCTCTGATTGGCTGTGCTTTGGTGGACCACTCCAGTTTAATTTTTGTCTTTGTAGAAAGAGATGAATAACTGTCCATAGTACCCATGTGTTGGAGGATTTATGACACAAAGCTATGAGATTTCAGATCGTCTTCACAGTTAAATAATCAGGCTCCCCATCTTTAATTTATCTTTAATTTAACCTAAAATGTGCCCAAACTACGTCCTATAACTGCAAACACTAGCGCTAATTGTTTGCATATTTACCAAAGAAAATTAAATACATTTTTACTTATGATTAAAGTCATAAAAAGTCCAGCCAATGTTTTTTTTAAACAAGCTTTTTAAGGAAACTAGACAAGTTTATTATTATTATTTTTTTTTTTAATAGATCTCAAATCCACAAACTAAATGTAGAAAGCCATAAAATGTTTGCACAAATCTATGCTTTAATTATACATAAAATAATGACTAAAGCTATTTCTTCTGCTTCGTTGAAACATCACATCAATCTGTTTTCACACAAAAAAAAAAACTATTATTCATTCTTTGTCAGTAGAAGATCCTAAATATGTTTCTCACTTTGATATCACAGACTTTTTCAACCATTTTCAGCCAGTTAATGTTTAGCTCTCTTAATGGTCTCACAACTTGCACAAATTCATATTTTTCCTCTGATTTATCCACACTTTTAATGAATCCTGCATATTTAAAATTCTGTAAATGTTTGACTTGTCTTGTCGTCCCAAAGCACTGGAAACTATTCTTATTGAAGATACAGTTTATATCAGATCTTTTCTCTGCCACAAAGCCACTTAAAATGTATTGTATTTGTATTTTTTGTTGTTTTTAGTCTCGTTTTCTTATTATCCAAAGTTTTGTTGTAGAAAGGAGCGAATTTGAAGTTCCTGAGTTTCAAATTGAAGAGAAATATTGATGAAATTGTACAGTTTGACCTGATTTGATGAATATAAATTTGAATGTAAATGTGTGTGAGTTTTGGATTTTGAACAGTGCCTTTTGTCGTTTGTATTGTACTACTGCCAACACTCCACTGTGCCTGCAGGGGGCGCTACGAGCCACAGGGAAAAACAAACTTCTGATTTCATTCAATATAAAAGGTTTTGACCAGAATCCACACTCATGTCTCAGAGTTTTTATTATTTATTATGTTTTCTGGTGCGGTTGCCCAGGTTGGACCAAATCAATGTGTCATGATCTCTCTGGGTGGAGTTTGCATGTTCTACCTGTGTTCTGTGGGTTCTTTCTGAGCTTTTGGCTTTCTTCCATCTCCAGAAACACGTATGTTTAGGTCAATTTTCAAAGTGTTTGGAACTGATTTCAAGACAATGCTTCTTATTTCAAGCCACTAGTAGTAGTACTAGTACGAGTAGTTCCTGTCCCCATTTTAGGTGTGTTCATACAGAGCAGGAACTATCGACTCTTTTTTTAAGCTCCTTCTCTGGAGCAGGTACTTTCAGTCAGATCAAGAACTTTTTGGTGACACAAGCACATTTAAAACATTAACTTTGTTCGGAAACATGTTTTCTCACATAGAGATAAGCTTCTCTTAGACTTTCCTTTTCCTTAGAAAAATGATTTAAAAGCAGTTACTCCCAAAATATATTTATTTAATTTGTAAATAACAGCCCAACTACTTGGAATTACAGTTATTTTTTTTTGTTTTAATGTAATGTTCAGTGATGTTTTAAGGTTTCAGTTTTTAGTGGAATTGAAAAAGACAACTTCTGTTTTCCCAACACTTCTTAATGACTTATTTAAATGTTCCAGACTTTACAGATGCTATTATTAAAGCCAGTTAGACCCACTTTCAGAAACTGTTGCTGTGTGAACACAAACATGGGGACTGAGTAGTTCTTCCTTTAAAGTCAGCTACACAAATCAATAAAAATATAAAACTAAAAACATGTTTTGGGACATTCTGAATGTAGATGAATATGTTTGTTGCCATAATATGGAAAAATTCAGCTAAAGCACGACTAAAGCAGGATTAAAACAGGACTGAAACAGAAATGTCTTTTTGTTTGGCTCTTACCCAGAAAAGCGGGCCAAGTAATCGTCAATTTTGTGGCTTATCATTTGTGTTGTGCAACAAAGTCATCGAGATGAGAAAAACATGCTTTTATTCATTGTTCAAAAAGCAACACAGTGCACTTTAAGGGGAAAAGTTAAGCTTTAAATCAGTCTTATGTGGACTGATTTATAGTATTAGATTGGCCTTAAATACTGAAATTAGAACGGTCAGCAGCTGATTTGTTTTTTCTGTAAATGTTCGAATGCTTTGTGCTTTTACTGTACAGTTGTGTGTATAATTATATTTACACAAAGGATTAAGTCTATTGGGTTTTGAAGCTGTGTAGCTCAGTGTGTCCACCAGGGGACAGCAGAGGTCCACACAAACTCCTTTACATCTGTCACACTCGGGTCAAATCAACCTTTTCCACTCAAAATCACAATGATGTGTTCTTCACTCCACCGACATTTGAGTTAAAAAGAATCAGTGCAAAGTCAAATGCAATGAAATACAGAAGATTATAGACATAGAGTTGAAGCTTTAGTGTTTGTGCTGGTCTAAAACACTGGTTATCTTTACATGTTCTTGGTTCTTCTCTTCGGGAAAGTTTTTTTATGAACATTTTCCTTTTGTTCTCTTAGTATATAGGGTTTTCTCTCTCTTACTTTCTCCCTCAACCCTCCACTCTCTACCTCTTTCTCTCTCTCTCCTTTAGCTGGCTGTAGTATAAAATGCCATTCTGTTCTTCTTTATGTTGCTAATGGACTGCAGGTTGAACTCAGCTCTAATAAATCGTGAGCAGAGGATCTTATGGGCCGCTCTGAACTGAACCTTTTCTACAGAAGAACTGCTCTGCACAGCTACACACACACACGTTTGGATACAGATCATAATTACACCCAATAAAAACTTTTAAACTGCATACAATTTGTACTGGGCATAAAGTTTTTACTGAAATTATTGAAATTCCCATAAAGGATTTTGAAAAAGCAGGTAGTGAGAGTTTAAAGGCATGTAGTGGCAGGTGCTATCACAATACCACACCATGACAATGTATTTCCCTTATCTACGTATGACATTATGTTGAGGTGATTTGCTTAAATGTGTGGACATGATATTTTATTGCCGTCTTCTTGTTGGTTAAGATTAGGAATTTTGCTTTTGTGGGATCAGAATGAAAAAAAACCTGCAACATTTTTTTTTATCGGTTCATAATGTTACAGAATCAGATTGTAAATAAGTAATTTTAATGAGAGAATTATGCCTCCAATGAGCTCCCTAGTTATTTGAACTTTTCACTTTAAACTAGGACATAGTGATTGTTTTGCTTTTTTGGTGAAATTGTTCATCTGACCTGGCTCACGTCACATGTACCTGCGTTTAATTTAACTTCCCCCACTGAAAGCGTTTTGGACATTTAACACTGGGACATGGGTGACTTATCAACTAGTGTCCGATTACATTAGTTTGTCCAATCACAGCAATGAATTGTAGTGACACAACCATTGTGAACGTGGGATAGAACAAGTTAGGGCTGGGCGATCTGGGAAGTCTTTTTCATATTGATCGATCCCAATTTCGAATTCATTTTGCTTAACCTTTTCAAAACCAAATTCAAAATGCCATACATGAACATAAACAAAAACTTTTTTTTAAGATTTATTTTTAAAAACTTTTTCTTTTTCACCACCAAATAATTGACGATTCCATTCAATTTGATCTCGATCTCTCGGCTTTTGGATTAAAGGCACTGTGTAAGATTGAGAGGAATTTTAATTATCACATATAGTCCACAAACATTAAATCATATTTATTCTTTACAACATGAATACTTAAGAGAGCACTGTTAACCAATCCACATCAATTGTGATACATTTATACGTATGCGAATGTTTTCTACGGGCCGGAATGTGTTCTAGATTCAAACCAATAGGCTGATAGGGCTCATCTGGATTCTCTTGAGTTTGTGAATTCACAATTATCCAGCTGACCAGATCTGTGTTATCCTGACATTTCTGAATTTTCTATATGAGGTTGAAAGTTTGAAAACAGATTTTTTTTTTCTCAAGAACCCACCTGCAAGACACACTAATGTTAAAATTCACACCATACTCCTACTACTCCTAGGACATACTAGTGCATACAGTACTGCATACACACCTCTGAAGCTCCCTCCTGTGTGTGAGTGCGTCCCTGGGGAGCTCTGCGTCACTCTGGCCCAGCGCGCAGAGGTGAGAGGGGGCTGATTGAGCTAATTTAGCCCCTGGATGTGAGGCCTCACCTCGCGCTAATAGACAGACATCAAAATGGAGATGAGACGCGGCTCATAAAAACCCAGCAGGATTTATGTCCCGCGATGGAGGCAAACTTTATGGACACCACTGACATTGTGAAGTTGCTAAAGGTTTATGCGTGTTCTCGTGAATTAAAAAACCTCCGATATTACTTATTGATCGATTTTTATCCATTAATGTCCCGTCAGTCATTCTGTGCTTTATGTTCTCTGGACTCAAACCAAAATATACTGTCTCCCGGCCCTGGCACTTTTCATAGCGTTTGACCTGATGGCTGGCTATCAAAAAGGCGCTAATAAGGGTGACATAACATTGATTTTTCAGGCGATATTTCAAGTCGCAGGGAAAGTTGGTCTGGTCCCAAAGTTTTTCACTGATACTGATCTAACGGCCATTAATTTTTGTCCAGGAGGAAAGTGACAAAGTTATGAGCGATTAATTCTGCAAGAAAGTTGGCCTGAACTTTTTTCTTTGCTTCCTTCTCAGTGCGAAAGAAATGATAAGACATGGACTCAGAAAGCCTTTGGTTCAGGGAGAAATGCTGGGTTCAGTCATAAAGTCTGTTGCTCCAAACATCATCAGTAGCAAAAGATTGATCAAAAGCAGCAGCTAAGGTAATTCGATGACTGTAGTTGAAAAGGAGGAAGGTTTAGGTGAGTGGCAGAGCTTGCATTCTTGACCTATATGCTACTTTATGGTTACTATCAAAGAGAAATACAAGTATTATCTGAACAGTTACAGCTCTGCTACTATGTACTACAAAATCTACGTGTTTATTGTGAACTGATTGACAAATCCCTCTGAATACAACTTGATAAGTTTAATGAGAAGAGAAGCAACTGTAGCAAAAGCTTGTAGGTTAGGGTTAGGGTTAGGGCTGGTAGGTCTTTTTTTTGGTCTGTGAGTATATTTTTTTCTTTTTGTTGTTCAGAATGAACTAATATGTGTCTAATGTGTCCACTGAACAATCTTGACTTGATCTTGATCTGCGACAAAATAATTGTGATGTGTGTGGACAGGGATGTCTCGATATAGAATTTCAGAATTGCGATTATTGCAAAACAAAATATCCCGATTTAGCGATTATTCACGATTACAGTTGAATTGACCAAACAACAGTGGAATCTGTCATTTTCTTTCATTCTCATTGTCTAACACATCGCTTTCTTTAAGTTTGAGACCAGTTTTACCTATTCAAACTTTTTTTTTAATAGATTAAGACTTCTGTTTCAAAATCTTTGAAATTCTAAATCTTTAAGGCTCACATAATCACAAATTTGCTTTCATGCTTAAAAAAACAAACCAAAACTAAGCATTTATCTTGGAAATTAAGTGTCTGCACCAAATATCGCCCATTTTTTATATAAACCTGGCCAATACCAGCTGAAACCAACATCAATAATGAATAAAAAACACTTAATTTGCTTCTAAAACTGACACGATTATTAGTCTATGTGACTATTATATTATATTGTGACTTGAATCATCACGATTTTCAATTAACCTAATGATCTTGACATCCCTTCTGTGGGAAAAATCTTATGCCATGCCTCATAGTGATGGCTCATATCGGTCAGAGAAGCATCGAGTGATCAAAGATGAGCTGTGGTTCATAACAAGCTGGTCTGATTTATTGCATTTTGATCGCAGTGTGACTTCTTTGTGATATTGTTGTCTAAACATGCTTGTCTCTTTCACTCTTTTACTCAGTAAAGGTTCAGTAAGTTCACGTTATGTAACTATACATAGGTCAACAGAATAAACAAGTAAACTCCAATCTAAAATATCATTTGTCTATTGGGATAATTGCTTCATGTCTTCACTTCTCTGACAGTTTGAACACCATGTCTTTCCTCTTCGCTGTCTCTTCCTGGTCTTTTCCTGGTCTCTGCCGTGTAAACGTCCCAGAGCTGATGCTACATCTTTAAACAGACTGTGCTCTGAGCTCAAACAGAAGGAGAAGAAGAAATAAACAATAAAAAAAAGAAAGAACAATAAATAAAAAAATAGACCTGTAGCAAGCTTGTAAACATATCAATAAAGTATTTGTTTGAATAGGATTTTGTTAAGCTCAGCTCTGTCTTGGGCTTTTTTTTTCGTAATCGGGCGATGAGTTCAAAAACAAACTTGAATAAAAACATATTTTGTCATTTAGATTTCTTTAATGCTAATCTGTGTTTTACTTGGAGCGAGCTTGCATGGCAGAGAGAAGAGTCTCTCCTCTTAAGTTTCCATGGAGTTGCCGTTCTTTAGCTGTATTTTTTTCCACATTATGGCATAATACATATTCATCTTCATTCAGAATGTTCCAAAGTGTGATTTACAGAATTGTGTAGATGGCTTTTCACCCCAGTCACATCTTTGCATCTCCAGTGATACAAGTGTATATCATGATCCAAATGTGTCTGAATAAAGAGGCTAAGACTAACCAGGATCAATCAAGGCGTAACCCAAGTTTAAACCCTCAGCCCTAAAGCAGGCTCCCCTGTCCCTGTCCCACACATTGAGACGCGCCTGGCTCTGCGGTGTTTTATGGAGGTTACAATAGCACAGACAGACTCTAAATGAGCCCGAGGACAAAAGTTAATTTGGTAAAAGGCAGGATTAAAATTGCCTAAATAAATCTCCGGCTGCTGTTTTAATATTGGAAATGAGAAGTGTCCGAATGTCTCCCACCGATCCCACAGACGGATGAGAGCAGTTCAGCGATCGGACACCAGGGGGAGAGAGTGCGCTGCTTCACACTCGCACTGTCTTTATTACGAGTGTCATTCCAAACATTTCATTTAAGCAGCAGAAAAAGAGAAAACAGGAATTAATTAAGCAATATTTAGTTTTGGTCAAATTTCTGTTCAATTGTCACGGTTATTATAATTTTTTTTTTGCTACGTTTTCTTTTCAAAAATCCCTTCAGTTCGGCTCATTAGATAAAAACCCTTAATTAAAGGCTTGGGTAATATAATTGCAGGAGTGACCTTTGGCGCTTTGTTCAACATGAGCAGCTCAAATCAAAAATAACTTTGCAATTAACAGGCATTTAAAGACACTTAAAGAAAGAATAAGAATGGTGTGTGTTAAGGCGAGACGCTGCAGGTGAACAGAATTTTTAAAAATATATATAAATGTGAAATTTGTACTGTTGTTTACTCACATGAATTTAGTTTTTTACCATGTCATGTTTTCATATAGAAACCAGATGTTTTATATGACAACTGTAGTCTCTGTTTGCCAGCAACAAACACTAAAAATATTGAATGTATATGTATACATTAAAGATAAAAGGTAAAATAAAATATAGTAATACAGTGCAACCAGTATACGTACAAAGTATATACAATATTTACATATATAACATATATACAACAAGACACTAGTGTATGATGAACACGATTTCATGGCTTTTTTGTGTAAATATGTTACGCTGTACATTTAGCACAATATGAAAAAGTGTAAAACAGATACAAAGTCCAAAGTGTAAAACAGACAGGAGTTTTGTTTGAAGACACACGGGGACATTTTCTTTAGGTTTAACAGGTAAGTTTAGGCTTCAAGTTAACAAAATGTTTAAATCAAATCAAATCATTTTATTTTTTGTATAGCCCAAATCACAACAACAGTCGTCTGAGGACTTCCCAAGATTATTAATTTTAGCAAAGGAAATCAAAATAAAACAATACATAAGTTTAGTGCAGAAAAACACTCTTTTTCTTTTTGTCCAGCACGGCTCCAGAAGAGTTTTCATTGGAACAAAAAATTGTCATCCCAAAGAGTTATACTGTAGTGACATATAGTAACAAGTTTGAAATAATTAAATGTTCAATAATATGACAGAAACAGTGTCTGATTTAGTTTTCATAAACTTCTGCTTTCACAATAAATCCTGACTTCAGCAGCTTCAAACGGCATTTTACACAAATGTCTTCAGTCTCATTTTATGTTTCTTGTTTGTCGCCAAAATCACAGATAAACTATTTTCAAAGACTTGTTTTTGTTACAGAGTCTGTCGCCTAAAATCACATGGTGCATCAGTGTCATGGCTGCTAGTTTATTGTAGGTTACAGAAAAATTGCTTGTCTTTTTTGTTTTTATAATATATAACCAAAAAGCTCTTGGGTTATATTTTAAAACGGTTGGACACAGTCACTCCACCAGAGCAAACACAGAGTGATGTAAGTGTTTCTTGTGCCTAGAATCTGAGCAATGCACAAAACTGTTCTTTATGGAGCCGCTATTCACTGAAACAAATGACCGTCTTTTATTAAAGTAAACAATATTTAATGTTAAAAGTTATTTAAAGAAAGAACTCAGCAAGAAAGTGTTTGCTTAATATTGGATGTTGTATTACTGTCTCGTTGTCTTGTCTTCATTTTACCTTCTATAACAATTTAGTATTTATGTTTTAAATGTATTTTGCAATTGTAATTTGAATGATGGACCCCAGGAAGACTATTGGTTATCACAGAAACAACAAATGGGGGTCCAGTAAGACATATAAATAAATAAACAAACAATTTTTAAATTATTGTTTCTGTCAAACGAGCGTATTGCCTCAAATTACAAATAAACTTAAGCTTCTGAATAATTTATTTTGATTACGTCAAACTTTTTCTGTTACAATTACAATACTGTATATTGTTTAAGAAACAAAGAAGCTGCAACTGTCATAACCAGGTCTCAATACATTTTTATATTTGCAATTACAAAATCTCCAGCCAAAATTACTAAAATAATAACAATAAACAACAAAAATAAAAACAACAAAATCATCTTGACTGCTAAAATTTGAAATCTACATTTAAAATCCATTTCAAACACCAACAATGTAACAGCTGACACTCCTCTAAATGAATCTGTTGTTTGCCCAACTCGACACAATCATTTTGCAATAAAACAACTCCTCTGCGATCGTTCCTGCTCCAAACCCCGTCAGTGACATGTTTTATGCATCGTGTCGTCCCGGAGCTTTTAAAACATCATTATTAAGACAAATCAGACTGGTGTTTCCTCCTGAAGGTGAATGTTTTCCCACACGCTGATGGATCTGACTGGCTTTCTCCTCACATTTGTCACCGAGAGCAGAGCGATGGCCAGCGCTGGCGTCCTTCATGGAGCTAAAAGACAAACTCAGGCTGAGCTAACTGAAAGGCTGTTTGTTAGCCTGCTATCTGGCAACCCACTCATCCACTCATGCAGTCATTGTAAATCCAACGATAGAATTAGAGGCAGATTTGTTCACAATCGAAGCAAAAGTAAAATGTTGTGGCTTCATGTCTCCAGAGGATTTAATGAAAAGATTTTGATTTGTAACATTACAGTATATTGTATATTAATCTGTGAAGTCAGGACTTTTTCAAGACCGATTCTTTATGTTTGTGTGTGTGCTGTAATTTAGAGCACATAACTTTACTTCAGTTTTTATAAATAAAATATTAAACTCAATTTCAAATGAATGATAGATAATTCCAGCCTGTTCTCGCAGATTTGTTTGTCTATTTGAAATATGAACGCAGTTTCTGTTTTTTCAGCTTCAGTTCATTTCTGTGGTCGATGTAAATATGTGTTATTATTCATCCTAATCCCAAACTTGACCAACTCCAAGCCTCAGACCTAAACTTACCCATTTTTGTGACTTCAGACCTAAACTTAACCGTTAACCCCAAATGAAACCTCCTGTTTGTCCTCAACCAAATACGTCTTTATACCGCGGCAAAAAAATGGACGTGTAATAAACAAATAAACACGCAAAAAAAGGAAGAAGAGTGGCGTGGTATTTACACGTTGATAAATCATAAAACACACAGAATTTATGTTTCCATTGGTGCCAGGACTTTTTGTGCCCACTGTCTTTAGTCTATGTAAAAAAGAAGACAAATAAAATTATGTGTGTGAACTTTTTTATTGCTAAACCTTACTTAAGCTACGGTCACAATGACCCGTACGACCTGCTACGACCTCTCTGCGAACGATTTTTTTCTCATTTCTTACGTCATTCTTGAGGCGTTGTTACGAAAAAACAGCGCTCGCAGCTCGTTCGTAAGTTCGTAGACAGGTCGATGGTCTTGTTAAAGATTTTCTACGACCAGTCCACGAACGCAGAGACTAAAGCCTGTGTAATATGCCTGAGCGGGAGAGTGAAAGTGGAGAGAGACGCGCTCTGTAGACTGCGCATCTCTTGAGGCGCAGTTTAGCCTGTACGAGGGATCTGTATGAAAGCCCACGGGCCTGGAGCACGCGACGGAAACGCAGCTAGCTTTAAACACGGAAAGGAACGGACAAGGAGCGCACGGAGGGGACCGGACAAGGAGCGCACGGAGGGGACCGGACAAGGCGCACGGAGACAGGACGGAGCGCGCAGGGGGCCCGGACTCAGAGCGCGGGGACCAGACCCGGAGCGTGAAGGGATGAGATCGCTTGAAACACGGCCGGACCGGACCAGGAGCGCACGGAGAGGAACGGACCCGGAGCGTGAAGGGATGAGATCGCTTGAAACACGGCCGGACCGGACCAGGAGCCCACGGAGAGGAACGGACCCGGAGCGTGCAGGAATATCGCTTGAAACACGGCCAGACCGGACCAGGAGCGCGTGGGGAAAACGCAAATCGCCTGGAGATGGACACAACCACGGGGAGAACAGCTGTAACAGACGTAGACATTTGGACAACTTCTGCTCGCTGATGGTTTGGGAAGTGCGTCAAACTTTTTTATATGAACACAATGATGTCAGTGGATTAGTCTTCAGCATCTGTCTTCGCTTTGGAAGTTTTGGCGTCTCCTCTGCAATACTCAGGTAAGAAACAAAGCGGTTTTGATGTTTTTACGGAGGTTTGACTTTGTGAGTTTGTTGTGTTTCGGGTGAGAGAGACAAATGATCAGAACAGATTTCAGACAAAGCCTACACAGAATACATGGCTATTCATAAGCATATTTGTGTTTTGCTGGTGTGCAATTAGGTGCTACTCCGGTACGGTTTACGAAAGGTTTAATAGCTAAAAACGCCTTGATAAAGGCTTGAGTTGGACGCAGGGACATCGCGCAGCTCCCGTGCGATACACAATATATGTAGGATTACCGCAAAGACGCATTAAGCAAGCTTTAGGGCACACGCAAGGATGCCGTACGTCTTCATTTCCCCAAGAATGTCGTAAGTTGTTGGTGAGAGCAGAAAGTCTGCCGTAAGAAGACTGTAGGAAAACAGTTTCCACTCCACGAGCCACGTACGAACTCAGATTTCGTACGACCTGTAAGATTCGTACGACCATTTTATTCGTACGGGTCATTGTGACCGTAGCTTTACTTATTGGGTTTGCTATCACAGTAAAACTAACACAGAACTAGCATGTGAGCAGCATATGTCCTAGTTTTAGCTTTTATGATGAGTGAGTTTTTTTTAATATATATAATTAATGCCATCTGTCTGGTGCAAAACAATTTGTGCCCAAAATGATAGAGAATCTTAAAATGGATTTCCAACACTTGTGCAGTGTGTTTAGAAATGCTTAGGGTTTTGTTTAACTACAGCTCTGGTTCTCAACCTTTTTTAGCCCATAAAAAACAGCCTGAGAAACCCAACACTGCTAATAGGGTAATACAGTATATTGTTAATGATTACTTGTCTCTTGTATTAATTTCATAATGGGTCTTTCTTTCTTTCTTTCTCTCTCTCTCTTTCTTTCTCTTTCTTTTCTTCCTTTTTTCCCTTCCTTTCTTCCTTCCGTTCTTCCTTTTTCTTCCTTCCTTTTTCTTCCTTCCTTTCTTCCTTCCGTTCTTCCTTTTTTCTTTCTTTCTTTTTTCTCCCCTTCCTTCTTTCTTCTTTTCTTTCTTTCTTTCTTTCTTTCTTTCTTTCTTTCTTTCTTTCTTTATCATTTTCTTTCTTTTTCTTTCTTTCTTTTTCTTTCTTATATTCTTTCTTTTTTCTATACTTTCTTTCTTTCTCTTTTCTTCCTTCCTTTCTTCCATCCGTTCTTCCTTTTTTCTTTCCTTTTTCTTTCTTTCTTTCTTTCTTTCTTTTTTCGTTATCATTTTCTTTCTTTCTTTTTTCTCCCCTTCCTTCTTTCTTCTTTTCTTTCTTTCTTTGTTTCTTTGTTTCTTTCTTTCTTTCTTTCTGTCTTACCTTCTTTCTTTCTTTATCATTTTATTTCTTTTTTCTCCCCTTCTTTCTCCCTTTCTTTCTTTCTCTCTCTCTTTCTTTTTCTTTCTTCTATTTTTTCTTTTTTCTTTCCGTTTTTCTTTCTCTCTCTCTCTCTTTCTTTTTCTTTCTTTCTTTCTCTTTCCTTCCCTCTTTATCACTTTCTTTCTTTCTCCTTTTTTCTTTCTCTTTCTTCTTTCTTTCTTTCTTTCTTTCTTTCTTTCTCATTTTCTTTCTTTCTTTTTCTCCTCCTCTTTCTTTCTCCTATTCGTTTGTTCTTTCTTTCTCTCTTTCTTTCTTTTTTCTCTTCTTCTTTTCTTTCTTTTTTTATTCCAAGTGCTCATGCCCCTGATTGTGAAACACTGACCTTCACATTACTTAAAGAACATGTAAACAGACAAACACTTTTAACATTTAATCCCAGTGACAAACTAAATATTCAAAAGTCCCAAACTAATAATAAAATGCAGTATTTTTTCTCTCTTTGTCTCTTCTCACACTGTGTTTAGTTGGACTTTGTTATCCTCCCTCTGCTCGGTGCTTCTCTCCACCACCTGATGCAGTTTGTAGTGTGAGATTAAAAGTTCTCTTCCCTCTCCCTACCTGCCCCTCACTAATCCCCCTCCTCTCTCTCTCCCTCTCTCCTCCTCTGCCTCCCTCTCTCCTGTCTGAACTTGGTTGGGACTTACTTTATATCCGGGCACACTGGGGACCGATGCTCGGAGATAGACCCGCCTTAGCCGAGCCTCCAGATCCCAGCGCTAATAAGATCCAAACTTTCTCTTCTTTTTTTTGGGGAGATAAAACTGTCACACGGAGCGCTCGGAGAAAGACACAAATCCACTCGCGGCTCCAGCGGCATTACCCACGTTCACCGTGTTTTAACTGGGTTTGGCTTGTGTTGTGGTGGAGGTGTCATCATGCATTGTTTAAAGAAGATGTGCTTTTCCCCTTACGAACAGTGTTGGTAACGGAATACATGCACCGCTGTAACGCATTCTGAATACTATTTATGAGTACTTGTATTCTGTTACAGTACTGCTTTTATAATACAGTTACTTTTATCAAATTAGTAAAATACATTGGTTTTTTTTTTCAAATAATTGTAAGTCTAATGTTGTAAAATCTCCACAGAAAACCAATGCGTAATGTTTCACAGCTTACCGCATTACTACACAGCTCTTCAGAAATCAACAGTGTCCAATCAGATTTGGCGTTGTTTGGGGGCTATTTGCTGCCTGCAGACAGACTGACCAATCAGATTGTCCCTTTATTGACAGCTACATTAGAAGTTTGTTGACGACTATCTTATCTGTTCAACTTTTTCGGGACTTTATGATATTTACGATACATTTTTATCTACTGATGGGATATGTTTTTCTTAAAGGAACAGTTTGTTTTCGGGTTGTTCATTTTAACAAAACAAATCAGACTATTAGCTAAGGATTTGTGACACTGGAACAAGCTCTGAAGCTCACAGATGACACAATGAATAAACTGTTGTTGGATTAAACCCACGATGAGCACACTTGTGTAAATCTGAAGTAAACTTCTCTCGGCTGTGGTGAGTGCGATGTTCAGAAGTTATTATAACGTTTGTTTATGTGGTGACGAGATTACTAGCAATAGTTATTAAGAAGAAACACATACATTTAGTAATTTCATGTAAAGATTAACACCTAATTTGCATTTCAATACAAAAGTATTCCAAGTATTCAGAATACAATTCCTAAATGTATCCAAGTAACGGAATACATTACAAAATTCTTTTCAGACCAAGTATTCAGTATTTTGTAACGTAATATATTTTTAAAGTATTATACCCAACACTGCTTACAAATCTATAGCACTGACTAGATCATCCTTTTGCAATTTGTTCATTGTAAATTGCAATACCAGTCTAAAACAGCTCACTAATAAAAGCAGGTCTATGGGCTTCCTCAGAAGTGGACAACTGATAAGCATGGCTCTTTTTGTGATATCTCACATTTTGGGCTGATGAAAGTCTGAAGTAAATATTACATATATTTATTGTGTATTTAATAGGTTATTGGGCAATTCGATTAAAGAGTTTGATGTCCAAATAAATCACACTTTTGCAAGATAAGTCAGTGTGCAGGCCTTTAGTTTCCCTTGAAAATGCATTGGACTGTCTTTACAAAATTAAATAATGTTTTACAAAATAGTTTAATTTTCCTTAATTGAGTTGGTGGTGTGCCGCGGAAAATTTTCAACCAAAAAGTGTGCCGTGGCTCAAAAAAGGTTGGGGGACACTACTCATTTGCTGTTTCTAAATTTATTTCAGAGAATTTACAGAACACGTACAGCAGATCCAACAGGAAATATTTAAGTGTTAACAGAAACCCATAGTTCTAGTCAGGCTGCCTTATACTGGAGAAAGTATGGCAACTTGAGCACTTTTCACTAATTTCTTCTGCTTTTTCTGCTAGCTATTAGCCTGTCCTTGTCCTGCTAGATGAGTCATTTCCCTCTGATTGTAAACTCTGGCTCTACAGACTCATATCTGCAATTGGATACACGTCAGTCCTGTTCACATCTATAGCCAACAGGAGTGGATCTCTCCTTTGCTGTGGTTCTCCTCCAGGTTTCTCTTTTTCCTCTTTTTTTTTTTTTTTAAATTTGATTTCTGCAACAATAAACTGAACTGAAGTGTTGCCTTTTTATTATTACACAGAACATGAAATGAAAAGGTTTGTAAAAGGAAGAACAGAAATAGCCAGAATAAACACATTTAGTCTTCGCACTCACACTGGAAGTGGAGGGCAGTTCTCCTCAAAGGTCAGTGCAGATCTGGAGAGAGAGTGGAAATTTAATCCCTTCTTTTGGCTCCGATGAATTAATTATAACATTAGGCGGAGCTCTGGGGGCCCGGCGCTGCTGTGATTAAGTGAGCACATATAGTTTAAAAGAGTGGCTCTGTCTCAGGGGCCTCGGGCTCCTGAACCGCACATAGATGTATAAAACATGAGAAGACTGAGGGACACAGGACACTAACCTACGGCAGCACTGGACACTTAAGAATGGATTAAACAGTATTATTAAGTGTCTATGCAAGCGGACAGGCTAAATAGAATGTATTGTATTTGAGCTTTAGGGGCTGCTGGATGTGCAAAACATGTGAGAGCCCAAAGACATGGGACACTAGACTAGATTTGAACAGTTAAAAATGGATTTAACAATAGAATTAAGAGTTAAGTGCAAAAGAAAGACTATGAAGTGTTCAAAACCCAGCATTAAATGTTCAGTAGACTTGGCACCAAAGTATTTTTATTGGTCTAATTTCATCAACAGAGGTATGTTTAGCCAAGACACATAAACGTTCATTGGTTTATTAAGACAGCAATGTAGTTAGTTTTTGATTATTATATACTACTACTACTACTACTACTACTACTACTACTACTACTACTACTACTACTACTACTACTACTACTACTATTACTACTACTACTACTACTACTACTACAGTAAATTGGCTTAAAAGTTTTCCTTTAAACATTCTCAAGCATATTCAGAAGAACCACACTGTGGCTTAGTTGTGTTATTATACTTTGGACAATGCAAATGTTTGACTTTCTTGTTTCACAACTAGAGTAGCGGCTTCAGAATGTATTTCCACCTCTGACAGTTTTTGTTTTGTATGTTTGCTTTTCATTTCATGTTTGTAAGAGCGAGTGGCAGCGCACAAAAGGTGCAGCGGCCGGGGACTCACTCCAAACGTGATTTTGTTGTACTCTGTGACAATGACAATAAATCTTTCTGTTCTGTTCTGAGTTAGCGATGGTTTAGTTCCTGGTTGGACGGCCCATTGTGATGTTTTATTTGGGTCCTCTATAAGACAGTCTTGAAACACCACTGTTGAAGCATATCAAATAAATAAATCAATACTACTAATCAAAACTAACAAATACATTAAGCATTGAATGTGTGCTTCTACTCTAAACTGACACTCAAAACTAAATCTACTGTTTTTGTTTTGAAACTATGTACATGGTGTTTCAACACAGTATCAAGAAAGAAAGCGTTTATCACGACATATGTTACGTAGTGTATATTGGACATTATGGATAATTGTAAAAAACGCACGTTATTTTACAACGTAAAATACACATGTTTTGGTTGAAGCCAAAGGTTTAACGGTTAAGTTTAGGCATCAAGTTACTAAAAGGGGTAAGTTTAGGTCTGGATCTTGGGTCAGGTTGAAATTAGGATAAGGATTTTGTTATTATTTGTAAATACGAACACATCATTACAACCAACGTAGAAATGAACTGGGGTTACAAGGTGTGTCATATTTACGCAAAAAAGAAAAAAGTGATCATACACTTTTGACATGTCCAGTCATGGTATATAAACGTTTTCTTACGAGCTCGAGTTAGGTGTCTAAATAGTTCTGCTTACTAATCAGTCTTTTTTAAGCAAGCCAGACAAACTAAGTTTTACATTTAAATAGTTACAAACTGACTGTGCACTGAGCAAAATTGAAGAACAAAAACATGTTTTACATTTTCAAAAGCTATCAGCCAAACCTTTGTGTCATCAGGATACGTTTTGACTGAGTTATGGACATAAACATTTGATAAACTAATACATCATGCAAATGTACCTTGTATTTCACCACTTTTGGTTTCATTCTTTAGAAGACACACAAACATGAAGAGATTTGCCCTCACAAAAGTTTCAGATTGCAGTTGGCTATTTCTGCTCATAGCGAAGATGACGCAGCTTTCGACACTGAACAGCATCAACGTGCATTGGAGAGGAAAAACAGGGCAAGAAGAGGTCTGTGGTCCCACTGCAAAACATTGACATAGTGGCCCAAACTTGGCATTTGCAAACATACTGTAGACCTAATAACTATTACAAAAGATGAATTTGGCTTAAAATACATCAAATTTAAAGAGAATTAGTTTGAAAAATAATTTTTAATTTGTCGATTTTATTACAGCTTGCTTCATCTCTTTAACGTAACACATTTATTTTAGCCTTCAACTGTTTTTGTCCTTTATTATGTGTGGTTTGTAGAGTTGTCTTTGTTTAAAGGTTCAGAGTCACGCTTTGAACAATACCTTACTACCAGCATTTGAACAATTTATAAAGCTCTACCTTATTACCAGTCTTATTACATGTTGAGTGTAACAAATGTCCCGCTGATGATGTAATTGACATGTCTTTGTTGAGCGCGTGTCCTCTGCTTGTCCTGAGGTTCAGTCTGACCCTGGTGCGACCCACAGAGCTGTCAATCATCCCTGACAGACAGAACAGTGACTTCATGTCTGTGGCTCCATGTCACACGTCAAATATAGATTTAAATGTGGTTTTAGAGACGAGAGGTTATGAGCAAGGGCACAGGCGCGTGTGAGAAGAGGATGTGCTCAGATTCATTTGGTTTAACATCTTTGAATTATAAAGTTGTCTTGCCTAACTTCACATTGTCATAAGGTTTTGTTGAACTCAAAATGTAATGGTCTGGTTTTTGTGCACCATCAGGGTTATCTAATACTTTTGAACACTTTGGGTTTGATCTTTTACTAATAACTCAAAAGAAATTAGAATAGTTAATTTGCCCTAATGTTAGAACAATAGAGATTTTAAATAGCTAAAAAGCGAAATATGCATCAATTAAATCACATTCTGCTCCAAGGTTGTTTGTTTACTTTTTTAGATTTTTTTGACTAATACATTCCTATGAAAGTTCTGCAAACATGACGAGAAACATGGTGGATTTGCCATTATTTCCATGATAACCATTATTGTTATGGCGTTGCTTCCCAAGCTTTATAATGCCACAATCTGTGACACAATCCACCAAGAAAGTTCCTCACTTTACTTTAAAAATAATCTCATTCATCATTCATTTTCTTTTTCTGGAGTTGTGACTGGAGCCTGTCCCAGTGACTTTGGGCCTTAGGCAGGGGAACACCCTGGACAGTGGACAACTCATGTCAGGATTAACGCACATATCCTTCTCATGTGGCCTGATATTTACCAAGGGATGTCTGAAAACTGTAAAATAGCCCATGACATCTGAGTTTATACAGAGATTCGCGCAAGAAGAATCGAGACCTCTAATTTGCTTGGTTTTACAGACTTTATTCTGGAAATGGCAACAGATACGCTTTGATTTTTGGCAACAACCTTTTGCTTCATTTATGACTTGAGTATTTATTGTGATTTGGGTTTGTTTTATCGTGATCATTGTTGTGTCTGTTGATCCACACAGTGACATTTCTTAAGAAACAGTTATTGTCTCTATAGTTCAGTTCTTCTCAAATGGTGGGGCAGACCCCTTGGGGAGCGCAATGCGATGCTAGGGGGGCACGTGTGACTCCAGAGTACAAGCTCTGCTTTAAAGAGACTTTAAAGGGGCTGTAAAGTGTAATTGGAGAAACTAAAGTTAATATTTATTTATATCTTTTTTCTTTTATTGATGTTAACTCTTTAGGTGCCAAAGTAGCAATTCTGCACCAAGCCATTGTTTCTACTTCTCTAAACTCCAGATTTTTCAGTTTCTTATAAGTTACTGTGGCTTAGAAAATGTATGATTCAACCCTGTACCAGTGTCTGTATAAAGATTTCAGTTTGGATTCTCCAAGATCAAGTTCATAGTCTCTACATTTACTGGACTGGATTTCAAATTATAAACCCTGGCGCCTAAAGGGTAAAAAAGGACACAAATTAGGTATACTGATACAATTTTATACATAACAATCAGATTTTTAGTCACTGCAGCAAGTGGAAAGGGGACGCAAAATATTTTATTTTTTCTAAGGTAGGGTTCGCAAAAAATAATTGAGAAGCACTGCTCTATTTTAATCTATTGACAATGATAAAGTCCTCCATTCAAACTTTGCAGTGCTTTGTTCAAATTTTATCCGAACACCTTTCAGCTGTTCAAGCTTCCGTTATCATGACAACGCAGGTTGTACTTCTGGGTAACGGATTTTAACATAGTTTGTGTAATTTTTAGCTTTTTAATTCTAGAAAAATGACAACTTTATGAAAGAACGGCAAATAGTAATAATAATTCACTTCGAAAACACAGACATTCACATTCACACAGGACTAGAATTAAATGTGGATTTTTGAGTTTGGTGAATTACAGCAGCTAAAAGTCAAGGGAAACTTTTTTTACTGACATTTTTACAGACTTGGACGATTTGGACAGGACTAGAAACTCAGACAACACCCGTAATTATTACAATTTACATGAGGTCCAGAAGTAAATATCATGTCGTGCGAACAGGACTTTTGTCTCAGTCTTCACCATGGAATTGGCTGAAAGTTTATTGCGAGTAAAACTGAGAAACTAAATCTACCCAGATACACGGAGAACATCCAAAAGTTGCCCACCTGCTAGTTCCACATATAAGATCTTTCCAAAACCCTGAACAAAACTCCCATTTTAATCACAGGAGCAGACGGATTAGCCAAAGTTCCCCTTGTCCATACAGCTCATTTGTAATTAGTAGAAGATTAAAACCAGCGCACTATCTGGTCCATCTGCTCTTATATGACGGAGGTGCTACACGCCGCCCGCCGAGGCCCACCCACTGCGCCTCTAATTGGGTCCTTATTAGAGCGGGCCCCGTTTGGCTCTGTGACGACTTCAAACCTCGCACTTGGGCCATAAATCACGCCTCGGTCCAGTGTCCAGCCGAGGAGAGCCTGTCTGATGCATATTCATGAGAGAAGAGATTTGGGGTCAGGACTAATAACGGAGGTAATTTGTAATTTCGCCTGGGTCTCGTCGGGAGGGTTGACCTATAGAGCGCCCCACACAGCCTCACAGCGGGACAACCACACTTAAAGATAAAGTATTTTTTACTCGTGTCACGAATGGTAAGGCTGTTGAAGTGTTATACTGGTTTTTATAACGAACTTTGAAATGAGATGATTCCAGCAAGGCAAGGAGATAAGAATAACTTCAATTGGAGTTGGAAGAAAAAGCTCTTGACTTTCAGATAAACTTTGTTCCTTGTGCTGGACAAGGCCTATTGACCTATTTGTCTCGCCTACTTTTCTAGGACATGCACTTCCTGTTAGCTGCATTTAGCCTGTAGATTTCAGTCGATGGTTTATTTTAACTGTCATTATGTTTAATTAAAATTGCCCACAAGACCGACAAACAAACATGTTAGCTACCTTACATTTCCAAGCCAAGTGGGCGGGACAAATAGGGTCAATAGGGAGTGTTCATATCCTACTGGGAGAAGCATCCAGGGAAGATGAAGAGACTTGTTGTTGTAGGTGGAGCAGTTTGGAGGTTTCTGGAGGGCAAAGTTTGCATTTGTGTTTCTTTCGTCAGATACACAAGGCACGCTTTGTACCAGTTTGTGACTAAATATTTTGGTGCAGATGAGTTGCTTACTGAAGTTTTCAAAGCTTATTGTTAAACTATTCCAATCTCTTTGGGATGGGAGAACAGCCTGGACAGTACCCTCATAACTGAGTTAAAGGTGGGGTAGCTAACTTTTTTATTTGCAATCTAGTAAACTTTGTGTTTTCCACTAAAAAGTATCTAGTAAGTACAGCACTGTCTGAACTGAATAATAAAGAGTTTTTGTTCTAATTTGGAGCTGAATGCTGCGCTCTGATTGGCTGAGCTGGGGTGGTCCTCTCCAGTTTCACTTTGTTGTTTGTAAAAAGAAGTTTATAAGCTATAATTGTGACCAAAATGAATACATGATGATATTATGTCGAAGGATTTATGAGAGGAAGTTGTCAGATTTAAAACCTAAATCGTGTTTGGAGCTAAAAAATCAGCTACCCCATCTTTAAATTGTAGTCTTACTTCTTATCTTTTTTTAATTGTAGCTCCAGTTTGCATTCCACCAATTAAATCCACTACATCACAACTCCTTTTTTGTGCTGTTTGCGGAATTCTTATTTCTCTGACTTTTGCAAACGACTTGGTGTTAGTGGCGTGAACAAACCCAATGGTGCGATGTACGACAGTTTCTACAAAGCAAAATAAATGTGGTTGGTGCAACAGACATGGAATGCAAGATTCTCCTGGAAAAACTCTTCTTCCATTTTCATTCAGAAGCTGATTGTGTCAACAGGCCAAGCTACAAATCCAACACAGTCCACGGAGAAAATGTAAAACAACAACAAAATGTCAAAAATGTATGATGTACACGTTTTCATGTGTTTTTTTTTTTACATCAATATTTACGAAAAGCCAAAATGCAAAACAACCTCAAATTTTGGTTGAAGCCACTGGTGACATTTTTTGATGGTTTCACAGATAAGTTTAGACTTCAAGTTACTTAAATGGGTAAGTTAAGATTTAAACCCAAAGAAACATATTGACGTAAAAAAAAGACGTGGAAACGTGGTAATGTTTTTAATATTTCGTTGCATATCTATGTTTTTCAAATCAGATCGAACCCATTCATTTTATCAATGTAATCAAAGATGTGAGCAATAACTGCTTGAGTTATAATGTATATACGTAATAGAGTTAATACTTAATACAATTGAAATACTATTTAAATATTTAAATAGTCATCCGAGCAATGACACCAATAGAAAAGTGTGTAGTCAAAGCTCATGAGAAACTGATCAGCTGAATCACAGACATAAATGTCCCAAACAAAGACACACAGTAGCAGTATCAGATCATAACTCCTCCCAGAGGCCAAGCTAGCTCAGAACAGTATGAAGTTTAGTGCTTCAAACCAGCTCATTCAGTTTAAACATAATCTTAAAATGAAAATTGAAACGTTTCCATTTTTAATACTGTGTCCATGACTATAGCTTGTTGATTATAACATACTCGGAAATAGACTAAATTAGGCCTAAAGCATTACAATATTCAAAATTCCATACCCCCCCCCCCCAAAATAACATGAATAACGATGATCTTGTAGACAAATGAGATTGTTCATGCTATCAGATCCAGCGTTGGTCAGAGAGGTCCTGCAGTTGGAAGCTTTTGCTCCTAAACACAAACAGAGATGTTGAACTTCCAGGACCTCTGGAGATAAGGCGTCCCGCGTGAGTGTGAGCTTCAGATTAGCTGCTCCCTCATCACAAATATTTGGCAGCGGGATGAAGTGTGGCCGGACGCACCCGCACATGAAATTAGGCTGAAGAAGAGGGATGAGAGAGGAATGAAAGAGAGAGGAAGAGGGAGGAATAAAGAGAGAACCCTTTGCCAAGCAGCTATGTTGGGTTAGATATGAAGTTGTTCTGATGTGTTATAATTTATGGGTGTTTGCTTTGCCTGTTACATTGTGCCGTGTAGAAAAAGACTGACAATTCAAAATAATATAAAGATTGATGATTTAGTTGAACAGTCCTGTAGTTTCATTCTTTTAAAACCTACAGATAGGAAAACTATAAAATAAGAAATTTGAATATGCCTTTTGGAGCTGCAACACAAGAAAAGGTCAGTACAGCAAATGTCTTTTCTGTTCGGCAAATGATATTGATGGTAATGAATCCAGATCTGCAGTCTATCAACCGTGAGCTTTGGGGCCTTTCCTTTTGTTTGGGTGTCCTCCCCGTGTCTGCGTAGGTTTCCTCAAACTCTATAAACAAGGAAAACTGGCTCCTCCCTTTTCTTAGAAATTATCTTAAAAATAATAATAATAATAATAACAATTCTAAGCTGGTTAAATAAATATACTGTATATATTTTACTGTAGCTCAAAGTCTTTTTAGTCTTGTTTTTTGTAAATCATTCAATATGTTTTTGCCATCCTCTTCACGATAGTTCTTACAAACAAATTCTTACTGTTTACGACATTTTTGCATTCACAAATTTGTTCTTACGGAAAGTGTTCGTCTGTCATTACGAACACTAAGACCGTAACATCTGTTTTAGATTTATTCTATAGATTCAGTCAAAATTTTTCCTGATGTAGGTTATGTATTTTTTTATTATATGTAAATAATTTTGACAAAAGTCATCACTCATGTTAATGCTCCTTTAATAAACTCAGAGCTGTCCCAGCCTCATAACGACTCAGGACCTGTCCAGGACCAAGCCACGTGCTGATTTCAGCTACCCCTCCCCACACACGCGTTCTACCGCGACGTGAAACGCGATATAAACGGCAAAAGCCCAGCGTTATTTCAATACATTGTGATGTGAATCTGTTTCCTCTGAGTGTGTTCATGTGAGTTTGGACATTTTTAAAGACGCTGACGTTTTAATCAGCGAAAGCGCTGCTTCCTTTCTTCCCTCCGCAGCAGCGTTCCTTCTCCCAGCTCCAGCTCCAGCAGAAATCTTGTGAATGACGCACTGTGTCCGCCCATTTGCATATAAGGAATATGCATTATTCATTTTTATGTAAATAATCGTTCGTAGCTATGGTTGGTGAATTTGGCGTAAAGGCTGTTAGGAAGGAATTTGGCTCGTTACGAACTCGTCGTGAATCACACGTAGAGTTTCGCAGCAGCTTCTTAAATGAAAGTTACCACAGATTTTACGAAGATTTTCATGAATGAGGCCATTGTTCTTTGCAGCCCAGTTTCTGAAAAAACAAACAACAGATACAACGAAACATCAAACATGAGCATGTTTCACACTTTATATGTTAGGAAAAGCCAAAAAATAAAATAACCCAAGTTTTGGTTGAAGCCACATGGGACATTTTCTTTGGGTTCAATGGGTAAATCTTAAACCTATAAGCCCCAGTCTTTTTATTAACTTGAAGCCAATGATTTACCCATTAAACCAAAAGAAAATTCGCCACATGGCTTCAACCAAAATTTGTGATAATTTTATGTTTTGGTTTTATGTAACAGAGTGAAAAGTGCTCAACATATTTGTTGACATTTTGTTGAATATCTCTGTTTTCTCTGGAGATTGAGATCTCTGTGTTGATGCAATGTGTTGCACAAATACAAATGATGGTACAAAATGTTTGCTGAATTTGCCTGTGCAACTGAATATTAAACTCAGTTACATACTTTGAAATCAAGAAAGTAAAGATACATTTTATTATATCAATGTTAGCTTTGCATTTGCAGGTTAAAGATGCTTTGTGGTGGTCGGAGGTTGAGTGTAAACCATGTCACTGTGAAGTGCTTTGTGACTGTGTCTATGAAAAACGCTAAAACTTACTTATTGTTCACTGACCTCTATAAATACTCTGGTTAATTTTCTCCAGGATCAGACCGAGACTGCATTCTGATTGGACACCTCCAGCTTCAGACGCACACTTTTAAAAACAATTTGAGGTCATGAATTTTAATCACCTTAAATGTATGTATAAATTATAAATTAAGTGATGCTAAACAGTGCCACGTCTTGGGCTTACAATCGAAAGCTCTAATTCTTTATGTTAGCTTGTCACAAAATCAGATTATACTGCTTCTTTTGGAAAATTTAGCAATCACAAACTTGAAAGAAAGAGTGGTAAATGAGCGTTAGCAGTAGATAAGCTTTAGACACCAGGGTTGTTAAATACAATCCTTCTTATTTTAATAAGAAAAAATGTCAGCTGTGTCAAGTGTTTGCTCCTCCTAACCCATTTTGCACATGAGCAAATGCTTGATAATGGAAGCCCATTAAAGTGTTAAAAGCAGATTTTTATCACCTTAAAAACAACAAACCAAAATATTATTAAGCTGTTTGCATCAGTCACATATAGCAGCACTTTGACCCTCGTAATTATCATCACAGTGGGTTTTTGAAGCACTTTTCACAACTTTCAGAGGCCAGAGCAACTGCTATAATGCTATAAATGGTAGTATGCTAAAAATCATATTTGGTTGAATTTTTTGTGAGCAGTTTTTTGGAGTTAAGGTCGCATTTGGTCCCCAGGCCACAACTTTGAGACCCTGGTATAGGGCCTTGAAAGGAACTATACCCAATTTTTGACAATAAAATAACTTTAAATCAAGGCTCAGAATGCATTAGATAAGTGAGCAACACGTGACAGAAGTGGGAAGTTTCAAATCAGTTATTTCTGTTTGTCTACATTTTGGAAGGAGCATAGTACCTTTAATATTCATTGCCTATAGTATTGTAACAGTAGTACAATGTTAATATCCCTGTCACATTCGTTTAGCTCTCACTGACAGCTGCTGGCTCTGCTCTGAACAGTATTGAACCTGCTTCACTGCCACAGCCTGAAGAAACAAAAGCGTCTGTTTAACACATGTTCTGCCCGCGCCGCACACACTGCAGCTTTGCTTATACTAATTAACAATTAGCAAAGAGCGCTCTGCTAAGTGTGTTATTGCTCCTAATCAAGAGGCTAATTAGCAGAATGTCAATGCAGATTTCATTACTATAAGTGCTTTGTTATTCCCACAGAGCCTAAGCTGGCCCCGTCGCCGCCCTGCTCCTCTTGTTTAAAGCTGATTCGGGCAGTTTGGGGTTTGTGGAGGACGACACAATGCCCGAGAAGAAGGTCCTGCTGTATGGATCAGGAAAAAGACAATTAGAGGAGACGAAATAGGAAATGGCACTGAATCATATTATTGTGTAAAGACAAGTAAGATCCTTTTATTCACTGTATATTTAACAAAATTCCCTTGTGCCCTACCAATCAAAAAAGTCAAGACGCATGACATATTTTAACCCGTCACCTCGCGCAAAATTGAGGAGGTTGAAGTTCTTACCAAATGTTCTGTTTTGCTAACATCATACTTTGAGAAATTGTTTTACCCACTAAGGTCAAAATCGCACGTTGTTCTAATGAGGATTTTTACTAATGCTACTACTTTTTTTCCCCTTTTCTTCATAAAATTGTATTGCTTTCATGAAAGTGTGTGAGATTTGGCACCGTGAGTCTTCATGCCTCTCCAAACAAAAAAGTCTAGGGGGCCGATGGCGTATTTTGCATTCTGTTGCCGTGACAATGTAGCACTGCCCCTCTGGTCTACTCTGTTTACTGACGAGGCTCTTCTGAACCACAAAGAGACTGCAACACACAGGCTGAGGGCGCGCCAATGCCATTCTTAGACAGTAGTGTAGTATCAGGAGCCGAATGCTGCGCTCTGATTGGCTGAGCTGGGGTGGTCCTCTCCAGTTTCACTTTGTTAGTAAAAAGAAGTTTATGAGCTATATATGAAACCAAAAGGAATACTTGTTGATATTAACCATAAGTTGAAGGGTTTATGAGAAGAAGTTGTTAGACTTAAAACCTAAATCGTGTTTGCAATGTAAAAATCAGCTACCTTTTTATTAAATGTTTTTATTGATGAGATTTTATATTTTTTATTGCCATGGTGTATACTTATAGCTTTCATACTTGTGTTGTACACTTATAGATTTTGTTGTCAATAAACATAAAAGGTGTAATTTTTTCGGTTCCTATTGTTGTGCTTTATTGATCTTGTGCATTTGATCTACACTTTTTGCAATTAGATCTGCATTAGCCTTAGTTACATCTTCAGCCTGTCCGTCCATGGGATGGATCCCTTCTTCACTGTGGTTCTCCTCGAAGTTTCTCTTTTTCCCTTTGGGTTTTTTTGAGTTTTTCCTTGCTGAGAAGGAGGGTCTAAGGACAGGGGATGCTCTGGACAATTATTCATTTGCTTTACTAAAAATCTGCTTTGACATGCCTGATCAAATGTTTCATTGAATGTGTATTGTTTTAATTTTATTTTCTATTATTCATGTTTGCTAAATTAATAATCTTGAGCTGTCCTCAGAGACGACTGTTGTTGTGATTTTGGGCTATACAAAAATAAATTGATTTGATTTTTGCAAAGATGGTCAGAGGACAGACATATTTACACAACAACAAGATATATTTAGGAGACAAAATTCCTTCCAGGGAAAAAAAAAAGTTGACCTTACCTTGCCTTACCTTATTATATTTATGTTTTGTATTTAGCTTCTAAATCAGCACTTTTACTTGTAAAATTCAAAATGTTGTTTGCGATGTTTGAGACACTTTTCTCTTATTGTAGTTAAACTGTGCTTGTTTGAAAATGTCAAAAGAAGGCTTTGTAACTGTGCAGAAATGAATTTTGTTTGTCAAAATGGAGCTTGGGCTTTCTTTTGTTTTTGATGATTAATCTACTTTCTCTAAAACTCCAATAAAGTTTGATAATTGCAGCCAACGATGAGATTCTGTGAAAAATGCTACTCATTTCACTGCTATACTTGAGTTTTTTGGTACATGACGATATAGTGACAACTGCAGACGCTTTATGGCATGAAACTCTATCCTATCTGTCCTTGTCCAATATATCCACACTTAATTTAACCCCAGTAGTAGTCGTAGAAGTTATTATTAATCTTTATTTTTCAGACACCATGTACAAATCCATTTTCAAAAGACGATTTGTCAGAGAGTCACCTTCCGCTTCATCCCACAGCTGTAGTTGTTGTTCAAGTCAAAGACAATGAAAAAAAAAACACAACACATCTTCTGAGCCAAACGTATTTGTTCGTAATTCTTGTTTTGAACGCATCCGTCTTATCTGTCCTTGCCTCCTCATCCTCTCCTACGTCCTAACTGCCTGGCTCCTCTCGCTCCTGCCAAAATACCATAAGACAGGCTATAATATATATAATTATCCCACTTACATTAGCCATTATGCCAGAGGAGCAGTGCCGGCGCTATGACACACGACCTGTCAAGACTTCATTCACGCCATTAATAAGCATCATTAGCGTCTACTTTGAATACCCCTTTTGCACACCGCACTCATTTCAACATGTCATAGATTTTAATTTGAAGGCAAAAATAGCTATGAGGATATTATGCACTCTCGCCAGGCTCGCGGTCTTTGTGGTTCGGTGATGGGGAGGAAGTTCGCCGTGTGACCTTGGCTTTGCTCTTTATTAGAATTAGAAGCCATTAAGGATTCTTTTTTTCTCTTTTAGGGCCTGTGCCGCGGGAGGAGCGCTATAAGGAACCAGTCACGCTTCATAGAGCCCATTCAAACGTCCGTCAGAAAACCGCTCGCACAATTGGACTCTTAAGTCTCCAAAAGCCATTACTTCTTTGACACAATTTGACGCTGAAACAATTGATCAGCATTGGGGCGACTTAAATATAATAGTACAGAGCCTAAAGTGTGGCGGGAGAAGGAGTCAGTTTACTGTGACGAGAGGAAATGATGGCCAGGAGTGAGCAGCTTTAGAATGACTGTGGAGAATTATAAAGAAATTTAATTGTTACACCTTGGCTATATATTTTTGCAGAGAAAGAGCTTTACTTTTTGGTAGTACTTTGGTCTTTTTCAAACACCCAACTTTGGTATCAGTTTTGTTATGCCAAAAATCACAACAGTCGTCTCTGTGGATTAAACAAGATGGTGGATTTAGTTAGAAAAGCAAACAATGAAGCAGTGATGGTCATTAGCATTATTCAATTGTCCTCTCCTTCTGTTCCTCTGTCCTTAAACACTCATTCTGTCCCGCTGTCCTTAAACTCTCCTTTTGTCCTGCTGTTCTTAGACCCTCCTTCTGTCTTTAGACCTTCCTTCTATTTTTCTGTCCCTAGACCCTCCTTCTGTCCGCTGTCCTTAGACCTTCCGTCTGTCCTTTTGTCCCTAGACCCTCATTCTGTCCCGCTGTCCTTAGACCCTCCTTCTGTCCCGCTGTCCTTAGACCTTCCGTCTGTCCTTTTGTCCCTAGACCCTCATTCTGTCCCGCTGTCCTTAGACCCTCCTTCTGTCCCGCTGTCCTTAGACCTTCCGTCTGTCCTTTTGTCCCTAGACCCTCATTCTGTCCCTCTGTCCTTAGACCCTCCTTCTGTTCTGCTGTCCTTAGACCTTGCGTCTGTCCTACTGTCCTTAGACCCTCCTTCTGTCCCTAGACCCTCATTCTGTTTTGCTGTCTTTAGACCTTCCTTTTGTCCCACTATTCTTAGACCCTCCTGTCTTGCTGTTCTTAGACCTTCCTTCTGTCTTGCTGTCCTTAAACTATAATTTGTCCTGCTGTTCTTAGCCCTCTTTCTGTTCAACTGTCCTTAGACCCTCCTTCTGTTCCGCTGTCCTTAGACCTTCCGTCTGTCCTGCTGTCCATAGACCCTCCTTCTGTCCCTAGACCCTCCTTCTGTTCTGTTTTCTTTAGACCTTCCTTTTGTCCCACTATTCTTAGACCCTCCTGTCTTGCTGTTCTTAGACCTTCCTTCTGTCTTGCTGTCCTTAAACTATAATTTGTCCTGCTGTTCTTAGCCCTCTTTCTGTTCAACTGTCCTTAGACCCTCCTTCTGTTTCGCTGTCCTTAGACCCTCCCTCTGTCCTTCTGTCCTCAGACCCCCCATTTGTCTTGCTGTTCTCAGACCATCTTTCTGTTCCTCTGTCCTTCAACCCACCTTTTATTTTCTCTGCCTTTTGACCTGCCCTTTGTCCCTCTGTCTTTAGGCCTTCCTTCTTTCCTGCTGTCTTTAAACCCTCCTTTTGTCCTAAGAACCTCCTTCTGTCCCACTGTCATTTGACCCTCCTTCTGTCCCTATGTCCTTAGATCCTCCTTCTGTCTCTGAGGCTCAGGGCTCTGATGAAGCCATCTGGATGGGTAAATAAACGTTAAGGCTAGGGTTATTTAAGCCCAGCTGTATTTAGTTTTACAGGTTTTTGTATTAGATTTTTGCCAGGATGTCCCAAAATCTTCACAACTCCTTTTGTCCCACTGTCCTTAGACCCTTTTTCTGCCGCATTACGCTTTGATCAAAGAAGAGAACCCCTGTTATGTCTTTTAGTCAAAAAGACATTCATTTGTTCGCTGGCTGTCTAGTCCTAGTCATGTAAAACTAGACAGCCAGTCTCACTTCACCCTCAGTGAAGATGAGGTTTGTAGACAGAAATAATGTCTTTAGATTTGGAGACCATCAGGACACCGTAAAGAGGATCATTGTGCATGACAGGTACAGACAAACTTAAGGTCCACCCTTGGTCGTCAAAGGAACTATATCTCTTAACTGGCCTTGAGATCTCCCCAAAAGAGTGTGTGGACTAGTTTAGACTGCTGTTTCTTTGATCCTAGTGAAAGAAAATGGATCGAAACCAGTTAAAAATTTAAAATGTTATTTTTATTTGCCAAATTAAACACTCAAAAACAACATCAACATTCTCAAGTCTTGTTCTTGCTGTGAACAAAACCTCTTCACACCCACAGTTTAGTTCAGTTTCCACTTCTCTCTATTGTCAACACAAACTTCCCCAGTGACTCTCTCTAATGCCTGAGCCGCTGTAACAGTGTCTTTATGCTGACCAAGTACATTTGTGTTCACATCTAAACCTTCATTCTCTCTCTCTCAGGAGCGGGCCACGTCTGAGTTCGGGGAGTAGCTGTCAGTTGTGGGGTGTTTGGGAGGTAGAAGGAGGGTCCCGAGGGTGCTGCGGTGAAAGATAGTCTCTTTGAAGATGCAGAGAACAGGTCTGTGCTGCTTCAGGGGCTAATTAACCATGAAAGGAGTCAGTCACCAGAGTCCACTGTCATGGCACATCGACACCGCTTTCAGGAATCACACTTCACTTTGAACTGTGCAAAAAAGATAGATGTCTTATAATCACTTGCATTAGAATAAAAAAAAAATATGTGGACTATGTAAAAATATTGTCACATTTTTTCATTTAATTGATTTATGTTTATCCAATACCGATGCCATGTATAAATCTTGAGCTTATAGACAAAAGAGTGCATAGTAGCAGAGAGTTAAAAGCTCTTGAATTTGTGGATTTAAATTGAGGGTTTGCAGTTTGCATGTTCTCTCCGTGTTACCATATGTTCTCTCCTCCCTTCCTGAAAAACATACATGTTTAGGTCAATTAGCATCACTGTAAAATTAGTGAAAGCATGAGAAAGTGAATGATTGTCTGTGTCTCTGTGTGTGTGTTAACTCTGTGAAGAGTTTGTCACAGTCCTGGGTTTTTCACCGCCTAAGGCCCAAAGCCTCTTGGTTAGACTTCAGTCACCTGCAAGGGCAACAAAAAACAAAGCAAAACAAAACAAAACAAAACAACAACAACAACAACAACAACAACAACAAACAACAACAACAACAAAAACAACAACGTAAAACTATGAACAAGAACACTCCCTCTCTCTCTTATACTCTTTCTCTCTCAGTCTATCTCTCACCTTCTCTCCCTCCCCTTTTTCTCTCTCTCATCCTCTCTTTCTCTCCCTCTTTCCTCTACCTCTCTCTCTGTCTTTCTCCCGCTCACTCTCTATCCTTTCCGTTTTACTCTCCCTATCTCTCTTCCCCTCTCTCTGTCTGTCTTCCCTTCTTTCTGTTCCCCTTTTCCTCTCTTTCACTCTGTGTCTATCTCCCACTCACTCCCTACCCTTAGTCTCTCTCTCTCTCTCTCTCTCTCACTCTATCCT
This sequence comes from Mugilogobius chulae, assembly GCA_038363315.1. Lineage (NCBI taxonomy): Eukaryota > Metazoa > Chordata > Actinopteri > Gobiiformes > Gobiidae > Mugilogobius > Mugilogobius chulae. The sequence continues at coordinate 22,449,356 of CM076402.1, forward strand.
CTCTCTCTTATACTCTCTCTCTCCCTCTTTCCTTTCTCTCTCTCTCACTCTCTTTCTGTCTATTTCCCACTATCTATCTATCTATCTATCTATCTATCTATCTATCTATCTATCTATCTATCTATCTATCTATCTATCTATCTATCTATCTATCTATCTATCTATCTATCTATCTATCTATCTATCTATCTATCTATCTCTTCTCTCTGTTCTCTCCCTATCTCCCTCCCTCTTTTCCTCTCTCTCTGTCTCTCCCTCCCTCTTTTCCGTCTCTTTCACACTCTGCCTTTCTCTCTCTCCCTGTATTTCCCACTCACTCACTATTCTTTCTCTATTTTGTTCTCCCTCCACCATCTCTTCCCCTCTCTGTCTCTTTCTCTACATTCTCTCACTCCCCTTCTTTTTATCTGTTCCACTCTCTCTCTCCCTCTCCTCTTCTCCCTCTCTCTGTTTATCTTCCTCTCACTCTCTATCCTTTCTCTCTTTTGCTCTCCCCTCTCTCTCCCTCACTCCTCTCTTTTCTCCCTACCTCTCTCTCTCTCTCTCCTCTCTCTCTCTCTCTCTCTCTCTCACCTTCTACACCTTCTTCACCTCCACTCACACCGGCCTCTGTTGTGTAACCAAAACATAAAATGAGCAACAACTTTAGTAACATTTGTGAGAGCGGCAATTAGAGCGAGAAGAGTTTTCACCTCCGATTTAACCGGCACACGTGTCACTGTGTGCGTGCGTTTGTGTGTAGTGTGTGTAGTGTGTGTAGTGTGTGTGTGTAGTGTGTGTAGTGCAGTGTGTTGTTAGTGTGTTGTTGGCTTGTGCAGATGCTTGAGTTAATTGGCTGCTGTTGTCATTTGGGGCGAGTGTGATGTCTCTTCGTTCCTGTGCTCTGCAGGACATGGACCTTGATTCTAGTAATTCTCAAAACAAAATGAGATTTGCAATAATAATTTTTTTAATATGTTATTCTGGACTGTAAATTTGCACATTTAAAAATGGGACGATCACAATAAATCAAAAATGTTCAATACTACTGCAAGCTTGGGCAGAAAACCACATCTATTGGAACTAAACCGGGCAGTATCAGCATATAAAGCAATGAATGCACAAATCAAGTGTAATATGCATGACTCCTCTAAATAACAGTATGGAATTATCAATACGAGTATCAGGAGTTGGATATCCCAATATCACCTTTTTTTTTTACCCCTAAAACCTCTAAATCATCACCACATTAGAAACTAGTTATTGTTAGTTCATTAGTAGTAAATAGGGCTGGGCCATTAATCGAAAAATTGAGAGATCGAATCGAATCGTCAATTATTTGGTGGAGGGTTTGAATCCAGGTATCGAAAACCAATCTTTTGTCAGTAAAAATGTTCAGTTTGGAGCAAAAGTCAAACTTTGAGGCAGAATATTGATAAGTAGTTTAAAAAAATCTAATAAATGGGACAGCATAAAAGTTTTTGTTTTGTTTATGTTTTTGAAAATTCTAAACAAAATCGAATCAAAAACCGAAATTGGTCAATATGAGAAAAATATAGTATATTTTTTGCAGATTGCCCAGCCTTATAGTAAATGCTAATCATTTGGAAATGACCAGGTAATGTTATTATAGTCTATTCAAACTATCTTGAAATAAAAAGAGTGTTCGGGTCAGGATACAGAAATTGCAAGTGCCGGTTTTCTACCAGGAGGAGCAGATAGAGCTGACACATGCTTCGAATGTCTCCACCCAAAAAACACATATGTGATCATCACAACATCACAAAGACTTACAAAGACATTTAACAAGGTAAAATGTTACTTAGTTTTGCTTTAAAATACTGGATAAGATTTGACCTGCCATATTCAGATGATTTTCATTGTTCTAACAAATCCGCCACCTGGAGCATTAAGTTGAGATTTCAGCCAAACGCTCGCAGGTTGTTTGAGGATCACTTTTCTCAAAAAACCATTTCCTTCCTGAAGTGTTTTATTGTATCAGGTAAGAAAGAATACTGGAGTCTCTAGTCAATAAAAGATCTAATATGATGGAGTTTGAGCAGAGAAACTGCATACATTTCCCTTCTGCAGCATTTGGAAACATTTTGATGGAGAACTGTTGAATAAATGTCTGGATTTAAATGAAGATGTAGAAATTTAAAAAGTGTAAAATTATAAAGCAGCTTGAAACCTATATGACAGATTATTATGTTTTTCTACTTATAACTTAGTTTGTAATGACAACAAACATGCAGTTTAGGGAACGCTTTGTGGTGGTCGTAGGTTCATGTGCCAGGTCTTTAGGTGACTCGCTTCAATCTTATGTGTGATAATTGTTGTGTGATTTGGCCTGTAAAGTCCAAATCAGAAGCCCTGCCAAACAAACCAAGTGGGTAAACTTAACATGACCAGTGCATCAAAATAACAGCTTTTTCGCTCACTTCCTAACAACCACTACAGCAAATGTGGACTTAAGGAATATATTGTGTCAAATATAGGTACAAAGACATGAAGAAGAATAAGGTGATCCAACTGTCGAACTTTGTAAATATATAGAACAATATAACGATATTGTTCGATATCGCTGTGAACTACATGCTAGCGCTGCCCGCATTTTTGCTGCTACAGAACTTTCTGTTTACTTTCTTGACATAACTCCACATCAGCAATCTCGACTCGACTTGAGTTAGTTGTGCTAAAAGTACACTTATTTTGCCAGAAAACATCTTAGAAGAAGTAAAAAGTTTAGTTTCTCAAGACTTTCCCTATGACTTTCCCCTAAAGCAAGCCACATCTCCAAATATGACGCGTTGATTGTATATGGTTGCTAGGTAACACATGTCATATTTGTTGTCCAAAATCATTAAAATAAAAACAAAAATGTCTAGTCATAATCCTGTTCATATTTTATATGCGCTAGTTCACGCACTTTACCTCAAGTTAAATTTATGTATTTATATTTTAAGTTGTTGAAGCACATTTGTGTTTGTCTTTATGGGGCTTATATATTTTTAATGTCATGTTTTATCTGTTTTTTCTGTTTTTTTTTCATGCGTCTTGTGTCATTTAGGTTAGGCTATTTAAAAAAACTTTGACTCAGTGATTATTTGTCATAACTTAGTCTGTTATAATATGAACACATAATTTATGCATTATAATATAAATATAACATTGTCAAGTTGTATAGGTAAAAAGTTAATTTAACTTATTGGCTATATGTGTTTTTTGCTGCGCAGAAAAAGTTTAGTGAATTTGGAAGCAACAAAATCTGTAGTTATGTACTGTAGAAAAGATTTTGAATGACAAAACTTGAATAAATGTGAAGAGAGAAAAAGATCTTTCTCTCCCTCTGTCTCTCGTCCACTCTCTTTTAATTCTTCACATTGCCCCACCTCTTGTTTCTCTCACTTGTTGTTTCCTTTCTCTTGCCCCATCTCTGTCTGTACTTGTCTCTTCTCCTCCTCTCTCTCTTTACTCTCTCTCTCTTTCCTGGGTTCAAGGCTCCTGACTGACAGCCATGTTAAGTGGTGTTTGACACAGAGAGGCCTCGCTGTGCTCCTCCCAAATGTGCGCGTTTGTATTAAAAATGTGTGTGTGTGTGCGACAATTAAAAAGATGAAGATTTCTCGAGGGGAAGACTGACAATGAGCCACTTCAGTCACAAGTGATCAAGCAGCGGCCATTTTGTCTCCTCTGACAGCAGCATTGGACAGTTTGGAGGAACGAATATGCACAATATAAACACATCTCTGTCAATTTTTCTTTCTAAATGTGATCTTTTTATCTGACCGTGTGCCTTTCTTTTGTTCTTATCATACATTTTCTTTGTGACGCTATTACATGAATAGTCCGGCAGAGGTGAAGAGAAAGGAGTGAGCGAGTGACAGGCTGAAGGAGTGAGACGGTAGAGGGAGAGAGAGAGAGAGAGGAGAGAGAGAGAGAGAGAGAGAGAGAGAAAAATGGCATGAGCGTCTCCACCGCTCTGACAGAACAGGTGACAGGAGAGAAAGTCACCTCCTGCTGCGACTCTGATTAAACCAGAGAGAGAGAGAGAGAGAAAGAGAGAGAAAGAGAGAGAGAGAGAGCGAGAGTGTGACGGGGAGAGAAAAGAGAGGGGGGGGGGCAGGGGAGGTAAAAAAGAGAGAGAAAGTGTGAGAGAGGAGGGAAACAGAGAGAAAGAGACAAAAAGAGAAAGAGAGAGAAAAAGATAAGAGAGAGAGAAAAGAAAATGAGAGAGAAAAGAGAAAAGAGAGAGAGAAAAAGAGAATGAGAGAGAGAAAGTAAAAAAAAAGAGAGAAAGAAAAAAGAGAAAATGAGAAAGACAAAGTGAGAGAGCAAAAGAGAGAAAAGAGAGGGGAAGAAAGAGATAATAGAGAGAAAAGGTGAGAGAGCAAAAGAAAGAGAAAAAACAGAAAAAGAGAGAGAGAGATAAAGAGAGAAAGGAGATGTGAGGAAGAGAGGGAGAGATGAATGAAAGGGATGAGGGAGACAACAAACTGGGGAAAGGAGAGAAAGAAGAGACAGAAAGAGAGAGGAGAGAGGAAATAGGGAGAGAGGGAAAGAGAGAGAGAAAGGGAGGAGAGAGAAAGTAGATAGAGCTAGAAAGAGAGAGGGCAAGAGGAAAAGAGAAAGATATTGGAAGAGAGAGATAAAAAGAGAGAGAGATCGGCAGAGAAACAAAAGAAGGCAGAGAGGAAGAGAGAAAAGGTAAGAGAGAAAAAGACAGGCGAGACGACATGGGTGAGAAGAAAGAGAGAAAAGAAAGAGGAAAGAGAGAGGGAGAAAGAAGACAAAAAGAAAAAGAGACTCAAACAAGATGAGGTGAAGGAAGAAAAAAAAAAAAAATTATGTGCTGCAATTAGTAAATTATCGGATTAAAAGATAAATAAAGTCGAATGGTCTTATACAGTATTTTGGATAATTCATTTAAAACACAAACACTTCTTTTACTTCTACATCTGCTTAAACCTACATTTAATATTATCACCATGACAACCCCAATACTTTCCCACTTTGCCTCAGAGGTCAAAAATACCTCTACCTGTTAGCAAACTTAAAATGTAACTTCCTTCGCCTTCATTTCCTCTCACTTATAATGCACTTTCCCTTTCGCTGTCCCTGATAATGAGCCGCGTCTGCCTCCCCTCACAGCCCCCCTGAGGACCCCCACCCGCCCCGCACAAAGCGCCCTATTTTTTGGACCCCAATCCCATCCATCCCATCTGATCGTAACCGCGTCGCTTCAGGTGCCATATTCAAATTAACTCCTGATTCCTTCGGCGCTATCGTCCAAACATCAACACGTTTTTTTGGTGTCATTTTTTCCCACCCTAAAAGTGTCCCCCTCCTTTACCGTAGCTGCTGGCGAGGCTATACAAAGCGCACCCAAGCAGGACCGGCCCGAGATATGTCCCGTATTTAAATGAGGGTGTTTGAAAACTGGCCTTGTTTGCATTGTAATGTGCCACACGCGCAATTGACAATTTACTGATACGGCCCGGCGCGCTCGTGAATATGAAATGAATTGAAATGGTTTGGGTTATTCAGATACAGGAGTGTGACATGATAGCTCACATGAGTGCGTCGGGGCTAATAAATTTGATTTTGGGGTCGTGTTTGTGAGATGGCGACACTTGCCAGGTGCTGCGGCGGATAATGTGAGTAGTTTGTAGAACATAATAGGATGCAAGGCGCGCTGGATGTACATAGATTCTATTAGTGCGGACAAAAGAAGAGAGAGGGAGAGAGGAGTGTACTGAGAGGAAATACAGAAAAACAGGAATGCTTTTAGGATTTAAAGAAGATGAATATGTTATATACAATATGTTTATTATTTTTGACCTTAAGCACGAAGAATAAAAGAAAAGAAACCCAATTTAATGGACATGAAACAGCTCAGAAAACCATTTTGGTCTATGGCGTCATACATCTGGGAGAGTGTTTTTGATGCTTGAATCAGAGATTTTTATCAAGATTCCTTAAACTAGCTCGACTGAAGGAATAACTTAGAACATTGTTAAATTCTTTAAAAATGTATTTTGAAGTCTATGTATATCTAAAGCTCCATCCAGGGCCAGGTTGTGGAGGCTGAGCCTGAACAAGAACACCCAGACTTTCCTGTTCACACAAACCTCCCTCAGCTTCAGATCTTAGAGGTCAAGGCATTCCCAGGTCAGTAAAGAGACATAGTCCATAGTCCTGGGTTTCCGAGGGTCTCTTCCTGGTGGCACTTGCTCTGAAAAACCGGCCACATCAGCCGGCTACTCTCAATGTGGAGAAGCATCTACGCCGAGCTCTCGTGCGACTGAAGGAAACTCAATTAACCACTTGTACAAATCTGCCATTTGTTTTTGTCAAAGAAATAAAAACTATGACATAATACATTTGTTTTGTCGTAAATGTTTTCCTATTTCTGGAGACTCTAGCACTTTACAATACCATAAGCACTATTAATCTCAATAAAAGTATCAGATCCTGACGCCTCCTGTACACCGGACTGTGAGGTAAGTTGTACACCAGCTCCAGTCCACTGCAGTCTGTATTTGCCCAAAGTTGCGCTTATTCACATGGATCTCGCGAGAACACTAGTATCATGACTAGTGTTCTATCAGACCGTTGTCTGACCGTTGTGACCTCGAGAAAAATACACTTTCTACGGATTCTTTTCACACACTTGTGCAACTCGTAGACACATGCCCGCACAGCTCCAAGATCTGTGTACAAGAACATATTGGTTTTAAGCATTTTAAAGTCTTGCGGGACTCACACAAGACCCGACCTGCACCAAACTCGCACTTAGGGCCTGATTGATCAAGTCAGGTGCTAAATTGGCGGGTGCAAAGTAAAAAAAAAAGTCATGTTTTTTGCTAGCAATTTATGCAAACTTTAAAATTGAAGATGTACATATAACATATTACACAAACAGATATGTACCACCTCAAATTCTGCATATTTAGTGTCTGTGTGAAAGAAAAAAGTCAGCTACGCCATGTTTTTGCTCCCGCTAACCTGTTTGCACATGAGCAAATGCTTGATAAATCAGTGTATGGCAGAGGTTACATAAACACCAAAAGTACTAGTAATATCCAAGTACAGGCTCTTGGTGAAACCCACATTAGGATTTAAACAATAAAAATAAAAATAAATAAAAGTTTGATTGTCCTGGGGGCTATCCACCTCTGTGGTGAGTCATATATGACCTACATCTGTGTTTAAAATCTGTTTCTGCAACTTTATAAACTGCAAAGTTGTTAAAAAGTTTTGCTGAATTTTAAAGCATAAATGCTTATTAGACAGAATATCTGAATTTTTCAAAATCCCCTGGGAGTTTAAAATGGGGCACCTACTTCTGGAACAATGGTGATCTTCCACTGTTAAGCCCTTTTACTAATACTAACATAGCAGTAGCAATCTCTTTAGTCACCACTCTAAGAGCCTGAATTATCAAGAATTTGCTAATGCACAAAATAGGTTAGGGGGAGTAAAACCTTGGCAGAGATGACATTTTTCTCTCACACACACTCTAAAGATGCAGAATTTGAGGTGGTTCATATCTGTTTTGTTAAGGATGTTGTTTGTGCATCTTCCAATATTAATGTGTAAAATCAGGCCCTAAGTATCTCTACAAGTACCAGTACAATTGTAATACTACAAGAAGTAAAGACCTTAAATGCCCTTGGACCAACAGGTTGTATTTTAAAGCCCTGAACTTTGGCTGTAAGTTTAGTTTGTGTGGAACCTCTCTTACAGCATCAGGAGTGAGTTTCTCTGGTGTATATTCTCTCTCACAGCGTCGTCGGAAGCAGACAGAGGTTGGTGTTTGTCAGGTGATTGTGTGTAAAGTAAAAAGCCCATCACGCGTCACTTTTAGGAACAAAGATTTGGAGGATTTAAGTGTGAACACAAGGGAGCGCTGTCACTGTGGAGCTGAGAGCTGTCAGAGCCGCCGCCGCCGAGAGCAAGCAAAACTTTCCCTTTTGTTTTTAGCATACAAAGCAGAAAGTTAAGATGGATAAACTCTGGAAAATTCCCTCACAGAGTACTGTTTTACAAAGATTTTTGAAGCAACTCTTCAGTTAATGTATTAATATGAACATGTTCAAGGTTGATGCAAGTTTCTGATCAAATGTGATGCTGTTTAATGTAAAGATTTTTAATGTCAAAACTGGATATTTACACAGTTCTTTTGTCCAAACTATGCTGGCTTAGAATCACACTTGGAGATGTAATAATCTTATTTACAAGACATCTGAAGTATGTAACTGCACGAACAATCACAGGAATAAGCCTGAGCAAACTCAACGTCAATAAACAATCAGACTTGAATTCCAAATCAAGACTTAACCTTCTCTACATTTGGATTACATCAGACATATACCACACTTTGAACAAAATAGATCACAAAATTTGAACCAGGTTTAGGTACTGGACCAAACCAAAATGTTTTTTTGGACCAAACCATTTAAATGGCATAACAGAATCTGGTTTAAATGATGTGCAGTATATTATAGTAAGTAAGTCATCTTTATTTGTATAGCACATTTCACAAAGTGCTTTACACTGAGATACTATCAGTGATAGTAATCTGCCTGGGGCAGCTCAGCAAAGGGGATTCGTCTAAACACCTGGCGCCTCAACCTCCGAACAACACCAAGTGTTCCCTAACATGCATGGTATGGTTGGTGGGGAAACCGTAGAGCTCGGAGGAAATCACCCAGACACGAGGAGAAACATGCAAACTCAACACAGGTCGAACCCGCACCTGTTGCTGTGAGCGCTATTTCTCTACCACTGTGCCACCAAGCCGCACGTAGTGGGAACCATTTGGCTCCAGGCCGCAATTTCAATAGCCCTGGTCTAGTTGTTTTCATTAATGCATTTCTAGACATAACAACACAGTGAACCACCGACAAGAAAAGTTACATGTGGAGCTTTGAACAAAACCTTTATTCATTTTGAATGATTTGAATTCTATAAAACATAGGCCTGCATAATAAAAAAAAAAAAAAAAATGAGTGAGCTTGTATCTTTACTAAATGTACTCTTTCTTGGCCTGGACGATGAAACTTTCAGTAGCACTTTACATTAAGGCTTAGTAATAAAATAGTGTTACTGATGTGGCATGGTAACAAAAAATGTATAAACTACCAAATAATCTTTTATTAGGCCTACCAGTTTGCTACAATGCATTGTAATAAAATTTGTTTCTTCAGATTGTGTGTGATCTTCACCATTGGTCTTGACTGTAGCATAAATCAACACAGCAAAATAAACATTGTATAACAACTAAAATCTTAGTCTAAAAACATTGAACGCAACAGTTGAGTAGAATCCCCAGTTACATAATTGATAATCACCGTATTTGCAAATGTGCTAATGAATTGTTCCATTTAATATTTACAATTGTGCAAATCAACATTATTATTCTCCAGAGGCCGGGCCGTGTGCTGCTGCTGACATCTGTGCAGCTCGGCCTCACTTTAGCAGCTGCTGTCGCTAATCTAAGCTACACGCTAATGGCCACCTTGTTTTCTGGTCCAGCTGAGCCCTTAATTACACCATTGAACTCGTTACTGCCTAATTAAAACTGAGAGAGAGAAGAGAGAGAGAGAGAGAGAAGAGAGAGAGAGGAGAGGAGAGAGAGAGAGAGAAGAGAATGCCCAATGATTTTCAAGATGACATTTGCATTTCGAGATGAGGTGGGGAAAATGTCAATTGCGTCCAGTAGATATCTTTATTTGATAATTAGCTAATCTGAGGAAATTAGGCCACTCAATTCAGTAGATTATCTCTCCATCACGGCTCCTTAGTGCCAGCGTTTTAGGAGGAGCGAGTGAATTTTTAGTCTGTACAGTTGATGCGATGGAAGCAGCAGAAATTGGTAAAGGTTTGAGTGAGTTGGACAAATTGTGATGGCGAGATGACTGGGCTGGAGCGGCTACAAAAGTGCAGCTCCTGCCAGCGGTCTGCGATGGTAATTATCTATCAGAAGTGACTGAAAGCTTAGTCCTGGACAAGTTAAAAAGGATGTAATGTTCAATATTTCACACAGATTTTGAGAGTTGCTAAATGTGGTGGTCATTGTACACTTTATGAAGTTCAAATTAAAGGTTGCTATCTGATTTTTGCTTTTAAAAATGCCCAAAATGGGAAACTTTGCTTTCAGCTGTTTGCTATAGTATAACAACAACCCCTAGTCTTGTCGGTGTAGGCAGGACTGACGCAGCATCTGTTCATCGAGCGCACTGATGTGAAAGAACACCACGATCCAAAAAGCCAAAGTCGTCGGACAAATACCAAGTGAGATGCACGTGATCACTTGACAAAAATTATGAAAAAGTTGCGCATGAGTTGAGTATGTTTCTAATCTTACCTCAACCTTAAGCTCAACTTGTGAGTGCGGAACCCGCAACTCCTCTTTGTGGTTGGATTTCTTGGTCCAAACAGTAGTTATTCTCTCCGTCTTAACCCATATGTCCGTTTGAACCCGTGTAAATAAACAATCCAGTTTTCTGTCAGAAGAGTGTTTTTCTGAGCGTCATTTTTTTAATTCCTGTCAATTTTCATCACTGATTCGCTGGTTCACCGGTAGCCACAAACCAATCAAACAACTGCATATGGGCAACTGGCAACGCAGACTCTTCAAGCAAATCTTCAAAAATCACCTCCACAACCTGCTCCACGCTCCTCTGACCCCCGACAGTCCCATTCATACCAAACACACGTGAGCCGACTGTTATTAAAGGATACCAAACTGGTTCAGATGCGCGACCCTCCGCTTGGTGTGAAAGACCTTTTAGCCAAACCCTTTTCCTAAACATACCCATTCTCCTAAACCCAATCATATTCCTCTGGACCCAACTACTGTATCTAGCATTTACAAATCTCAAACCCTGCAACTGAATTGTACAGGCTCACCAGAATCAGGAAGTCGCTGCATAAATGGCAGGGCGAATAAGGTAATAGAATAATATCTTATCTAATGGATTCTAAGTCTTTTTTACAAGTGTTTTTCCACAAGTAATTTCTGAAGTCAGCATGAGTTGAACAGACTTGCTTGAAAAGAGCAGGAAAAATAAGGAGAGAGAGGGGGGGTGGGGTGGGGGGTGGGGGTCTACAGGAGGATTTGGCCTGAGGCAGGACGAGCTGAGCATCCCATTTAACTGATGTCAATAAAAATATAAAAATACACAGTTAGAGCGGCGAGAAGGTTGTAACTTTGACAAGGTGAAGAGGACCAGTGTCTGACAACATCCAGACACGTTCTGCTCCAGGCACTTTCACATGTTTAACCTAAATATGGCCCATTCAAATGCTCTTTCTATTTACAGCCAATAAAGCCTTTGTAAGACATGTGTCAGATGGAGGTTTTCAAGATAAAATTCTACGTAACATTTTAAACAGCAAAGACTCAGGGAAAATGAAATTTTGAAGTTAAGGTTAATTTGTTAGTTTATTATGCCAATAATTGGTCACTGCTCTAATCGCTGTTCTTGTTTTTATAAACCTCTCCTAATACCAGAAATCCTTTAAACTAGTTTTCAATTAAATTACTCTTATCTTTTGCAGATAAGTTGCTCTTATCATATTTACAGAAAAAGTGAAATCGTGCTATACGGTACATGTCCTGTAATGTCAAGGTAAACGTACGCTTTGTTGTGGGATCGAGTTTCACAACCCCTGCCTTGGCAGACTGGTGGAAAGAAAAAATCCTTTTAAGGAAAACAGGTCCTGTTGTGACAAGCCCTGCCCGTGTATACAGGTATATAACATTTCTATGCAACATGTTGTCGAATTACATATTTTAAAAGAAAAGTTGTCATGTGAGTCCCGTATTATTACTCTGAGTTTTTTGAGTAATCACACTTAATAGGAATGGGCCTTATTTAAAAAAGTGGTGAAGGAGTGTGATAATTAAAATTAATTCTCACTATTTCATTGCCTGGGATCCAGAGCCCACGCTTCAGCAAACTGCGAAGAGTGGGTCGGATCACCACACCCCCAACCAATGTTCAGATCAAATCTACATCGTACCGGCCAATCAGATTAGTTTGTTTGTCATTGAGACCAAAAACTAACTTCACTCACCTCCCATTAAATAGTTTTTTGCTTCGCTCATTGATTTGCAGAAATCCATGAGGTATTTCAGTTTATGTGATATTTTTTAATTATTTATTTCCGTACGCAGCATGTGTCACCGGCAGATGATGCGTGTCTCTGATTGGCTGTCTGATCTGTCAATCATGGCCACTGAAATTCTAAAGAGGGACACGATGGACAGACTTTTTTTATATATGGATTTTCCAGGCAAATTATTTCGACCATCTGTTAAAATAAAAGGCTATTTCATTTATTTTTGTTGTTATTGTGTTGTTATTTAAACCATGCGGCACATTAATTATTGCTATGCCGATCAACAAAAGAATATTAAGAGCCAGAGGCCTGATTAAATATTCAGAAGGCTCTATCTAGTTCACGGGCCACGGTTTGCCCAGGTCTGTGACAAGGCTTGCCAAGCCTTAGTTGCAGGACAATACAAGATTACTCAAATACGCATGAATCATACAACTGTGAGAAAGAGTCATATTGCAAAAAGGTTAAAAGTTCACTAAGGTAGATTTTGTAAACGTCCCCTTTAACAACACTGGGCTTCTCTTCTATTACCAAGTTCACTCCTTCTTTTCTCTTGGGGCTTTTCTGATACCCTCGCTATAACTACTGCCCCCATATTTCAATAATCACTTCCCTGGATTGTACACAGGAATGCTGCTCCATTTGGGGAATTGAGATGGGATAAAATGACTCCCCAAAAGCGCTGGAGGATGTTAGGAAAGTTTGCGCGACACAAAGCAAAGGACGTCATGTTTTTGTTGTTCATTTTGGGTCATTAACAATAAAGATCAATTGATTCTTTTCCTCGTCGTTTCCTTGTTTGACTTTTTCGCCTCAAGTCTGCAGATAAATATTTATGAAGGCTGCTAATCCCTTGCCTCTCTCTGCTCGTGTCAGATGCCTCATTTTGATCAAAGCGGTTCCCCAAAAATAACAATAATAAAAAACATTACAAGGCATTGTTTTCTAGTTCAACACATCACCAACCAACACGATACTCTGGGACCGACGCTACATCTACATCGGCGCTTTAAAATATTCGACTCCAATCTCCAACATCGTAATTATCTCCTTAAGGTAGAAATATTAGCATATCCACCAATCTTATTATCTGAGAAATTGCCTCATTAAATGGGTTGGATCCCTGAGCGCCCACCTAGCCTCGCACTGTCCAGGGAGGCAGGCTGCTGTGGGGCGTTTTGACTGACAGGAGGGACTGCTGGATGGGATGGGGTTGGCGGTGCAGAGGGGTACATGGTGGGGGGGTCTGAGGATGGGACGTTGGGGTATTGCTTGTCTTCATACAGGCCCATTACCAGACTGTGTCATCCCTGGAGACACAGACAGAGATGGTGGTGACCGGGTGCAACAGCTCCGAGGGTTCAATTACCGGGTCTAAACGGATGATTTAAATATGCACCTGATATTATTCAGCCGCTGTGTGAACGGAGCTGAGGGAATGTTTGGGATGAAAGTTAAGTGGAAGCAGGAACTAAAATGTATGTTGTAAGTTTAAATATTTGTCATCGTCATCGGCGTATTTCAAGAAAACGTTGCACCAAATTTAAAGCTGGGGTCATCAGTGTCAATACTGTCTATTGCCTTTACACTAATGTTTGGTTTTGGTCATTTTAGTCAATTTGTCACTTGCAAATCATGGTAAATCATGGTTCTTAAGCAGAAAAAGGTTCCCTGTCCACTCTAGGTGGTGGACAGCCTGCCTTAAGTGTTCAAGTCTCTCGTTCACGAGTGAGGGAAGGATGGATTGTGAGATTGACAGCTGCAAGAAGGAGCTGAGTCTATAGCCAAAGCTCTTGATTTACTGGTCACACTTTTGGTGGTGAGCCTTGGGTAATGACTGAAAGGAAAAGATCACAGATACAAGTGGTCGAACGGAGTTTCCTTCGAACACTTCCTTAGAGATAAGGTGAGGAGCTCTGTCATACGTGAGGAACTTAGAGTAGAGCTGCTGCTCCTCCACATCCATATGAGCCAGCTGAGATGGCTTGGGAATCTGTTTCCGATGCCTCCTTGATGCCTCACTGGGGAGGACCCAGGACATGCTGAAGGCACTACGTCTCTCGACCGGCCTGGGAACGCCTCAGGATTCCTCTAGAAGAGCCGTGTGGACAGAGAAGTATGGGCCTTCCTGCTCAGACTCCTGCTTCCGCAACTTGACTGTGCATAAAAAATTTATGGATGAAATTTTGCAGACTTTTTGTCACAAGTGACCACTTCTTCTGGAGGAACGAGGTGTTAATACAAAACACAAGGTCTTTTACCCGAAAATTTAGCCAGGCAACAGGACAACACAATACAATTTACAAAAAAGATATATATCTTTGAATCAATTCATATTCAAGTGCACAAGGTTAAACATGTGTTTTTACTGCATCCATTGTCTTCCACTGTATCCAGAGTCTTAACACACAGACAGCAGTGAGAGCAGAGAGCTTTAGACTTCTCTTTCCACACACACCGCTGCTTTTCCTGAGGATCCTGAGGTGTTCTCAGGCCGGCCGAGAAACACAGTTCCTGCTGCAGTTCTTGGGTCTTCCTCCACCTGATGTTAAGTGGTAGATATTATGAAATATTATATTTTACAATATCGTTCTATTCAAAATAGTGGAAGATTAGTGAATGACTTTACATAATAAATGAGAATGGGTTTGCTATGCAGCATATCATCAATAGTTTTTATATTTGTGAACAATCTGTGTACCCCTTAGCTCTTCTAAAATCAACATGAAACACATTTAGAATGTACCTTTCACTAAAACTTGCGACATTTCTGATGCATGCTAATTTGAGCTTAAATGTAAAACTTGATTTTGTGAAGGCAGGGGGTTTGGTGGTGGTCCCGTATAGCTTTAATTCTGGCGTTTTTGATCAAGTAATTGTGGTCCATGAATGACAATGTGACATATTTGAATAATTTTAAGCAGCAGCAGCAGCCCACACACCACGCACAAAATAATGTAAATCCATACGCACTCCATCAGAGAGAGAGAGATAGAGAGAGAGAGAGAGAGAGAGAGAGAGAGAGAGAGAGAGAGAGAGAGATGAGAATGAAAATGTCCATTGTGCCCATCACCTTTTGTGGCATGGTTAATGAGTGTGGCTCTGAAAGGCTCCAAGGTGATTTTTCTACTGTGATGAGGAAGAATTAAAGTCCACAGCCAGGGGTCCATGACGGGGGGAGAGACGGGGAAGGAAGAGAGAGAAAGAGGGAGAGAAGGGATGAAGTGAAATAGGCAGACAGAGAGAAGAGATTGTATATTTTGTGATTGTCAATCTACAATAAATCTAAAATTTTAAATATTTAAGGGCAAACATGGAGCAATTGGAGAGGCAAATCAGACTTCATAAAATCCAGGATGAAGCTGATATCCTGGGTGCTAGTGATTTCTACTACATATTATATAGTAATTTAGGAATAGGTGCATAATTTTGTTTAATAATTTTCTTGCCTAGGTCGCTAAAAGCGCCGGCCCTGTCAAGTATAGAGTGAAGTAGTAAAAAAAAGAAAAGTAAATTTCCAAAATTACTTGGTATCCTCCCCTAATGTGGTTTTGCTCATACACAACTGTTTCCGATTTGTCATTAGAAAAAGGCAATTCTACTTTTTGATCATGCAGACATTTTCTCTAACGACTACCGCACAGCCAATCTTTTGAGTTAAAACCTGGCATACTGTGCATGTTCTGGGTTTACGTGAGTTTGTCTAAACTGAGACACAAAACAAGATTAAGTTGAAAAGTTTTTTCTCCTCATCTTCTCTCGTCCTACTCTGGCTGTCTCCTGGATTACCCTTTATTTCATTAGCTCTCTGGGTGTCACGTTACATCGCGGGGCCTAAATCCCACAGATTAGCGTCCTAAGCCACTCCTGGGCATCTCATTAATATCTAATAGCAGCAGCAGAATGTGTCTGGACCTTTGTGATCATAAGCAAATGTATGCGCCGGTCTAAGTCTTTCTGCACAGCACGTCCTCTGTGCTCCGGTCACTGTTTGGATCACTGCAGAAGGTCAAACGTGCGTATGACTTATTAGACCACACTTCAGTCAAACGCAGTCAACATTATTATATTTAAATTGACTGTTTTAGTTACTTTTGTATTTGTGTTGTGAAATTTCATTGTTGACATTACTATATGCACTTAGCCTTGTCTATGATGAGTACTATTCATCCATTACAGAATTTGTCCTTTGTATTCTTCTGCATTTCATCTTATTTAAACCTCCTTGTGGGAAAGCATAGTCAGGCTTGGATTGCCATACTAGTGCATTGCATTGAGCATTCAAGTCGCCAGGTCCCAGACTGATGGTAAATAATCTTTTTCTGTTTCAGGCATCCAGAGTCTTGCTGGGACAACACTTCTGTTTCCTGAACACGTTGTGCTTTCTGGTTGGACATATAGCTGCAAATATATTAAATGTAGTAGTGATAGGCTGAGATGATATCAGAAGTAATAGGTTAAATAAAAGATTGACCAACACAGCCTTAATAAAATGTTAACAGCGTATCATGAGCACGCTTCTACCTTTACTGCATGTATTATACAACGTGTCTTTTTCTGTGAAAAGCGTCAAATAGAGACACTTTTTTCTTTGTGTTTGATTGACAGATGTTTTGGTTGAACTGGAACTTTCTTTGTGTTTAACGGTTAAGTTTAGGTCTGAAGTTACAAAAATGGATAAGTTTAGGTCTGAGACTTGGAGTTGGTTAAGATTAGTATTAGAATTTTGTTAATGTTCATAAATAATGACACATATTTACATCTGCCATAGAAATGAACTGGAGCAACAGCACATAGCATAATATGCATAAAAGGAGAAATTGCATATGTACTTCTGTGAGAATGGGTTGCATGCAGTCCAGTGGTGGGCAAGAAATACTTTTCTGTGAAATCTAAAGATTAAATTTGCAAAGTTTCAATCTGGTGATTTTTTTTTTTATCACAGTGAAAGAAAAAAACAAACAAACATTAAACATATTTATTTTGGTTATCAATTGCTGTAGTAATTGTTGCTGGTCAATACAATGTTGTAATGTTATGTGAACATAATCTATTACATTCTTTTTTAAAAGAACATCTATGATGCATTATTTGCTTTATTCCCAGTCTTTAAACATGCTCTGGACAACCTCCAATCATTTACCAAAACCAGTGATTTAAGTTGGCAGAAAGAAGACTGTACTGTCCAAAAAGAAGTTTCAGTACTGTCCAAAAAGAAGAGTCTGTACGTTTTTATTTCGATCTTGGACTTATTAAAGTCAAGGTAGGAACGTGCTGATTTGTGGTGCATCTGCGCCCACTTAAAGCAGTGATCGGACTTTAGTTAGAGCTCCATCTACTGGCTGCAAAGGAAATGACACAGTGGAAATATTCAAAGAAATCTTGGCTGGTATGCTAAAGCTGCAGAAATGCTCAAAAAGAGATGATTTATGACCTTAAAGCCGTGCAGTAGATCTACATATGACATCACAGATAAGGGACATTTAGAGCAATGTTTTCTGAGACTGAGAGGGAAACAGAAAATATCTCACAGTCAAAAATAAGTTTTTGAAGAGCGAACAAATAGAAATCAAAACTCCAAAAAGTTGTATCTGCAGGTAAAACAATGACACATTTTCAAACCAAAAAGTTACACATTTTAGTTATAATTAAAACTAAAAGGATCCACTGAAGTTCAAGTGCCAGCACCTCAGAATACATAATTTCCGAGCTGATTTTATATTCCTCTTTCACACAGTCTGTATTTGAACTCCAGCGCTCAGACATGTGTATATTTAGTCTTTGTGTGAGGTGTGAGAATCCAGTCGCCATTTGCTTCAACAGCCAATTTACAAAGGTCAGCAGTGTAAGAGAACAAAGAGAGAGAAGCATCACCTCTGTGGGTCAGAGAGGGCCGAGAGGACGGGGACGGGCCTGCGGGGGGCGCCACAACACACACACAAAAACACACTCGGGGTCGTGACGGAGTGTGCAAACGTTTGTCACAGTGGGCCGCGTTTTGAAGCTTTTATGGAGCGGATTTGACCAAATTTTAAAGAATCACCACACTTAAAGTTGGGGTAGGTAACTTTTCTAGTTGTAAATAAGTACATTTTTTGTTTTCCACCAAAAAGTCTATGATAAATGCAGCACTTTGTGGAATAAATGAGCCTACAAAGCACTGGCTGAATTGAAAAATAAGAATTTTAGTGCTAATCAGGAGCAGAATGCAACTTTTTGATTGGCTGAGCTTGGGTGGTTCTCTCCAGTTTCACTTTGAAAGAGAAAAAAAGAGGGTTTTAAGTAAAAATTGCCACCAAAACTTAATACATATATTGATATTAACCATGTGTTGAAGGATTTATGAGAGAAAGTTGTCAGATTTAAAACCTAAATGTGTTTGCAATGTGAAAATCACCTACCCCACCTTTAATAATAGGTCATTTGGGGTTTCTATCACATCAAAATATTTGTTATTTCAACTATGATAGAAGAACAAACAACTTTTTGTGCAATGGGCCGATCTAGCAGGAAATCTGAGGGCCAACTGTAATTGGTTCAAAGGCTGCATTTGGCCCCAGAGCCGCAGTTGGGACATGCCTGGTCTGTGAGAACAGTGTGTTTTTGTGAAGTCCACAATGTGCCTATGCTGTTCTGGACATAACATTCACTGTTTTTAAAGGTCCTATACCTGATTTTTGCTTCCTTGAATTAATTCTTTCAGATTGAAATCATTAATTTTAAACCATTACAATGCGTTAGTTGAATTTTCCCCCCAGACACAGTTAAGCTATGACATGATTAGCATACCTTTCCCAAATCCCTAATTTCAACCAAATTAACTTGACCTAAAAAAAAAAAAAAATCATGATTGAGCTTGAAGCTGTGTATTCAATTGGAGTCTTTGTGTTGATAAAAAAAAATCTTGCCTTGACTTTGAATAGAAAAGTAAAATCTTGAGTTTCACCTGTCAAATAATGACTGTGTTATATTCCAACATTTCCCTTTTTGGCAAAAAGCTATTCACACAGAAAAGTACAAATGAGTGGAGCTGAAATATGTACAAGCAGGAACTATCAAAAACGTTCTCAGAGTGGGTCTTGCACCTTCCAATCAAACCAGTTTGAAGAAAACAAAGGAGCTGATTGGTCGTCTGTCATTTAGAACAGGTTATTCTCATCTCAAAAATAGTTTTTGATTCACTCATTGATTCTGCAGAAATCTGTGACGTTTTTCAGTCTTACATGATCATTTCAAAAACATTTTTTCTGATGAGCAGCCATGTTTGTTTTCATATGAACCAGTGTTTTTTCAAGAGTCCCTGAGCTATTTGTTGGGTGCCCCCAAAATCTTGGAAAACATTGATTATTACTTGAATATTACCACTTGTTATGAAAAACAATCCCAGCAATGGATGTTGTTTGTAAAATGTATTAAAAGATGTTAGAATGGCCTCCTTTCATATTAGTTTACTCAAAGTTATATTTGAATTGATTCGTGCATGTTTGAATAATCTTGTATTGTTCTTCAGCTGGAGCTCAAGTTCTCAGAAAATCCCTGTTCTCACCTACCACCTATCCCCTCCCACTGTCTGTATTTACTTGTTATATTTAAAGATTAAAACTCAAAGTGAAGCATAATGGTTCAAAACTGTCTCATAGCACTTTCCAACAATAATAATTAGTTATTTTTAAATTTTTTGCAACTCACAGTTAAATTTAAAATGCAGAGCGGGGCTTATCAGATCTGCAGTTTTGAACAGGAAGTCAGTAAAGCTGTTTCTATTTTTTTAGCAATTTAGATCAAATTGTGTTTTAAAATGAACAAAAGGTAAATTACTGATCTGCATATGTTTTAGTTTCTTACTAAATAGTTGAAAAAAACAAACAAACACAATAGGTTTCTTTTAAGAAATAATGAAATAAAGACTTTAGTTAAATTTAGTTACAAACATGGATTGAACCTTGTTGAAAATGACATTTGGTATGTTCAGGTTTCTGCCTCAAAACGTTTGAGAACCTGATAGACAATATACATATGTGTCATTCTAATTAGTCAGTTTAGATCAGGGAAATCTATTACAAATATGAACAAACAACTGTTCATTGAGAAACTGTATTTTCTATCCTGACCCTTTGAGCAGCGTTCTCCTCCAGGGGGCAGTGTTTGGTCACTCTCTCTCTCTTTCCCCTCTCTCTCTCCTCCCCGTCTCTCTCTCTCTCTTCTCTCCTCTCTCTTCTGTCTTCTCTCTCTGGCCACAGTCCAGTCCGACGATTAATTACACTTTTTCAATTAAAGCGTCCGTGAGAGAGAGGAGCCGGTGCGGAAGTGTGATAAGCAGTTTGAGATGTGGACACGCATACAACCGGCAACCGCAAAGCATCATGGGAAAGCAATCAGCAGATGGAGATGAGACACCGATCAGGACGGATACACTGTCATACCTAAAGGGGAATGCAGTTTTATTATATGGCTCATGACGTGAGCTAGGGTAGGGTTTTAGAAATAACGTCATTGGTTACACAATCAGAGCAGGTAAGCTTGGAAATATAACACATTCTCACTGCAGCTCTACTTTATTTATAAAGAATTTTAAAAACACACAGCTGACCAAAGTGCTGCACAAGTTCAACACATAGAAAGATTGTAGATAATATAACAGTCAAGGTTAGCAGATAAAAGAGTCTTTGAAGAGACTTAAAAACAGACGAGAGTTTGCCATCCTAATGAGGGAGCTTATTTCACAATTAGTTCTGTGCACAGAGGTCAGTTGGCTTGTTCATTTTTAAAAATGCTAACTTCCTTTTCGGCATCTTTACTTTCTGTTTAGTTCATTTTTATGAGGTTTTACTGCCTCAGTCTAAAATTAAAAAAATGCTTCAAGATCGGGCAGTGAACAGTGAGTTGTTGGTGGTTTTCTCTGAAAACACAGGTGTCAAATTAGTGCATTAATTGAGATTAATTAATTACAGACATATTAATCGAGTTCATTTTTTTAATCGCATTCATCTATTTTGAAATCTTTAACTTCATTGAGACAAAAATAAAGGAGCAGGCGAGAGTTATTGGACTGATGAATGAGAATTTTATGTTCAAAAACTTAAGTCTTAATTTTTTGTAATATATTAATATTTCCATCTGCAACAATAATGTAATCAATTAAATTGGATAAAAACAAAACAAAAACACTTCAGTTGACTGTTTTTCTCAGCAATTTTTAGTTGAGATTAAAAAGAGATTAATTAGATTAATTAATTGCAGATCATAATTAATAAATCTCTCAATTTTTTAATCGCTTGACAGCACTAAAAACATTTAAAATACTTTACAAATGAGGAGAATATTTCACCAAAGGACCAAAGTGTGTTTATAAAAAGATGTGTTTGTCTGTCAACGCTAAAGTCAGACATTTTGAAAATAAACACCTTACATGCACTGGGTCAGTTTTTGAGCTGCTGCAAAGTCTGTCCACCTCTGAGTGTTTTCTTAGTGTTTGGTTCAACAAAAAGAGCCTGCTCTGCTGACCTGAGTGAGTGTGAGGGACAGTAAGAGGTAAGCAAGTACTGGTCCAATTCAAAACTCATTAAAGTCAGAAAGAGCCACCTGTATTTACTCTAACAATAAAATAAATAAATAGCTACACAAAAAGTTAAATTTGCACATTATTTACACTTCTGGTACATTTTAGTTACATCAAGTTGTCGTGAGCTGGAAAGTTGAGATTTGCCAAAATTTGAGAATTTAAAATATTTCAGATTTTTTTTTTTTTATTATTCATAGCACGTGGTTTTATTCCTTGTTCATTCTTCAGTGCTAATATGTTGTATCTATTCTAGCATTTATCACAATGTGGTTGCGAAGGAGCACACTTGAATAAAGACCTGACAGTGCATGGATTCAGCTGAAATACACAAGAATTTTTTTTTTTTTTTACTTTTTGTAATTTCTCATTCTTAAATCAGCTAGAAAGAGCCACACTAGAGTCTGTAAAGAGTTGCTGGTTGCAGACCCTTTGGCTAGACCATGAAGGCGTTTTTTATATTCACATTCTGCTTGTGATTTCGCAATAATTGTATTAACTTCTGTTTGAACAAATGAGCTACTTCAGCAACTAATTAGGGTCAATAAAAAATTCAGAATTAACTTTTAAGTCAGTCATTTAAGTCCTCCAAATTATTGATAATAATAATAATAATAATAATACATTTATTTATATACGCTTTCTAGAACTCAAAGACGCTTTACAGACAACGATAATATTATAATTATTTTTGATAGAATGCAATATTTTCAACATGGCTGGTAAATAATAATAATGAAATAATAATAATAAAACACTACTACTACTACTATAC
Source organism: Mugilogobius chulae (assembly GCA_038363315.1). NCBI lineage: Eukaryota > Metazoa > Chordata > Actinopteri > Gobiiformes > Gobiidae > Mugilogobius > Mugilogobius chulae. Next base: position 22,471,801 of record CM076402.1, read on the forward strand.
TACTACTACTACTACTACTACTACTACTACTACTACTACTACTACTACTATTACTACTACTTCTAATAATAAAGACAAATAAATAAATGCATAATAATACATAAAGTATAAAATAAATGTAAAACGCCATTCAAAATAATGTATTTCTTTGTTGTCATGGCAATGTCCTGTTAACTACAAGCTAGTTTGCTAAAAACAGTTGATGATTTAGGACATTTTAACTGCAACAAACAGATTAAAAAAATATTTTTAAGAAGAAAAAGGTAATACGTTCAACTGTGTCTGATCTCTGTGTCTAAAGTCTTGTTGTTTATCTGCTTTGCTACAACTGTTGACTTGATTTTCTCTTTTTACATGTCAGTTACAAACCTAGTGCTCAGTAGACTTGTTGTGGGTTGAATTTGTTCTCAAACTGTAGTTTATGTTTCCTGTTTTAGCTGTTTATTGAACTTTACAAGAGAAAAAGTCCTTTCTCTCATTCAGCACTCACATTTAGATCGCTGTCATGTCACCTGCAGAACCTCTATTGAAATTTAATGACCTAGTCCTATTTACATATGTTTTTATTGAGAGAATATCATAACAACATTAAAAAAATACATATATTTAAATCACACTTTAAGTACGTAATTATATTAATTTCTATTGAAATCGTAAGTGAAAAATGCCTTACTGATCACCAAGCCCTAATTACATAAAGTACGTATTTATTAAGGGATTATCATCATATATGCACAAATAAATAAAGTTAATAAATTAAACATACAATTGTTAAAACATTGACAAACTATCCATTAAATAACAGTATTCTGTATTGTAAGTGAAAGGTGTGAGTGTCTGTGGTGGCGAGGAGAGCTCAGTCCTGCCGTTAGTGTCACATACAGAATGTTTAAAATGTGTTTCCAATGAAAGGTCTATGCAAATGATTCTCACATAAATGACGTGCCAACCTCCAATCACTGACCAATTAATGACCTGAGGGACCGGCGACACGTCCAGCGCACTAATTTAGACCTGACAGCTCCTCCGCACTCCCCCGCCGAGAGAAGGAGAGAGAGGGAGGGAGAGAGGGAGGGAGGGGAGGGTGTAGAGGATAGAAAGGAAGAGGAGGAAAGAAAGAAGGAAGAGAGAGGAGAGAGGGAGAGAGAGAGAGGGAGGGGAGGGTGTAGAGGATAGAAAGGAAGAGGAAGAAAAAAAGGAAGAGAGAGTAGAGAGGGAGACAGGGGGAGTGAAAAGAGAGTGGGGGGCTGGAGAGAGGGAAGGGGAGTGAGAAAGGGAAGTGAAAAAGGGAGAGAAAGTAGGGGAAAGAGAAAAGGGGGAAGAGAAAAGAAGAGGGAGGAAGGAATGAGCAAGGGAGAGGGAAGACAAAAAAGAGAAGAGAGTGGAGAGAGAACGAGGGAGAGGAGAGCAAAAGAGAAAGGGGAGAAGGAAAACGAGAGAGAAAGAGAAAAGAATTAAGAAGAGACATGAGACAAAAGAGAAAAAAATTAAGAAGAGACATGAGAGACAGGGGGAAAGAGGATGATAGAGAAAGGGTAGAGAGAATGAGAGAGCGAGAGAGAGGGAGAGTGAGAGAGAAGGAGGGAGGGAGGGGGGTTTGTAGAGGATAGAAAGGAAGAGGAAGAAAAAAAAAGGAAGGTGAGAGAGGAGAAGCAAGGGAGTGAGAAAGGCAAAGAGAGAAGGGAGACAGAAAAGAAGAGGGAGGAGAGAGAGAAGCAGAGAAGGAAATTGAGAGGAGACATGGAGTAAGATGGGAAGGTGGCATTACGACAGTAGACCAAAGCAATGGAGATTTTAAACAGCTGAAAACCCAAAAATGGCATTGATCAAAGCACATTCTGAACAGCCTGACCTAAACATGTTGCTCAGCAGCTGTTTTCTGAACTTAAAAAAATTGTTTTCGATACTATATCATGGAAATTCTGCAAACCTGACAACAATCATAGCGAATTACCATTATTTCCATGTAACCATTGTTGCTTCCCGGGCCTTGTATAGAATAGAATATAATTATTCAATCATATAAAATTATTGCAAGCTCATTACATTTGAATTATACTGAGAATAGATTATGTTTAATTTGCTTTATCTGACTGTTTATATTCTTTTGAATTGAATTTAATATATAGGGATCTTCACACCAATAGAGGGATTATCTGTCACTTTCTGCTCTACAGTGCAAGCCCTGTGCAGAAAGAAACACTGTCTGTCTAGTTGGCTGGAGAGACTTCTTTGATAAAAACAACAAAACTGGACAAGAGCAGCTGTTTTGGATCAGATCTGAACTGGTCTGACAGACATTTGGTTCCTGAAGCTTGAGACAGTGGTTTTCTCACTGTTTTCTCGTCATATTTTCACTCCTCTGAATGAAACATGTAACGGGTCGAATTTATTCACAAATGTGGATTTAGCAGCATAACTTTTGTTTTTGCACTGTGATAAACTTCTGTAGTTAGCTGACAACAGCGCTGGCTCGACTTGTTGCTACAGCTTGTGTCAATCAGCGGCAGCTCTTTCTGCACTGGGAGAGCGTGCATCACCTCTATAGGGGAGTCGCAGAACTGACGAGTTTTTACACCAACCAGATTTTCTTGGGACATTTTTGTTTTACACAATTACAAACCATAAAACCTTATACATTTACTCAGTTTCTTTTGCTTTCTTTTTCTTTTCTTTTCTGTTTTTTTTTTTTATTTTTGCAACATTTTACTTCTGGGCTTGATATTTGAAGTAGCACTACACCTCCCTTAGAACTACCAGCCTAATTCTTCTGTCCATAAGCTTCAATGTGAATCTCTGACCACTCTGCAAATCCGCTCAAACGCATGCTACATAAAATACAGTTATCATTTAATTCAATGCTTTATGACGGGCCCAGAGACTTTGCAAATGTCCTCTGTCCTCTCCCCTGTGCGTCTGCGCTCAAAGAATGAACCCATTTAGACACAAGGGCTGGAAACTCAATAAAGTGTGATGACTTTTAAAGAGGCCATTGTAGAAGCCACCACAAACTGCTCTGAAGGTCAAGTGAAATCAGGGGGAAATCCCAGATAAGAGAAAGAGAGGCAGAGAGAGAGAGAGAGAGAGAGAGAGAGGGAGAGAGAGAGAGAGAGAGAGAGAGAGAAAGAGAGAGACGTTTAGAATAGTAGGATTTGTGGGATTTGATGGATTAGCATTTATAGGTGTTCACATCCAGTTTGACACAAGAATCCAATGACCTTTAGAATTCTAGCTCATGTGTGACTTTTTCAAACTGCTATTAAAATAATAGTTTTTCACCAGCTAATGTCCTCTTACTGACGCTACACTCAGATAGTTACTTTTGCAAAGCTGCTTTGTTTCAGGACGAAACTGTGTTATGGAATCAAGTCGCTGCTCATGATAAAGAAGTGGAGACAGTCTGTGCAATTAAGAGATTTAGAAGGTAAAGATCATATACTTGGTCTGTTGTCCTAGGAGCAAAGAGAGGAAGCTTCATAATCTGAATCACCGATCGTCTCTATTAGCATCGCCCTACTGCCGTCTCAGATCAGGTCCTGGACACATCTACAACTTGTCCTCCCTGCGAGTGGATCTCTTCTTCTCTGTGGTTCTGTTTGAGGTTTCTCCTTTTCCCCACTGGAAGTTATTCTTGCAGACAAGGTTCCTGGAATCCAGAGCTGAAGAGTGGGTCTGGTCACCTCTTCGTGTTGGTTCTAATTAATCTGTCAATCACTCCCACTGGCATTCGAAAGCGGGACATGGTGGCCAGACGTCATATTTTTTACAGGTAGCTGAGAAGGTGCAAGTAAGGACATAGCTCTGGGACAGAAGAAGAGTCTAGGCACACAAGGGCAACCTGTGACATGGAGGCCGAGCCTGATCTCACAAGAAAGCATACATTTACCACAACATTACACAATATGTAAATTAGGTATGATTAACACGAGTTCACAGCTGTCCTGCGTAATTATAGTACGCGCCACAGTCCCAATTCATTGGTGGCTGTTAAGATGTGTTCTTATAATGAAATCCTGTTCTATAACCTAAAGCAAGCCCCAGACCTAATCTTACCATTTAAGTAACTTAATGCTAAACGTACCCGTTTCATTGAAGAAAACGTCCCCACGTGGCTTTAATTCAAAACTTGTGTTTTTGGTAACGTCTTTACACTCATTCGTCAAATCAAACGTTCATAAGTACTAAAACAGCTGTGAACTCGTGCTCAAATACGCTGTTTTTGTGTTGTGTAAAAGTACCCTCTACTGTGTTGGGAGCTCTCAGCCTCAGTTAATTGGGCACGTTTTTTAGAATTATGTACAGCTCTTGTTGTTGACCAATCTGCTTCTATATTACTTACCAACAACTGTTTTCTTCTTTTATTTTCTAACTAACTTTCATTAACATTCAGTAATGTTAAGAAGTCAGTCATCTCTATACATGTAGACCAGTCTGGTGTTGGAAAAGCAGTCAATTCCAGCAAGCTAGGTAAGCTCTGCACAGACAAGCATGGCAAAAACAATACTTTCACTTTCCATTTTACGGCATAAAGATGTTTTCTGTGCCACAAAAACTCCATTCTTCTTCTTCTACTTAAAAAAAAACAACCAAAACATTATTGAAGAGCTTTTTTGAATGTCAAAACCTCAAGAACTGGTTGATTTATATACCTTTTAATTTGCAAGTTTACCCCACAGAAACAGCACAGTCACTGACACAAGACCAACAAGTACTTGCCAGTTGATGCATAGGGCTAGATAAATAAAACTCTATAATGTGACTTGACATGATCTCGGGCAGTAGTACTTAGCATGTTTTAAGCAGACATGAGCAAACATAAATCGCAGACTCTCGTTACCTTGTTGCTGTAAGTCTGCCATAACCGTTTTACCTCTGACAAACCGAAGCCCTATACGTAACAACAGATTATTCCACTTTAAAACCTAATATGGACAAATATAGTCTGGCACATGTACATTAGCACCGTGGGCCGTCATTACCGAGCTTGAGCGATGACTTTCCCTTTTTTCTTCCACCTCTGCGGATACTCTCCCCTCTCCGTCTCATTGCCCCATCACCAGATGAGTTCAGGGCACCATAAAGCGTTCAAAATTTAAATATAAAAAAAGAAGAGCAAAGGATGGGGTGAAGAAAAAAAATGGCCACGTTCTTTTTAATTAAAAACGCTCCTAATAATCCACATCATATTATACGTCGTGGATTCATCGGTCAATTTAATAACAGTCGGGCTTTGCAATCTTAATATCTCGCCGTGCAGGTTTCCTTCATAACTGAGAGCTTCGTGTTAATTATACCAGGGCCTAATGGCGGAGAATATTCCGGGCCTCGCGTGTTTTGATAAATGGGTTTTTGCTAAGATTTATCCCTAATTATATCATTTGTCTTTCTCCATTACTTTTTATAGCTTAAATTTATGAAGTCATTAAGACGTTAGTGGGCCTGATAATGATTAGGAGAAGGAATTGTATGAAAGTGAATTATATGAAAATGATTATAGCTAACGGAGTGCCTAAATGGAGAGAGAGAAGAAAGAGAAAGAAAGAGAGAGGGAGAAGAAAGAGAAAGAGAGAGAAAGAGAGGGGACTTTAGTTGGAGAAATTATGCCAAATTTGTGCCACTGTTTTTCTGTTTGTGTGTGAAAAGAGAGAGATATAGATATAGGCAAAGATAAAGAGATACAGGGAGGGAAGAGAGAGAGAGAGAGAGAGAGAGGAGAGAGGAGAAAGAGAGAAGAGACAGAGAGAGAATCCTTATGTTAGAGAGATGATGCTGGATTTCTTTTTGTGTATGAAAAGAGAAAGAGATAGGGAGAGAGATGGAGAGAGTCAGAGAGAGAAAGAGAGAAAGAAAGTGAGGAGAGAAGAGAGATAAAGAAAGAAAGAAAGAAAGAAAGAAAGAAAGAAAGAAAGAGAGGAGAGGGCTTTTGTTGGAGAAATGCCGATTGGTGCCACCATCTTTTTATTTTGTGGGTGAAGAATAAGAGAGAGAGGTGGAGAAGAGAGAGAGAGACAGAGAGAGAAAGAGAGAGAAGGAAGGCGAGAGGGAGAAGAGAGAGAAAGAGAGAAAAGAAGAGAGGGGGAGAGAGAAGAGAGAGACAGTGAAAGAAAGAATACTTTTGTTGGAGAGATGAAGCCAAATTCGTGCCAGCATCTTTCTTATTGTGTGTGAAAAGAGCGAGAGAGAGAGAGATGAAGCGTTAGGGAGAGAGAGAGAGGGAAAGAAAGGGAGATATTAAGAGAGAGAGAGGAGAGAGAGAGATAAAGAGAAAAAGAGAATAAGGAGAGAGAGAGAGCAAGAAAAGAGAAAGAGAGAGAAAAGGGGTAAGGTTTTTTCTTTCATGCCAGCATCTTTATTTTTGCGTGTGAAAAAGGAGAGAAATAGAGAGATGGAGAGTGAGAGAGAATGAGAGATAAAAGACAGAGAGTGAAAGAGAGAGAGAGAGCGAGAAAGAACAAGGAGAGAAAGCAAGAAAAGAGAGAGAGAGAGAAGACTTTTATTGGAGAAATGATGCCAAATTCATGCCACATTTTTTGTGAGAAAAGAGATGGATAGATAGAGATAGATGGAGAGTTAGGAAGAAAGAATATATAGATATAGAGAAACAGAGAAAGAGAGAGGGACAGAAGGAAAGTAAGAAAAAGAAAGAGACACAGAGAGGGTGAAGAATAAGAGAGAGGGAGGGAGAGAGAAAGACAATGAGGGAGAGAAAGGGAGGCAGAAGAAGAGAGAGAGAGAGGCAAAGAGAGAGAATACTTTTGTTAGAGAGATGATGCAGAATTTGTCCCAACATCTTTTTTTGTGTGTGTGACAAAAAGAGAATTAGAGAGATGGATCATCTTTCTCCTTGTGGTTGAAGGGAGGGAGAGAAATAGAGAGCGAGAGAGAGAGAGAGAGAGAGAGAGAGAGAGAGAGAGAGAGAAAAGAGAGAGAGAAATCATGATTAAACACCTCATTTGTCGCGGTCAATCCGTCTTAGTGGATGACTCGGTGTTGTCAGTTGTTCCGATGCTGCGTATTAGGAGTCCATCTATCTGTCTGGGACGCAGCCCAAAAAAGACCATCCTTCACACTCCAAACGAACGTACGCGGGACAGGCTTTTGTTTTATTAAAGATGGAAAATGAACCCGCGGAAATCTATGACAAGTTTAGAACGGGGCTGATACTCTGCTCGATGAGGCTGGTGCTGGAACAATTCTTCATGCTCCATTAAACATTATGTGGATGGTAAAGTGTATATATTTTTGTGTTGCTCAATTACTGCTGAAGCTGTATGGTTACTGTCACACTCATTCAATAAACACAGCTGTGGAGGTTTCATAAAGAACACATACTCTACCATGGCAATAATTTTCATTTTGTACATTAAATAAAAATAATGACTTAGTGTTGGGGGTCTTGATTTGTGTTGCGTAAATTAGTTTTCTAAGTCTTTCCAGCAAAAAGTATATTCTGAACAGATCGCTGTGTTCTGTTTAAATTTAATACAATTAATCTTTAGTACTCATAGGACTGATTGACTGTGCTTAGGTGGTTCACTTACAGTATACATTAGCATTCATTTCAGACAAAAATGTGGATATTTACAATGTGCTAGGATTTATATGAGAGAAGTAGATGGACAGTAACAACAATAAAAAATGCACAAAACAAACCACTGTGTTTTATAATTGAGAACTTTTCAGTGCTTTATTTCAGCTTATGTGGATATTATCTGCTGTTCTCTTTCTATATCCACAACAAGCCATTTGTGGCTACCAGCTTGCACTAAGCCTGATCCCATCAGGTCTCAAAAGCTCAGCATGTTGTGCCTGGGTATACAGTACAAACCCTCAGGTGCCACAGTGGGATGATAGAGGAGATGTGTCCATAGGCAAAAGACCTACTCTGGATCTGATAGGCAAGTATTCATCACATTGTGAGAACCAAAGGTTCACTTTACGAGGACCTGCCATCCTTATGGGGACACATAAGGAGCCACACCCCATGATGAGTTCAGCAACAAAGTTTAAGTTCAAATAAGGTTAAGGCTAGGATTAGAGTGAGGGTTAGGTTATGTTTAGGCAAGTCAAGTTAGACAATGAGTGCAATATGCACTCGCTTGATTTAGAAAGTGCTCAAAACCAAGGTGCCCTCGTACACAGACCTTGGAGCAGTGCAAGCGCACTTCCACAAGTTGCGCAGAATCCGTAGAGAACATTTTTCCCGGAGGTCGCAGCAGTCTGATGCGACTTTCACGAGCATTCTCAGGCTTGGGCAAATACGGACTGCAGTGAGTGGAGCTTGTGTACCAGGCACTTCACAAGAAACTCACACATCTCCTGAACCAAACTCTCCTCACAGTCAGTGTACTGGAGGCGTAATAAGGTTAGGGTAAGGGTGCATGAAATGTATGTAAGTCAATGTAAGTTCCCCATGAAATATGAAAACATATGTGTGTCAGTTTTTTCTGACAACAGCTTCTTGTAGATATATATTTTTTTGTCTTTAGAGTGAATAAAATCATCTGCTTTTTAGAAAATTATTGGTTAGATCTAGCTGTCTCACTCAAAGTAGGAGACAGAGATTGACCAATAAGAGAAGCAGGTGGATAGTGTGTGAACAGACAGATGCATTAAAATAAGAAAAGGGAAATCTTAATATGTATGTATGACAGTTTAAACAAAAAGTTGCTTTTGTCACAAGAATGAGCTCAAGATAAAAATGTATTATAATTTCAACTGCTTCTGGTTACACCTTTTCCATCTGTGGAATACATTTAGTCTTGACATAGATCTGGTTTGGTTTTGGCTTAGTCCTGGTTCAAAATAACACCCATATTTGTATTTTATGTTTTCTGTCAGTATAAGACCGTTCTGTGCTGTCGTTTGAACCCTGATCCCCCCTCTCTCTTCTCTCTCTAAAACACACTGTTGTGCTTCTGTTTCCTCGGCTCTAATTGCCTTTTGCTGCAGCAGATAATGAAACATGTAAATACAAAGCTCCGTGTGAAGTTATAGCAGTGTTTAAAGTCTCTGCACCAGTGGAAAGCTTTTGAAGAATCCACAGAATCCGCTCTCCTGACAGGTGCCAGTCATGACTCCAAAACACTCCCTTGTTTTGTATGCTTTCCTCACAACCTGGGCACAAATAAAAATGAAATCATCTTATTTTATGTCCTTTCTTGAAACTAAGAATTGAAGGATTGATTTTTGATACAAATAATTGGATAGTATAGAGTGAGTTTCTAACTTCATAAAGACATTGTAAAAATCCAGCTTGTGATGAATGAATGTTTCTGTTACCCTGCCTTGAATTGATCCAGGGTGTTCCCCCGCCTAAGGCCCAAAGTCACATAGATGCATTCCAGCACTGAACAGAAGAGAAATATTTATTGTCATTGTCAAAAAGTTCAACGAAAATACGTTTGGAGTGAGCTCCTGGGCCGCTGCACCTCTTGGCGCCGCCACTCGCTCTTCCGAAATTGAAAGCCATTACATTCGCCACGTCCACAGATGTGAACAAGCAGATGGTCTCACTAGCATTATTTGAGCACAAATTGCCCACAAAGAGTTGATAAAACAAAGGTAAGTTAATTTAAAGTTAAGGATGTTGGTTGGTTACAGTTCAAGCATAAGCTTGGAACACATAGGATCAATTAAGTGATTTAAGTCCCTGGTTGTGAGTATTTTTATGCTGGAGCAGTCTTTATGTGTGTATTGCCAGTGCAACGTCTGTGAAACGACCAGATAACATCACAGCAACTTCAAAAACCGAGCCAATTGAATGTCAAGAATATACGGAGGAACAAATACAAAATACAGGAAGTAGAAAGTCAACAAGGATTCCTTCCCATAGTTTCACAACTACCAGTGTCTTTTTATTCAATTCTGTTTGATCCTGCAAATAACTAGCTTAGCTAGATTGATTTGTGTATCTCAGAATTTAGTTTATCAGTCAAAAACACAACCACATGGCAATAAGGGCGGACTCACACTAGCACAAATGAACTGTGCCCAGGCCCGGATAGACCCTAAAGCCCAGATAGACCCTAAAGCGCGATTCTTTTGTCCAGTGTGAGTGCAAATGAACCATGGAGGAGGTGGGCCAAAGCTCGGTAGGGTTACTTTTGTACACGCACGACTTAGCACACAAGCTCATTGTGAGCACTGATGTTTCGCACAAGAAGAAATTTGAAAAAAAACTCTGCACCAAACTCCGTGGATCTGTGCTTATCTTTAATGAGCACTATGACCAGAGAGAAAAGTTGTGAAGTCTCTCGTCTCCTGTTGCTCTTGCTGCTCCATGTGATTTTTATTTTAAAACCTGACGCAGGAGCGCGCATCATGGGCAAAACTCAGGTCTCCTCAATACATTAAAGATATGACGACCTGCTGGACTTGTTTTTGCTGCTACAGCATTAGAACCTCAGCGCTTGATCCATCCATCAGCGCGACATGTAAACAAATGGAGCTAGAGAATGACGTCACCGGCCTGTGACTCAGTTCACTTGTGCAGGTGTGGTTGTTGGTCATAGAATTTTAAAATCCGTGCCGTGTGGACTTTTGCCCAAACAACAATGCTGCACTGTGATTAGTCTTGCTCTCCATGGCCGCCTATAACCATACGGCAGGGTCTTTCAGACGGATTGTCTACATTTTGAAAAAAGACAAATATCGCAGGTTACCAAACAACATCCACAGTGCATACAATAATATGACAAGAATACTATTAATCAAGCTTCTAAAAAGGTGTTTAAAGTTTATAGTTTGCATTGTTGTTTAAAACTGTCTCTCTTTCCTCCCTTCAGTCCAGTCCGAAGTTCTAGTGTTGATATTCTTCTCTCTCTCTCATCTTTAGTCCTATAGCGTTGGTATTCTCCTCTCTCTCTCTCTCTCTCTCTCCTCTTTAGTCCTATAGCGTTGGTATTCTGCTCTCTCTCTCTCTGTGTGGCTGGCCTCTCGACTGGGCCACATGTTAGCTAATTAACAGCGCTGTTAACGACGCTCTCTGCTAATTAAATAATCAAATAATTCATTCATTAAAACAGGGCTGTGATCTCTGGCGCGCAGCCTGGGACGAACCGCACCAGCAGCTGTGGAGGAAGCACAAAGGAGAGGGTTTTAGAAGACCAGAGTGGCACCTGTCAAAAAGAACCTGTCACAATGATGCCGTCGGACAAAAGCGGAGAGGTGAGTCTTTACTGTATGTTGTGGACTTTTCAAGCACATACTGTAGACTACACAAAAAAAAAAAAAATGTCCACATTCATCAGAATAATGCAACAATTATTCTGATTGTACGTGCCTAGAACCATATAAAAAACAGGCTGAGGTCTGTCCTTGAACCAGTTCAAGTCCTGGTCTGAGACATAGTCTAAGTTCAGATCTGAGACCCTGGATTGTGTGTCTTAAACATGCTGCGCCAAATTGTTTATCTTCTTACATATTTCTTACATATTTCTTTTTGCTTTTGCCAACCTTCAGTTTGACTCTTAAATATTGAAAAAAAAAAAGTTTGACAAATGAGTTTATAAGCATTTTTCTGAGAGTTTTTTCTCTCTCCTCCTCTACACTCTATTTTCCTCTCTACTCTCTTTCTCCCCTGTCTTTTGGCCCATTTCTCCCTTCTCTCCATCACACTCTCATGGTGAACTTGCCATCACAAAAGATGAGTTCCAGGCGTTTGGACAATTAAATGCTTTTTTAATGAGTTTAAGACTGGGCAAGGTGAACCAAATAAAAATGTGTGCATATTAATAATAAACATAACATATTTGTAGTTAACATTTGATACCATGACCTCTTATCAAAAACATTAGTTTTTGTTCTAACTGAAGTTGTCCTTTAGCTTCAGTTATGGTTCTGCACACGTCAGCCACAGCAAACAGAAATTGGGGGTGAATTAATATCTTTGTGCTTGTTCCTGTGTGGTATGCGTGGGTGTGTGTGTGTCTTGGGGGTCTGACAGTAGGGGGGCAGTATAAATTGAGGTGAGATGAAGGCGGGGGAGACGCGGCGCTGTGCTGTGACCCTCGTCAGGCCCCAGACGAGCAGTGTGTCTCAATTAACCCTCAGACACAAACACTGTCATTTACATCCACACAGACGGACTGGTACAGGAGCAGGAGCTGTCACTGCAGAGCGAGTCGGGAGAGAGAGGGCGCGCAAGATCTCTCTCTCTCTTACTGTCTTTCTCTGAGTCTCTCTCACTGTTTTTATACCTCCTACTCTCTCTCTTGCTGTGTCTCTCTCTCTTTGTCTTTCTCTCTTCTGTTTTTTGTCTTTCTGTCTCACTCTCTTTCTCTTACTGTCTTTATCTCGCTCACTCTCTTTCTTACTTTCTTATCCTCAGTCTTCTTTCTGTCTCCTACATCTTTCTTACTGTTTCTCTTTATTTCCCCCTTCTCTCACTTCTCTCTTTCTGCCTCTCCCTAAAGCTGGCTGCACACTAGAGGGGTTTAAAATCTTTTGTGATTTTTAGACACGTCAAAAAAAGAACAGACCATAGACATAGGGACATTTTCAAAAAGAACTGAGTCGACACAGACTTGTGGAGAGCAGCAGTGAGCGGAGAACAGTGTGTGTGTCACGTGATCAAACGCAGAGTGTTTTCTTTCATGTGCGCGGTTATAAAAGTAAAACAACAACAATGATGAAACGCCAGAGGATTAAACCAGGTTTATAAAGGTCACAGGAGTGCCAAGGCTCATTATAGGTAAGAAGCTGTTACACTGACGCATTGTGGGCGTAACATGAAAACATTTCCATAATCTATGTTGTTTTATAGTCTTGTAAAGGTGTTTCGCACACCTTTAAAGAGGTTGGAGATGATATCCATAATGCTCATTCAGATATTTTATAAGAAGAATCCTGCACTTGACTACACGCACAAGTGCTACATTTATTTACACGTTGAGGCAATCTGTCTTCATTTTACATTTTAAGAGCAAGGCAGATGCTGTTTGTTGTAAAGGTCCTTGCGCTCGTGCAGCTTGTGAATCTGACAATGATGCCATCTGAAAAAAGTTGTAACAGATTTGCAATAACCCTGCAGGCATAAGGAGAGAAACCACAAAAAACCTCTTACAAAAATCTTTTCTCTGGCCACACCTCCTCAATTTTGTATAGGAGAACATCAGGCTTAAAATCAGGCCCAAACTCCTGGCAGTGTGCTGAAGGCTTTACTCTCTGTACTCTGTTTGTCTTTACACTCTGTCATTTTCTTGCTCTCTCTCTTCCTCTCTTGGCCTTTGCTCTTCATCTTCCGTCCAAATTTCCACTGCATTCTCACCTTCCTTTGTCTCCTCTATATTTTCTGATTCATTCCACCATTCTCTCTCGCTTTTGTCACACACTTTCACTTCCCTCCCTTTCTCTTGTTCCTCATACCTTCTTCTTGCCTCATCCACTCTCCCTTTTCTAACTTACCTTATCTTATCTCTCAATAATCCCTTAACCATTCTCTGCTTTTCTCCCCTCTCTCTTCACCCTCCATTCATCTCTCTCCGCTCTTTCACTTTTCTTTTATCTCTTCCTCTTTCCATATACATTTTTTCTTCTCTCCCCTTTTGTTTCATTCACATTCTCTCTTTCCTACCTTCACCCTGGATCTCTCACAGTCTCTCTCATTCTCTGTCTCCATTGTTGTATCTTCTCTACCACTTCTTGTCACCCTGTTTCCTCTCCCTCCCTTCCCTTCCCTTCCCTTCCCTTTCCCTCCCTCTCTCCCTTCTTTTCCCGTTCTCTCTCTCTCCGGCTCTAATTGTAGAAGTGCCATGTAGATCCCCACAGAGCTGCCACAGTGATTGCAATTAAAGGGGTTCCCCGCACAGCTCTGCCCCACGACACGGACCAGCCTCCAGCTCCAGGCCAGTCCAAGTGTGAAGGGGACAAATATCTTCACTTCAGTCTCACCACCACTGCAAAAGACTGTTCTCTATACATTCTTTCAGGGAACAGATCTTTATTAGAAAGAAAAAAAAAAAAGGTTTGAAGCTGATACATTTAATTAAAAAAAAATAATAATAAATTTTATGTCTGACTGCTTAATCTATTGAAATCTTTGCCTTTTAATAAAACTAGTAATGTTAACCAACATTTCTAGCAGCTGAGTGTCAAAATCAAGTTCTTCAAATCTGAGGTTATGGTTCTGGAGCAGAAAACGGTGCCCTATCATTTTCAGGTGATGGTAAAGACGTTCCCCAAGTATCTCAGGATCTTGGTCCCAGTGAGAGATCATGGAGCGTGAGATTGACAGGTGGATCGGTGCAGCATCAGTAGTGACGAAGGAGCCAAATCAAAAGGCCAAGCTCTCCAGTCACATGGGACACAGTGTTCTCATGAAAAGCATGTCAATATCACGCTATGTAAAACAGCCAGTCATGACGACGCTTCTTCCTTTTCTTTCCCTATTCAATCTTCCTGCATACCGGATGTGTGAGCAAATAATCCCTCTATAGTATTTTGGTTGAGGACACACAGCAGGTTTTAAGGCCAAGTTTAGGTCTGAAGTTACAAAAATGGGTAAGTTTAGGTCTGAGACTGAGTTGGTTAAGATTAAGATTAGAATTTTGTTAACATTCATGAACAAGAATGTCTTTACATCCAGCATAGAAATGAACTGAAGTAGCAAACGGGTGAATCCAGCACACAATAAAAGAAATTACGTTCATATGACACGTTGTTTAAATGGTGGTAGACACACATAAACTCGCAGAAGAGCCGCTGCTCATACGTGTCAAGAGGAACCAGCTGAGGAGGGCTAAGCATCTGTTCTGAATGCCTTCTGGATGCCTGAGGTGTTCCTGGCCTGTTCCACTGAGATCCCTGAGAAGACCCAGAACACGTTGGAGTGTGTGTGGAAAGGCTTGACCTCCTCACTTCTGATAAAGCAGATGAAAATTGATGGATGTTAACCAACATTTTTTTGTATGCATTAGTCATCCAAATACAGCTGCCATAAACTCTTTGATTGATTGATTTTTTTTAATTTAACAGTGTAAATATATTTTGATGTGTTTTTGCTGCCTTATGTCAATCCTTTTGTTACAAAAAAAATAATGCTAAGTTTCAATTCAATTGGCTAGTTTAATTACACAAGCGAGTTGTAGTTGCTTAGTTCTGCTTTAACTAAAAACTTGAAAGTATTTTTAAAGTTTCTATTACACTAGCCTTTTACTGATTTCATTCTCTGATCATAATCATCACTTTCACAAAATGCAGGGTAAACTGTGGCAACAATGACATGTGTTAATGTTTTTAATTTTTGCTAGACTACGAAACCCAAAATATCAATATGAAGATGTCCAAAAGTGAATATAGATTCTTGTTCCTCTCTGCTGCTCCGACCACTCTCATCCATCCTTATAATAAAGCCCATAGATGACGTCTTTGCTTTTCTCTCACACATGATTCCCATTACTCTGATCCTATGGCCGGTAATAGTCTTCACCTGTCACTGCGCGGCCCATGAATTTTCCATGTGACAGCGCGGAGAGGAAGACCACAGTGTCAAGATCTCCACCGACGAGTTCAGACGGCTCAATTTACTCCCGGCACTTCCAAGTATCGCACTAACGACAAGATGGCGCCTCCAACACTGAAGACATTTAACACACACTTCTATAGCCCTTCTCTTCGGTTCGGCCCCAGTGCACAGACTCCTGACCGGCGGAATAAGGAGAGGCGAGAGAGCAGGCCAATTAAAAGGAATCTCACTTGTGCGTCTGACTGGAGTGTCTGTAAAAAGCACCTCGCGGTTAACCTTTGGAGTGGCGAGAAAAGGAGACGAGGAGGGAGGAGAGGAGACATCTTAGGTCTAATGGGCTCTCAGTGTTGCGGTAAGGCGGCTTAATTTGCTTCGTTCGACTGTCAGAGAGAACTTATGCAAAAACGCAGATCAGAGATGAGAAAGCGTGGGTTGGAGAGTGCGTTTTAACACTAAAGGGGGTGTTGTGGGGAAGAAAAAATACTCACAATACAGCAAAACAGTGTGTGGTTATACTGGTGTGTGATAAGGGTTTGAGGGAAAGCGATTTAGGATCTGATAAAGTGGCTGGGAAACAGTACTAAGCCAAAGCTAAAATAAACGTGTTAATTATACAAGCTTCAACCCCACACAGGCTCAGGTTGTGGCATCCTCCACACGAGGAGCTGCTGGGCTGAGAATCAGGTGCAGTATGCTTTTAAAAACACTTACAGTTTTCGTCTACTGGTTTGGCTCAATTATTCTTACATTTTGTTAAAAAGGCCAAATTCTGTGGAATATTACAGCTCACTAACAAAAGTTCACATATTTCCCAAAACTGTTCATACATGCTTCTAAATAATCAGTACTGAATCATTTTGAGCAATGATCTTGTACAGGTCAAGAACCTTTACTGACTGAACAATTGAAATGATTGAAATTGTTTTGTTTTTAAAATGGAATGCTGCTCAATTAAATTCATTAATTAATTTGCAATTGCAATGCTTCACTGCAGTACTGTCTGAGCTCAAGAAAGAGTGTGATTTTTGTAAAAAGAAGGGGTCTGTCTCATTTTCCCCCACTCCCCCACCAGCCACACGCTTTGACAGACACTTTTCAAACCGTGGGGGTCTGGGAGCGGAGCGCCGAGGATCAATTTCGTGGGCGGCCTTTCCGAGCGCTACGTCAACCAATCACAGAAAACCCGGAAATTCCACCAAAACAGCAACAAGATGTTTTCGTAAACATGTAGCGCGAGGATTTTTCAGTATGAAGCATCTCAACACAGTTGCAGCTCAAGTTTTGAGGAATTGATACGTTCATTGTTCAAAACCGACACACGAGTCGAATCTGCTACGTTCGCCTTCTTGAATGTTTTGAAATGGGGCTTGAAAGCAACTTCTGACTTTTTAGTGTCACGTGTCAGAATTGCCGTGCTTGATTGGATCGTCCTAATATTGGACGGGGAAATTATTGGCCGAGGCTCCGGTTTCAGACCCTTCTGCATTCAAACAGAATGTAGGAGGGGCTGACTGGTCAGGCAATCACTAAGTTGTGCCCCCCCCACTAAGTGCCCCCTCCCAAGTTAATAAGTCACTCTCAAGTGTATTTAGGCCAACATAGATGGCCTAAATACATGAACTATACACTTCAAATAAGACTCAGACTTTCTGATGCGGTGATGGGATGATGTACATGTACTTTCTAACTCGTACCGGCGATTCAACTAACTCTGGAGCATGACTTACTAACTTGCATGCAACTTATTAACTCTTGAGAGCGACTTATTAACTCACGCGTGCGACATACTAAGTGGGAGGAATGAGAAAACCCTTCTTTTTAAAAAATGTACCCCATCTTTCTCGAGCTCCGTACTGCAGTGACTGGGCAACCGCTCTAAACCCGTAATAGTAATTTCTGATTCATGTTCTCTAATTTACATTCACTGAAATAAATAGTATGGGTATTCGTCTTGTTTATAGTGTCATTCTTTGTCATGTTTAAAGCATCGTATTGTAACATTACTCTTGCCTGGGATCCAGAGCCCACGCTTCAGCAAACTGTGAAGAGTGTGTCTGGTCATCACACCCCCCGCCTGTGTCTCAGATCAACTCCACAGTGCACCGACCAATCAGATTAGTTAATTTGCGTGATGCAGATGAAACGAAGGAGCTGAATGATCGTCTGTTATTTAGACCAAAATGTAACGTCTCTCATCTCACATTAAAATTGTTTTTTTGCTTTGCTCATCGATCCTGCAGAAATCTTCAATGTTTTTTCATTTCCACATGATATTTTTGACATTTATATTTTTCGTTGTAAGCAGGCATGTTGGTCTTCACACAGCAGGCGAGGCATTTCTCTGATTGGCTATTGAATCACTCACATTCACACCCACTGAAATTTCAGACTGGGACATGCTTTTCCAGGCAAACATTACTCATGAGGTAGAGAAGAAGTCATATCAGAAGAATTGTTAGACTGAGAATCAACTCAACAATTTGGATCAAAAAGATTAATTTATTTGTAAAATGTGCGAAAAGTGGGCTCATTGTACTGTCTGTCTTGTACAGATCTATTTGCAAAAATGCACAGAGATACATGGACTAAGACACTGGCAATTTGTAGTGATGTGACGCACATGAATGATCTGATTCTTTTGAACAACTCCTCACTGTGAACTATGAGAGTCGAGTCACGGAGGTGAGCGATTCATTTCCTCAACGAGGAGGAAACAACTTCAAATACACGGACAAAAAGGAGCTTTTCTTACTCAAATGTGCAAATACAGACAACACTCCTGGTGTCACTTCAGACACAGTGTGTGTCGCTTACACAAACGTGAACTGCATTAACAAGTACGCACGTGTCGCGTACTGCCGTTGTCTTTGGACTCATAGGTCACTATCGCAGTTTTTTGTTTCACAGCGGCAGGTTCTGGTGCTGATGATAAAAGTCTGACTGTGTTCTCATATTCCTGTGGTAACTTTACATTTAGACACGTTTAAGTTTGTGTCCTTATTCAGCTCATTTCTCCTGAATATGAATCGTATTGTAATCAAACACACATAATTTTAAACTTTAAAACTCAAGGAACAAGTCTCTGCATCATTCATGTCCATTCGTTCCTCAGTTTCTATGGTTTAGTTGTGTTTTTCTCACTTCTCCTCGTCTGCTTTGCTTCCCTGCACTTGTGCGTTTGAGAGAGAGCGAAAGGAGCCAAAGGAAAAAAAAAAGAAAAGTCCCACTGAAATTTAAAACATTTTCAGTTTAAATTATTTGTTAAAATGAGTTTGTTCTTTGGTGTATTGTGGACTGAGGTGGGTTAAAAAAGAGAAAAAAGAAATAGGTCGGAAAAAGATTTTTGAACGACTCTAAGATGAACGATTCATGATGATTTGAATCCTTTCAAAGAGTCGAAAGTCCCATCACTAGTAATTTGATTCTGTTGCAATTGGTTTGGAGATTTGGCGATGTTATTTTGAAAATGTCATTTCTGTTTCAAGAAATGAGCCAAACCAGTGAAGAAAAACTTTACTAAAGAACAGTACCCTTCTTTTCATGTAATTGAGTTAAAACTGATTTAGCCAAGGTGAACAGACCTGTAATGTAATAAAAGCTATATTAATATCTTGTATTACTCATGAATTTCCACTATGCACTTCCACCACCAACAAAAATATGCACCATAGTTAATTATGGGTCAAATGCAGAGAAGAAATGGAGTCAAGAAAGTGAACTTCAACCTTAACCTTAAACTTATTTGCCTGAAGGTTAAAGGTAATGTTTATTATGACAATGTACAATTACATTAAGCACACTGACAGAGACGCTTGTACCAGATTATAGCTTAGAGTTCCTTTCCAGCTGTAGTCATGTAGTCAAATATTTTCTGGCGTTGTGAGATGATTTTTTGTATCTAAAATCATACACATCACTTTTTAGAACAAGTGCCTTTGTCTTCATATCCTCTACAGTTTCTAGTGCATATCCTAAAACCACAGGTGCTTTTCTTCGGTCACATGTCTGCACGTTCACTCTGATCATCGAAGCCCACACTTCCATCTCTGCCATCTCTTCCACTTCCACTGTAATTGTTTTTTCTCTTAAGTAACACACCATAAGTTGTATCTTTAACTCCTTCCCTCAGGACATATCGCGTGTCTCATTCTTGTGCTGTTTTCAAAGGCAGAATTTCACTTTCGCTCAAAAACAAAAGCAGATGGTCATGTACAATACAGCGCACACAGCGGCTAATTGTTCTGACAAAGGCTGGGGTCAGTTTCAGCAGATTTGCAGGATTTCGAGCCTCTGCTTCCTGCTCTGCTTCTGTGAAAGAAACCCACAGACTTCAACAGTAAAGTATCTGCCCAAATGTAAGGTAAAGGGATTAAATACAATGTTGATATTGTTTTAAGGCGCAGTTTAAGCAGATAAAAATATGGCCAGATTGGGCACTCTAAACTTTCAATCTGGAATGCTTGAGGATTGGTCGACCCAATCACAATCAGTCACTCATTCAATCATTCATAACTTAATTAACAAAAAGCCCCCACAGTCCAAAAAGTTTCTAAAAAGCACAATGTAAATAGGACTGGGTACCGTTCGATTTTTTTTTGGTACTAGCACTTGTAACGGTACTTGCTTTCCGAGACCGGTTCCTTAACATAGAGACCTGCACGGGACTAGATTTTCATGACCGCTCCCGCCCGATCCCGAAGCATCCGTGACCGTTCCCGCCCGATCCCGACGCCCCCGTGTGCCTGCCCGCCGAGAAGCTCCCGCGGGTCCCGTTGGGTCCCGACTTTTTTTTTTTTTTTTTTGTGACGGAGGTGGCGTGGCGGCCCCAGGGCATCACAACACGGACACAAATGACTAAACTCTGCATAACTCTCTGCATCTAGTTTAAAAATGATAGGCACCAGCCTAAATAATCTGCAACAAGGCAATTATGTTCGTTTGACACATTCAATCATAAAGCCATGATGTCTGTGTATTTCTTACCTGAAATACAAAGCTCCTCGCACCTCCAGTTTCAGCTAAACAAACACTTTACTTGCCCAAACTCCGTGTGTATTATCTCCATCTCCCCGTGCGTAAAAGCCAGTCCTTCATTCACTCCTCTGGGAAAGCTTGCGTCCGTGCTGCGGCTGCTGCTGGCGCGAGGACGCACAGATGATGCTCCGATACGCACGCTAGACTAGGAAATACAGCAGCGAGTTTACGTGTCTGCACCTCGCAGGTGTCCGTGTTGTGTCTCTCTGTTGACCAGAAGCGCGCACAAAGCCGTATTTCTTTCTTGCTACGTAATATTTTCAAGACAGCGGAGAGAGCGCGGGTCCGTTCGGGACCCGAGGCGTTTGGCCTGACCGCCCGTACCCGCACGAGGCAAAGTTAAAACCGCCCGATCCCGAGGGTTTGCTCACGGGTCCCGTGGGTCCCGCGGGAATTCCCGCCCGATGCAGGTCTCTACCTTAACAGTTCTTTTTTCGGTTCTTGCTTTTTTCCAAATGTTTTCTCCAAAAGACAAAAGACTAACAATGGTACATTTGTCAAACTGTATTCTAAAACTCACGTATAGTCTGTTAAGTTACGACTCAAAGCAAAGTGCATGCAAATGAATCAGCTGTTTCTAACGAATACTGCCACACGGAGATTTAAGTTTCAATTCTCACCACACAAGGCGATAGAACAAAGGACAGACACAACAACTGCTTTCGACATTAAAACTTTTACCTCTCTCTTTACCTGGAGAAAAAAGGAGAAATGAAGAAGGCTGTGCGTATTTGGCACATAGACTACGTGGTGTTTTTGCTGTTTGCATTTAGTTTGCAGGTGTTAGCATTCTTGGAACTTACAAATTTAGATCTAAGACTATGTATTTGTATAACTAGAATTCTTTTTTAACAAATCTACTGTCATTCTGGCACTGAATAGTGACACCAGCTACTGTTACTTATGCTTACCAAAGAACATTTAGGCTGACTTTTCAAACTAATGCCCTTTTGGGCAGAGAATCTTCTCTTACTGTTTAATTTGAGTTAGTCAGACATGATAGGCCAAAACTACAAAATGGCCTGCTTTACAAAGAGCTGATTCAAAAAATTTAGACACCGATTTAGTTAGAATTTTAGAGGATTTAAGTGAGACTTTTTAAGAACAATGGGCCTCATTCATGAAAGTCTTCGTAAAATCTGTGCGTTACTTCCACTTTAAGAAGCTGCTGCGAAAACTCTACGTGTAATTCACGACGGGTTCGTAACGAGCCAAATTCCTTCTTAACAGCCTTTACGCCAAATTCACCAAACTCTAGCTACGAACGATTATTTACATAAAAATGAATAATGCATACTTCCTTATATGGCAAAAAGGGTGGGCCGCAGCGCGTCACCGACAAGACTTGGAGCAGTGGAAATGAGGAAGACGCTGCAGAAGCGCGTCTCCCCAATTTCGCTGAGTTAATACTTCAGCGTCTTTTAAAAATGTCCAAACTCACAAGAACACACTCAGAGGAAGCAGATTCACATCACAAATGTATTGAAATAACGCTGGGCTTTTGCCGTTTATATCGCGTTTCACGTCGCGGTAGAACGCCCGTGTGGGGGTGCGGGGGAGGGGGGCAGCGGCTGCTGTAGCGAGGGTGCACAGACAGAGCACCGTGCACTCTGGTCCTGGGGGGGACACAGGGACCTGAGTCCTGAGGCTGTGAGGGTCAGAACACAGAGGCTCTGAGGCTGGGACAGGCTGCTGCAGGTTTATTAAAGGAGTCATTTTTATGCATAACATTTTTTTGTTTGTTTCTAAATTATTTTATACAATAATTTGCAAAAATACATAACCTACAATCATGTAGGAATTAAAATTTTTGACTGAACTATATAAGAAATAAAAATCTGAAACAGCTGATTTTTTGTTCTTACGAGTGCTCCTCAGTGTTCGTAGGATTTGTTCTTACAGACGAACATTTTCCGTTACGAACAAATTTTGTGAATGCCAAAAATGTTCGTAAGGAGCCCTTAAGAACAAATTTGTTCGTAAGAACGTGTCATGAATGAGGCCCATTGGGCCCTCATGATAAAGGGTAAAGAAAATATAAATAAAAAATAAAATAAGTACTCAATATATTGATTTAAAAACAAGTAGAACTATGCGGAAAATGAATCTGAAATAACACAAAAAGACACTTAAATCACAAGATTACATTGAATGACCCACCATTGCATTGACCAATCACCAGGTACTGCAAACAAAAGACAACTTTGTGTAATTATAATAGTATATAATGAACCGGTTACATTAAAAAAAAGTCCTTTGGATCCACTTTTCCTCAACTAAAACTCCATCTGACTGCAGACAGATGACGTCCAGACCGAGCTGTGACTGTCCATAGGCTGTGTCTCCATTACATACTGTGAGAGAAGATCCACACCATCTCTACATCTGCCCCGTCTCTCTGCGAACAGCCTCATTCCCACCTGCCAGGATCTCCCATCGAGCTCACATCTCCCCCGACGTCCAGCCGCGAAGCCTCCATATGCCGTTAATGGACTTTCTGTAGCTTAAATTTCCCCCTGCAAAGATCGGTGAGATACTTCCAATCGCAGCAGGTTTTCGGGAACATCGGGGACTCTAAAGGACAAAGTGTTCAGTTGTTAAATTCTTCACCAAAGTCACACTTCGACCTCGACTGTGCCGTGCGGAGCTATGGAGGACTTATGACTCAATATGCAGGTTTTAGATTAACGTGGGACAAAGTGTGCTGCAGTGAATGTGCAATAAAAAGTTAGAGAGATCAAAACTAATAAAATATCTCTCCATTTTTTTTTTCTTTTTGCACATTTGGCAATAAAAGTAGTATTTGATAAGTGTATTCATTTGCTCCCACAAATCCTTTGGCGCTAGTTGCACAGCCAACCAGCTCTCACCTCAAAGAGTCAAAAAGGCACTCTGCGTTTCAAGTTTGCACATTAAATTTTTAATCTTTTAGGCACTGGGCTGTTCATTTGAAATACAATCCAGTAGAATAGTTTCGGCTCCTGAAATGGCCTTAATTTTCTTACTTTATGACACAATTTGTTGCCTAATTTTATCTTTCTCAAATGTGCTTGATGTTAATTTTAAGAGATTATTCTTTCAAATGACAATGATATCTTTTTATGAACTTAGTGCCTGTTTTGTTTCGTGTGGATAGTTCAGGTCATGTGTGATTAAAAAGATGACTTCTAACTGGAGAGCAGATCCTAAATGTATTTATTGTTTTAATATCTAAACATTTAAATGACGCTGACTTGTCCTAAAGAGAGGTTAGGGTTCTGGTTCATGTCTCAACCTATTATTGGGCACATTTCACAAAAACAGACGTTGATTCATCCAGAAGTGGTCCATAGTAGAAAGGTTTTAAAGGTGTCATCTGGACAGATTTTTGAAGATTGAGGCCAGTATAAACTGGTTAAACAGGCTTACGCTGGGCTCACACTGCATCCAGTCCGGCGTACGAAGGCTTTCCGTTTCTTGAAAAGTAATGAGAGACTCTCACACTGCGATCCGTCCGATCCGGCGAATCACACGACTGTTCTCCGGTTGTCCGGATCTTTTTTGTTGGAAGGAACTTTTTCAGGACTTCCAGAGCACTCCATTGCCCTTTTTGGGGAAGTTGTGAAAACAAGACACGACAAACAGTAAACCAAGTGAGCTCAGGTGAAGTGCATCTGGTGTTTTTCAAATAAAATCATTACGCTACTACAGAGTCCATCCATACGCATGCATAATCCAACACAGTCTCACTAGATGGCGTATTTTGACCACGACTTCACAGCAATTTTTTGTACTTATGTTACGCCGTGCATTTAGCACGATATGAAAAAGCGTAAAAATGACACGAGATTTCACAGCGTCAAATAGGACGAGTTTTGGTTGCAGCCACGTGGGGACGTTTTCTTCAGGTGAAACGGGTAAGCTTAGGCATAAAGTTACTAAAATTGGTAAAATTAGGTCTGGGGTTTGGGGCAGGTTAAGATTAGAATCAGGATTTCCTTAATATTCATAAATAAGAACACGTCTTAACAACCACCATTGAAATGAAAGGGGACTGTGATGCGAACTATAATTACGCAGGACAGCAGTGAATTGGTACTAATCATACCTCATTTACATATTGTGTAATGTCGTGGTAAATGTACGCTTTCTTGTGAGCTCGGGCTCCATAATCTGGTCGCAGTGTGAGTGATCACCGGACCCAGATGGTTCTGGATTTGGAGGCAGTGTGAGTGTTAGGCTGTAGAACTTCCTTAGGGGCAGGACAAAACACAGTGGTATGGGAGCTGATTTTCACACTGCAAACACAATTTAGGTTTTAAATCTGACAACTTTCTCTCATAAACTTTTGACACATGGTTAATATTGACATGTTTTCATTTTGGTTGCAATTATGGTCACCAAACGTCTTTTTACAAACAGCAAAGTGAAACTGGAGAGGATCAATCAAGCTCAGTCAATCAGAGCTCAACATTCGCTTCATGAACTAAAACGCTTAATTAATTAGTTCAAACAGTGGTCTATTTTGCACAATTTGCAGCATTTACAATGTTTTCTAATTTACAACTAAAAAGGTACCCAAAGTACCCAACCCAAAGGTACCCAAGATTACCCAAACTTTTAGTATAAACACAACCAGTCTCAAGTCACTTCCATGAGACTGAAAATGTTTAATGGTAGATAGCAACTTTGAAGCCGTTCTACTATTTCTAACATTATTCCTAATCCAAGTTTAGCCTTTGATGTATTTTTCCTTCTGAGCCTCAGAAAACACTGCTTTAAATGTCCCAGATCTGTAATAATCTCTCAGATCTTGTGCTGTTTTAAGTCTAAAAATCATCCAGACTTTAGCATTTAAAGAACATTTATACATCCCAGTACCGTAGAAGATCTTTTGACTATTTCCATGCAGTTTCTTTTGCAGACACTAGATGGAGCACTAACTGATTTCCCAACGTTGGAAACACATGACTGTCATATGTGCTTTAATACACTTTTTTGGTTTTGGGTGCCTGGGATTCCAAAGTGATTGTGCTCAGGAGCAAGTCAAAAGGATGGGAACAACACAAATAGGCTAATGCTTCACAATTATACTTTAAATCATAATCTTGTTTTTGTTTGTCCTTTCTTTTTCTTAAACTGTACAAACCGAATGTAATATCTTGACTTTATAGCTCCATAAGAATGACAAAACTATTGAACAAAGCCCTGTTTTGTGTGTCATTGTAAACACGTCACAGCTGATTTGAATGCACAGAAAAATATGTTCACAAACCCATTTCAGACGCAGATGATTTCTCTTGTAACTAATCCCACGTTTTAACCTCGTCTGTGACCCTGGACGCGCCGGTGGTCCACAGCTCTAAATCTAATGCGCCGACAGGAAGTGGCCTCTGCGGTCGCCATGGAAACAGGAGGTTTTGGCCCAAACAGACTCCCGGTTGTGACTCCGAACGTCAGCTGCCCGCACCGTGACCCGCCTCTCCCTTCGCTTCACTGTTGTCCCCCTTTATGAGCTGCAGACCTGAGTGCATTTGTTTATGTTCAGGCTTTGGGAACTTTGATGAGCTAAATCTTGGGTTTACATTTGCCAAAAAACAATTAAACAAACATGTAAATACATCAAGCTAGAGAACAGTCTGTGTAAGCAATCAGTTGTCTACGAAAGGTCTGTAATAAAAGAAAGTTTACTTCAAAATTGACAAAAATTCTAACGCGAAGAGTTGTGCTATTGACAGCAGTTGGCTTGTTGTGTCTCAAAGCTAATGCAATGTATTAAAAATATAACAGTAAGCAAGCGTTCCATCAGCCAATCAGCCTCAAATGTCAGTTCAGAGAAAAGCCCACAAATACACAATTTAGCTCTATGTGTGCAGTTTTTAGGAGTCAAAAAAGTCCACAATTGTGCTAAAATAGGCTGTTTGCACTTTTGGTTTTGGTCCAAATCACAAAGCTGCTGTGGGAAACAGCACAGTGACCATCTCAAACTGTATGAAATAGATATCAAGAGTTTTCATAAATATTGCAATAATCCATCAGGTAAAGGCAGGTTGCATATTTTTCTAAGTTTTTAATCTTGTTATAACTGCCTCCTCTTATCATTAGCTTACTCAGAGTTTGGCCAAGATTGATTCCTGCATGTTTGAGTAATCTTGTATTGTCCTGCAGAGGATTGAGTGCTAAGAGAAAGCCCAGTCCTCACCTACCACCTATCCCGCCCACTTGTCTGTATTTAATTATGATTGTTTAAAATAATTCATCTTCATAGTAAAGCATGTGGGTCACATTGGAGTTTTCTGGACCTGAGCCCGAACCCATTTCTCGCTCAGATATCCAGTTTGGCCTGGTTCAGGTCAAGATGCAGAGCCGCACAGAACATGTGTGCTCTGTGGATGATTGACAGCCGTGCCAGAACACACAAGTAAAAGAAGAGGAAGAAAGAGAGAGGGATGGCACATCTTTTATACCCGAGCACAAGAAAAGACGAGAATAAAGAAAGGAGCACATGTAACAGCCTGTTCTCACAGATAAGCGTGTCAATACCACGCAATTTGAAACAGCGTGTCATATGAACGGAATTTCTTTTTTTGTGTGTGTGTTTCATGCTTTTATGTCCCAGTTAATTTCTATGGTGAATGTAAAGACGTGTTATTATTCATGAAGATTAACACAATCCTAGCCTTAACCAACTCCAAGACTCCGACCTAAACTTGCCCATTTTTGTAACTTCAGACCTAAACTTAGCCATTAACCCCAAAACCTGTTTGTCTTTAACCACAGCGCGTGTCTATTCCACGCCAGAAAAAAAACTGGCTTATACTTGCACGCCAGTTGCATGCAAACACGCGCACAAGGAAAAGATGAGGAAGAGAGAAAGAGAGAGAGAGAAGTGCGCAGTGAGAAAAGAAGGGGGAAAAAAGAGAGAGATGGTTCTGGTTCCAAAGACACTGTAAACATGCAAACGTATGAGACACATTATAAGGCACTTTTTCTGTCATTAAAATTACACAGTTCAGTGAGTGGGCGGACACACAGACACGGACACTATAGCCACGTTCCATTAGCCGGGGTCCCCCAGACCGGTTCACTTTGGAGCGGTTTGGGCCGCTTATGTTAATGATGGTGAGCGTTTCCACTGCAGGTCCAGGCTCCCGAGGGTCTGCTCCGAGGGCAGCTGACGTCACTCACACATTACACATGCCTTCTCAAATAAATAAAAAAGAAAATATACCTGAATTATACTTTTTCTTCCTGGCACCAATCTGAGCGATTCACAAAAAGACGCGTAATAATTGTAGTCTGTGGCGCTGTTAAATGAAAGTCACGCTGGTGTAAACAAAAAACTACTTCCGGTTTACTGTCACTTTTTTATAATTTATTTACCTTTTTTGCAAAGTCTCTGCGACTCTATAATGATTTTCAAACGCGTTTTGTTTAATGCTTTGAGGCTGGATTATGTTGGACACATTACGCACAGGATGTACAATTTTTTACAGTGTTTTGCTTCGGCAAACAGGAAACAGCTGATGCTAATGCGCTAGCTTTGCTTTGCTAAGTCTATCGGAGCAACAAATAAAGTTTTCAGCTGTGGAAATGCGGCGGTTTGGCAGGGGATCAAATCGGCGTTAGGTGAGGAACATTATTTCATGTTTCTGTCTGCTCTTTTCCATCTGGTTTTCGCTTGAGCCTGTGTCTTCTCTTGTCCAATCATCGAGCCTAAAGGGGGGACCGCTCCGAGGTCTGCTCCAGGGTCCTGGGTAAAGGCAGGGCTGAGAGCGGCTCGCTATGGACCCAGCAAACGGGGCGGAACGGGGCGCTTTGCGCAGTGGAAACAGCATAGGACCGTACCGTACCGCCCCGACCCGAGCCTATGGAAACAGGGCTTATGTGCGCAGCTTTGACCGGGTTGGGCTGGATTTTTAAAATCTAAACTCTAACCCAGGCTCACACTGCATCCAGTCCAAGTCCGGTGCAGTCACCGGAGCAGTCTTGCTACGGTGGGTGACTCACATTTGCTCCGGTGGTCTGCAGTCCTGCTGCAGCCGAGCCCGATCTCACCAGAAAGCGTACATTTACCATGACATTACAACAATATGTAAATGAGGTATGATTAGCACGAGTCCACAGCTGTTTGCGTAATTATAGTACGCGTCACAGTCCCCGTTCATTTCAATGGTGGTTGTTAAGACGTGTTCTTATTTATGAATATTAATGAAATCCTGATTCTAATCTTAACCTGCCCCAAGCCCCAGACCTATCTTACCAATTTTAGTAACTTTATGCCTGAACTTACCCGTTTCACCTGAAGAAAACGTCCCCACGTGGCTGCAACCAAAACTCGTGTTTTTTTGACGCTGTGAAATCTCGTGTCATTTTTACGCTTTTTCATATCGTGCTAAATGCGTAACATAAATACTAAAAATAGCTTTGAAGTCGTGGTAAAAATACGCTGTTTTTGTGTCGTGGTAAAAGTACGCCATCTAGTGAGACTGTGTTGTGCAGCCACAGGCTCTGCTGCCGACCTCCCCGAGACCCCGAACTCACGGAGGTTCACGCTCAATTTGGGAGATTACGTGATTGCTGAGGACATGTATATGTAAATAAAGAACACATGCGCCTAGTTTTTGGGCTTTTTCACTTGAGTTCATTTTCTGTTTGATTTTTTGAAAGCACAATGGATAAGCACGGGAGGTTTATTTACATCCTCTGTGTTAATATAATTGTGTATATGTTGAGTTTTTGACATATTTTGTATTATTAGTAGAAACGTAATGATTTTATTTTGAAAATCACCCGGATTCACTTCACCAGGGCTCTCTTGGTTTCCTGTTTATCGTGTCTTGTTTTCACAACTTCATCAAAAACTGTAGCCGTGTGAGTCACTCTCGGACTTTTCAATTAAGTAAAGACTCCGGTGGCTGCACCGGAGTTGGACTGGATGCAGTGTGAGCCCGGGGTAAGTCACATAGCCACAATTTGCTGCTTGTTACAATACAATCTTACAATGAAGAGGCGGGGCTTATCAGTTCTGCAGTTTTTAGCAAGAAGTCAATAGACCTCTTTTTATTTCTAAGGTATTTTTACATCAATGTTGTGTTTTACAAAAATGTATGTAAATTACTGATCTACATTATTGTTTCTTCCCAAATACATATAATAACTACAATAGCTCCCCTTTAATCTGGCAGTGAAAGCAGAGGGATGAGTAGCTTAGTGGAGTTGGAGCAGCTTCATGTTGTGGTTGTGGTTGTGTGGATAAAGGCCACATGTTCTGGGGGTGGTACAGTCCTGTGGGAGCCGACAGGAAGAGGCGTCTGGACCAAACAAACACTCGCTTCCTGTCCACTGTCCTGCACACGGCTTCGGGCTATTGTCCCACAGAGAGCCACATGCTAACAGCGCGCTAACACACGCTAACACAACACAAACAAGATCCTGGTCAAGCGTGGAGAGTACTGTATATATGACACAGTGAGATGACATACATGTGTGCACTTTTGAATTTTGTATGGTTATAACCAATCATACATGCACTGTAAAAAATAAAAGACAATTTAACTTAAAAATGTAAGTACAAATTCTGCCCTAAAGTTTTATGTCTAAACTTATGTATGTGAGTTGTCTGTTATTGTCTCTTTTCTCTCTCTCTTCATTTCTCTTCCTCTCTTCTTTCACTCTGTCTTTCTCTCCTTTCTCTTTCCCCTCTCGCTGTCCTTTCTGTCTCTCCAATCAGTTTCTTTTTCTCTCAACTCTTTCTCTCTCATCCCTTTCTTTCTCTCCCTCTCTCTCCCTCCCTCTCATCTCTTTCTCTCTCTCACAACTCTTTCTCTCCCTCACACCCTTCTCTCTCATACCTTCATCTCTATTCCCTCTACCCGCTCTCTCTCTCCTCTCTCTCACCCTTTCTCTGTCTCTTCTCTCTTTCTCTCTCTGTTCTTTCTGTTTTTCCCATCCTTTTTATCCCTCTCTTCCTCTCTCATCCCTTTCTCTCTCTCACTCTCTCTTACCTCCTCTCTCTCAACCTCTGCTCACACCCTTTTCTTTCTTATCCCTTTCTCACTCTCATCCCTTTTCTCTCTTCACTCTCTCTCTTCCTCTCTCAATCTCTCTCTCCCTCACACCATCTCTCTCTCATCCCTCTCTCTTCCTTTTCTTCACCTCCTCTTTCTCAACCCATTCTTTCCCACTCTCTTTTACTCTACTCCTCTCTCTCTCTCATCTTCATCTCTCTCACTCCTTTCTCTGTCTCCTCTCGCTTTCCTCTAGTATTTCTCCCAACCTTTTCTTTTTTCTCCTCTCTTCTCTCTTATCCCTTTTCTCTCTCACTCTTTCTTCTCTCTCTCTTCTCAACTCTTTTTCTCATCACACCCTCTCTCTATCATCCCTTTTCTCTCTCTCCTCTCTTTTATCTCCTCTCTCTCACCTCTTTCTCTCCTCTCTCTTTCCTTTCTCTGTCCTTTCTGTCTCTCCCATCCTTTTCTTCCTTTCCTTCTCTCTCATCCCTTTTTTTCCTCACTCTCTTCTTCTTCTCCTCTCTCTCAACCCTTCTTTCTCACTCTTTCTTTTACTCTAGCTCCTCTCTCTACCTCTCTCTCTAGTCCCTTTCTCTCTTTCTCTCTCTCTCTCTCTCTCCCTTTCTCTACTTCTCTCTCTCTCCTGAATTAAAAATCTAAGTTTAAAATCTCTGACTCACATTATCAAGTTATATCAACATAAAGATTTAAAGTACTTTGACTAACTGGCCTCAGATTGCTGATTTTGACTGAAACGTTCTACTAAATGACATAAATGTAGAAAATGCAGCTTGTTGTTGACATGTTGCTAATACATGACCATATTTAGAGTATTTTTTGTGAGTGTTTGTGGGGACAAAGCTCTGGTCTGTGCTGCTGTTTGTTTAAGAGGCACATGAGTCAGCGGCACACCGAGCTGCTTCTGTAACCGACAAACTCTCGTCTCTCTCACGTTCTTTTACCCACAAGTCCACAGGGCCGGGCTGGCGCGCTGCGGTTACTCACAGACCCCAGTGTTCACTCTGTTCACCTCGCTGGAGAGAATCACAATCACTCAAACACGAGGACACGCTGGAATCTAAGGTGTTTTTTTTTGATATGTTGGGAAAAATCAATGCATTACCAGACATTGTTCATAGATTTATTTAGAGATTTGTAGCCTGTTACTTTTTGAAGAATTCTGAGTCACTTGCTTGTCTTGTCATGAGTTTCAGTCAGTGCGTTTACATGATCAGGGAAATCAGACTAGGCTATATAAACCAGACTCTACTTGGTTTTCCCCTCAAACCGGTCGAACCAGTTTTGCTCCAGTTTACATGCAATTTATGTGGATTTACCTAAATATTGTGTTTGCTAATGGTAAGTATTTGTGATATTGTTTGTAAAATGACACACTGATCTTTCCTGGGTTTTAACATTTAGATCATGTTAAGCATGAAGGACAGTTGTTAAAGCATTTAGATAAATATATTACTGTGTGTTCCACTTTATACACACTGCAAATTTATTCCAACTTGGCAAGATTTTATATCTTATTTTCATACAATGCAAGATAATTTTTTTCTTAGTTTAAGATATATTTACTAATTTATTACCTGCCTTTGCTAGTTTTTTAGCATGAGGGTTTACTATTTATCTAGTTTAGTTGAACAATCTTTAAACTGTACAAATAAGACTCAAAATAAGATATATTGTGAGTTTCAGACAATAAAACTGTGTTTAAAGACCAGGAATACCCGCAAAATGCTTAAAATAAGAACTACTCATACAGAACTGTTAAGACAGCATTTATTTGCAGAAAAATGCAATGAAAGCTTACTGCACATACAGATTATATAGAGGTTATGCACTGACATACATTTTGCTTAGCAACATTTAGAATGAGTGGCATTTCTTCAATGTATTTCTTTGTCGTCGTGGCAACGGCTTGCCAGCGTATAACTNCTCTGATCATAATCATCACTTTCACAAAATGCAGGGTAAACTGTGGCAACAATGACATGTGTTAATGTTTTTAATTTTTGCTAGACTACGAAACCCAAATATCAATATGAAGATGTCCAAAAGTGAATATAGATTCTTGTTCCTCTCTGCTGCTCCGACCACTCTCATCCATCCTTATAATAAAGCCCATAGATGACGTCTTTGCTTTTCTCTCACACATGATTCCCATTACTCTGATCCTATGGCCGGTAATAGTCTTCACCTGTCACTGCGCGGCCCATGAATTTTCCATGTGACAGCGCGGAGAGGAAGACCACAGTGTCAAGATCTCCACCGACGAGTTCAGACGGCTCAATTTACCGGCACTTCCAAGTATCGCACTAACGACAAGATGGCGCCTCCAACACTGAAGACATTTAACACACACTTCTATAGCCTTCTCTTCGGTTCGGCCCCAGTGCACAGACTCCTGACCGGCGGAATAAGGAGAGGCGAGAGAGCAGGCCAATTAAAAGGAATCTCACTTGTGCGTCTGACTGGAGTGTCTGTAAAAAGCACCTCGCGGTTAACCTTTGGAGTGGCGAGAAAAGGAGACGAGAGGGAGGAGAGGAGACATTTAGGTTAATGGGCTCTCAGTGTTGCGGTAAGGCGGCTTAATTTGCTTCGTTCGACTGTCAGAGAGAACTTATGCAAAAAGCAGATCAGAGATGAGAAAGCGTGGGTTGGAGAGTGCGTTTTAACACTAAAGGGGGTGTTGTGGGGAAGAAAAATACTCACAATACAGCAAAACAGTGTGTGGTTATACTGGTGTGTGATAAGGGTTTGAGGGAAAATGATTAGGATCTGATAAAGTGGCTGGGAAACAGTACTAAGCCAAAGCTAAAATAAACGTGTTAATTATACAAGCTTCAACCCCACACGAGGAGCTGCTGGGCTGAGAATCAGGTGCAGTATGCTTTTAAAAACACTTACAGTTTTCGTCTACTGGTTTGGCTCAATTATTCTTACATTTTGTTAAAAGGCCAGATTCAGTGGAATATTACAGCTCACTAACAAAGTTCACATCTTTCCTAAAACTGTTCATACATGCTTCTAGATAATCAGTACTGAATGAGTTACCAATGTAAGTGCATTGCTAGTTTAGTTTGTTTACAAGCGTGAGCTACTTTCCAGCACTCAATTTTGAGCAATGATCTTGTACAGGTCAAGAACCTTTGCTGACTGAACAATTGAAATGATTGAAATTGTTTTGTTTTAAAATGGAATGCTGCTCAATTAAATTCATTCATTAATTTGCAATTTCAATGCTTCACTGCAGTACTGTCTGAGCCCAGAAAAGACAGGGTGATTTTTGTGAAAAGAAGAGGTCTGTCTCATTCCCCTCACTCATTAAGTTTGCCTGACCAGCCACACACTTGTCAGACACTTTACAAACCGTGAGGGTCTGGGAGCGGAGCACCGAGGATCAATTTCGTGGGCGGCCTTTCTGAGCGCTACGTCAACCAATCACAGAAAACCCGGAAATTCCACCAAAACAGCACAAGATGTTTTCGTAAACATGTAGCGCGAGGATTTTTTCAGTATGAAGCATCTCAACACAGTTTGCAGCTCAAGTTTTGAGGAATTGATACGTTCATTGTTCAAAACCGACACACGAGTCGAATCTGCTACGTTCGCCTTCTTGAATGTTTTGAAATGGGGCTTGAAAGCAACTTCTGACTTTTTAGTGTCACGTGTCAGAATTGCCGTGCTTGATTGGATCGTCCTAATATTGGACGGGGAAATTATTGGCCGAGGCTCCGGTTTCAGACCCTTCTGCATTCAAACAGAATGTAGGAGGGGCTGACTGGTCAGGCAATCACTAAGTTGTGCCCCCCACTAAGTGCCCCAAGTTAATAAGTCACTCTCAAGTGTATTTAGGCCAACATAGATGGCCTAAATACATGAACTATACACTTCAAATAAGACTCAGACTTTCTGATGCGGTGATTGGGATGATGTACATGTACTTTCTAACTCGTACCGGCGATTCAACTAACTCTGGAGCATGACTTACTAACTTGCATGCAACTTATTAACTCTTGAGAGCGACTTATTAACTCACGCGTGCGACATACTAAGTGGGAGGAATGAGAAAACCCTTCTTTTTAAAAAATTTACCCCATCTCTCTCCGGCTCCGTACTGCAGTGGACTGGGCAACTGCTCTAAACCCGTAATAGTAATTTCTGATTCATGTTCTCTAATTTACATTCACTGAAATAAATAGTATGGTTATTCGTCTTGTTTTTAGTGTCATTCTTTGTCATGTTTAAAGCATCATATTGTAACATTA
The DNA here is from genome assembly GCA_038363315.1 of Mugilogobius chulae. NCBI lineage: Eukaryota > Metazoa > Chordata > Actinopteri > Gobiiformes > Gobiidae > Mugilogobius > Mugilogobius chulae. Next base: position 22,506,570 of record CM076402.1, read on the forward strand.
CTCTTGCTTGGGATCCAGAGCCCACGCTTCAGCAAACTGCGAAGAGTGTGTCTGGTCACCACGCCCTCCGCCTGTGTTTCAGATCAACTCCACAGTGCACCGACCAATCAGATTAGTTTATTTGCCTGACGCAGATGAAACAAAGGAGCTGAATGATCGTCTGTTATTTAGACAAAATGTAACGTCTCTCATCTCACATTAAAATTGTTTTTTGCTTTGCTCATTGATTCTGCAGAAATCTTCAATGTTTTTCCTTTCCACGTGATATTTTTTACATTTATATTTTTCGTCGTAAGCAGGCATGTTGGTTTTCTCTCAGCAGGCAAGGCATTTCTCTGATTGGCTATTGAATCACTCACATTCACACCCACTGAAATTTCAAACAGGGACATGCTTTTCCAGGCAAACATTACTCATGAGGTAGAGAAGAAGTCATATCAGAAGAATTGTTAGACTGAGAATCAACTCAACAATTTGGATCAAAAAGATTAATTTATTTGTAAAAAAAAAGTGGGCTCATTGTACTGTCTGTCTTGTACAGATCTATTTGCAAAATGCACAGAGATACTGGACTAAGACACTGGCAATTTGTAGTGATGTGACGCTCATGAATGATCTGATTCTTTTGAACAACTCCTCACTGTGAACTATGAGAGTCGAGTAACGGAGGTGAGCGATTCATTTCCTCAATGAGGAGGAAACAACTTCAAATACAGGGACAAAAAGGAGCTTTTCTTAATCAAATGTGCAAATACAGACAACACTCCTGGTGTCACTTCAGACACAGTGTGTGTCGCTTACACAAACGTGAACTGCAATTAACAAGTACGCACGTGTTGCGTACTGCCGTTGTCTTTGGACTCATAGGTCGGGATCGCAGTTTTTTGTTTCACAGCGGCAGGTTCTGGTGCTGATGATAAAAGTCTGACTGTGTTCTCATATTCCCGTGGTAACTTTTACATTTAGACACATTTAAGTTTGTGTCCTTATTCAGCTCATTTCTCCTGAATATGAATCGTATTGTAATCAAACACACATAATTTTAAACTTTAAAACTCAAGGAACAAGTCTCTGCATCATTCATGTCCCTTCGTTCCTCAGTTTCTCTGGTTTAGTTGTGTTTTCTCACTTCTCCTCGTCTGCTTTGCTTCCCTGCACTTGTGCGTTTGAGAGAGCGAAAGGAGCCAAAGGAAAAAAAAAAAGAAAAGTCCCACTGAAATTTAAAACATTTTCAGTTTAAATTATTTGTTAAAATGAGTTTGTTCTTTGGTGTATTTGTGGACTGAGGTGGGTTAAAAAAGAGAAAAAAGAAATAGGTCGGAAAAAGATTTTTGAACGACTCTGAGATGAACGATTCATGATGATTTGAATCCTTTCAAAGAGTCGAAAGTCCCATCACTAGTAATTTGATTCTGTTGCAATTGGTTTGGAGATTTGGCGATGTTATTTTTGAAAATTTCATTTCTGTTTCAAGAAATGAGCCAAACCAGTGAAGAAAAACTTTACTAAAGAACAGTACCCTTCTTTTCATGTAATTGAGTTAAAACTGATTTAGCCAAGGTGAACAGACCTGTAATGTAATAAAAGCTATATTAATATCTTGTATTACTCCATGAATTTCCACTATGCACTTCCACCACCAACAATAATATGCACCATAGTTAATTATGGGTCAAATGCAGAGAAGAAATGGAGTCAAGAAAGTGAACTTCAACCTTAACCTTAACTTATTTGCCTGAAGGTTAAAGGTAATGTTTATTATGACAATGTACAATTACATTAAGCACACTGACAGAGACGCTTGTACCAGATTATAGCTTTAGAGTTCCTTTCCAGCTGTAGTCATGTAGTCAAATATTTTCTGGCGTTGTGAGATGATTTTTTGTATCTAAAATCATACACATCACTTTTTAGAACAAGTGCCTTTGTCTTCATATCCTCTACAGTTTCTAGTGCATATCCTGAAACCACAGGTGCTTTTCTTCGGTCACATGTCTGCGTTCACTCTCTGATCATCGAAGCCCACACTTCCATCTCTGCCATCTCTTCCACTTCCACTGTAATTGTTTTTTCTCTTAAGTAACACACCATAAGTTGTATCTTTAACTCCTTCCCTCAGGACGTATCGTGTGTCTCATTCTTGTGCTGTTTTCAAAGGCAGAATTTCACTTTCGCTCAAAAACAAAAGCAGATGGTCATGTACAATACAGCGCACACAGCGGCTAATTGTTCTGACAAAGGCTGGGGTCAGTTTCAGCAGATTTGCAGGATTTCGAGCCTCTGCTTCCTGCTCTGCTTCTGTGAAAGAAACCCACAGACTTCAACAGTAAAGTATCTGCCCAAATGTAAGGTAAAGGGATTAAATACAATGTTGATATTGTTTAAGGCGCAGTTTAAGCAGATAAAAATATGGCCAGAGGGGGCACTCTAAACTTTCAGTCCGGAATGCTTGAGGATTGGTCGACCCACTCACAATCACGCATTCAGACTTTATACAAACTGAAAAGGGTCCATAGATTGCTAAATGCCATTAGCTGTACTACCTGCCATTCAAAAAGCCTCCACAGTCCAAAAAGCATTTTTTTTCTCTGTAAAGTACCTTGTAACAGGCACCGCTTATTGCCTTATCTTTGATTGGATGGTGATTTCATGTGGCTGCGTTTTGTTTGACAACCAGTGTTTTTGTGCTTTTGGCATTTTGTGTAATTCTAGGGGGGCAAGTGTAACTGGTTCATTATATTATGATATAATTACACAAAATTGTCTATATTGCTGTTTATTCTACATACCTGGCATCCAGTCACTATATGCTATCATGGTCTGCCCACGTTTCTTGTGTCGTAACTTTCCTCTTCCCTTTTGCAATATCCCATGTTGGGGACAGGTTGGTCATCCAATGTAATCCCATATTTAAAGTGCATTTTAGTCATTATTTCTCTTTTATTTTAGTCGCTGGACACGCTATTGTTGTATTTGGGTCAATATTAAGCCTTTGAGTCATTCTGATGTTTGTATTTATTGACGCAAAGAAGTCTGGAAAAATACTGACACTGTCATTGTCTTATTAGGTTGAGCCAGCTGTAGCAGCACACGTTCACTTTGTAGACTTTATTGTAATCCAGATTAAATGGAGACTGCCTCCAAGCGTTCACCTGTATCCTCCTGCATTCTCATCTCATTTCTCATCTGCCTGAGAAAAAAGCAGAACCAAGCATGTTTGGTGGACAGCACAGGGTCTTCGTAGGGAACGTGTCATATTTTGGCAGTATAAATTGTTGTGTTGGAAATGTCTCTGCAAAGTTATTGGAAAAGTGTGACTTTTTCTTTTAAAGACATTTTCTGGTAAATTAAGAGTATTTTAAGAGCACCTTAATCAATTCGAGTCACAGGTGAGATCAGGTATGAACCAGTCTTAACTCTTGTAGTTAGCTGGCATCAATGCTTTTCGACTTCTTTCTACTGTTTGTGTCTTTGAGCAGTGGCTCTTTCTGAAGGCTGGGTGTGCGCATCAACCGTGTTGATAAACAAAAAATGTATATATAGCCATAAAATGTTGATAAACCTATAGGCTTTAAGGTCTTCTGGATGGAGCTAAGTAGTTCAACTGTGTTAAAATGAAAATAAATATGAACAACAAATGAATCACAGGATTACATTGGATGATCCACCTTTTCCCCACCACATGGGCTCGCAAAAAGAAAAATGTAATTACGACATTATACCAGCAGGGAACACACAAACACCACAACAACACATTGACCAATCGCCAGCTATGTACAAACGAAATTTTGTAACAATATATAAATGAACCAGCTACATAAATAAAAATAATCAAAAATAATCAAAAGTCCTTTGGATCCACTTTTCCTCTGCTAAAACTCCATCTGACTGCAGACAGATGACGTCCAGACCGAGCTGTGACTGTCCATAGGCTGTGTCTCCATTACATACTGTGAGAGAAGATCCACACCATCTCTACATCTGCTCCGTCTCTCTGCGAACAGCCTCATTCCCACCTGCCAGGATCTCCCATCGAGCTCACATCTCCCCCGACGTCCAGCCGCGAAGCCTCCATATGCCGTTAATGGACTTTCTGTAGCTTAAATTTCCCCCTGCAAAGATCGGTGAGATATTTCCAATCGCAGCAGGTTTTCGGGAACATCGGGGACTCTAAAGGACAAAGTGTTCAGTTGTTAAATTCTTCACCAAAGTCACACTTCGACCTCGACTGTGCCGTGCGGAGCTATGGAGGACTTATGACTCAATATGCAGGTTTTAGATTAACGTGGGACAAAGTGTGCTGCAGTGAAAGTGCAATAAAAAGTTAGAGAGATCAGAACTAATAAAATATCTGTCAATTTTTTTTTCTTTTTGCACATTTGGCAATAAAAGTAGTATTTGATAAGTGTATTCATTTGCTCACACAAATCCTTTGGCGCTAGTTGCACAGCCAACCAGCTCTCACCTCAAAGAGTCAAAAAGGCACTCTGCGTTTCAAGTTTGCACATTAAATTTTTAATCTTTTAGGCACTGGGCTGTTCATTTGAAATACAATCCAGTAGAATAGTTTCGACTCCTAAAATGGCCTTAATTTTCTTACTTTATGACAGAATTAGTTGACTAATTATCTTTAATACATTTCACAAATGTGCCTGACGTTAATTTTAAGAGATTATTCTTTCAATGACAATGATATCTTTTTATGAACTTGGTGCCTGTTTTGTTTCGTGTGGATAGTTCCAATAATTGCATACATATTTTAAAGAGTCGTGTAGGTCAGGTCATGTGTAGTGTGAATGTGAAGGTCACATCTAACAAAACAAAACAAAACAAAACAAATATATATATAAAATCATCTACATTACGCTGACATGTCCTAACTTAAAGATTCTGTTTCATGTTGTGTTGTAAACGCACCTATTATCGGCCAAAAAAGGTTACAAAAACAGACTTTGTTGAGTTTGTAATCCCTCATTAGTCGAGAAGTGATCAGTAGAAAGATTTCAAAGGGGTGGTCTGGACAGATATTTGAATATCGAGGTCAGTATGAACTGGTCAGACAGGCTTTCGCTGGGCTCACACTGCATCCCTTTCGTTCTCCGGTCTGGTGTACGGAGGCTTTCCGTATCTTGAAAAGTAATGAGAGGTCTTAAGGTGCTTTCAGACCAAACGCGACCACGCGAACTCTTTCAATGTTAAGTCTATGTGTGGGTGCGATTTCGCACGACCAGAGCGGCGCGGAGCGTCTACTACAACCGGCGCGAGCGTTTAAGGGCAGATGGGCGTCTAATAAGCGCGACCAACATGTGAAGAGCAAAGTGACAGTGTTAACGACCAGTACTACACCTGGAAGGCCCGTGCAGACATTGACAAGAGAACTAATCCTCTTGGTATCAGCCCCATACACCACTGTCTCTTAACTATGTCAAATAAGCCCTGTGTTCTCCATTCACATCGCTCATTTCTCCGCTCTGATTGGCGCACTTGAGGACGCGCCTCCGCTGACAGACACATACACATGAATGGGATTTCAGGCGAAATTTGCCATTCATCGCCTCCTATCTACACGGGCCATGAGGGCGGACGAGCGTCCATGCCGAGGCGCGAGCAAGTGACAGTACGTTGTTCAAAACGACCAGTACTACGACTTTAACATGTTCAGACTTCTAAGTTATGAACTTATTCTTACCAAAAGCTGCACAAACATAAAAAAACACATAACATGTGTGACTGGGACTTACCCTGTGGCTCCACAAAACAAAAAAAAGATCGTATTTAGAAAGTTTAGTCCAGGGATTCCTCTCGTTTGTACATCCTCCGCTGTCAGTGTTTATGATTCATAAAACTCCTCGATTCTGGCGAAAACAAGCGGCTCTTTTGGCCAAATAAACTTTATGTCCACAGCAAAATAAGCGCGATGTCCGAGACAAAAATAACCTGCTGATTCGACTGAACCGGATTTATATACTGTCATTTCCTTGGATAACACAGTGTGTCTTGTGGCGCACGTGTAAAGTGCAGGGTTGGGACGCCAGTGTCCGGGGTTCCATTCCCACATGGGTGATATTTAATTGTCTTTTTTTTCTGCACTTATGCATATATTAAATAAAAATATAGTGTTTGTTTTGTGTTTTAAAACGATAATACAATGTGTTTGTACAGAAAATAGAATTCTTAAAGTTTAAGATTTGCATATCTGCTACAGATACAAGTGTCTTTAACAACTGTTGTTGCCTGGGGTCGAACTTACGCGCCCGCGGGCTCTTCACACCAGAGTCCATTGCGTTATCCACTCGACCACTTGACATCAGACCTACACAGTGTTCTAAAATAGAGAGTCACAGATGCCGTGGCTGCATGAACATGCCGCGGTTTGAAAGCTGCAAGTTTCAAACCGACTAAATTCGAATATATAAGCGGCCACCGCGGGGCGTCTGACGCGAGTTGACGCCTCCGGTCTGAAAGCACCTTTACACAGCAATCCGTCTGATACGTCTCTTTTTTCGTTGGAAGGAACTTTTTCAGGTGAAGTTGTGAAAACACGTGACAAACAGGAAACTAAGTAGGTGAAATGCATCTGGTGTGTACTACAGAGTCAAGCATAATTTGGTTGCAGTGTGAGTGATCACCGGACTCAGATGGTTCTGGATCTGGATTTGGAGGCAGTGTGAGCGGGCGGTGTTAGGCTGTACAGTAGAACTTCCTTAGGGACAGGACAAAATATGGGAGCTGATTTTCACACTGCAAACACAATTTAGGTTTTAAATCTGACAACTTTCTCTCATAAACTTTTGACACATGCTTAATATTGACATGTTTTCATTTTGGTTGCAATTATGGTCAACAAACGTCTTTTTACAAACAGCAAAGTGAAACTGGAGAGGATCAATCAAGCTCAGTCAATCAGAGCTCAACATTCGCTTCACGAACTAAAACTCTTAATTAATTAATTCAAACAGTGGTGTATTTTTCACAATTTGCAGCATTTACAAGGTTTACTAATTTACAACTAAAAAGGTACCCAAAGTACCCAAACCAAAGGTACCCAAGATTACCCAAACTATTAGTAACACAACCAGTCTCAAGTCACTTCCATGAGACTGAAAATGTTTAATTGTAGATAGCAACTTTTAAGTCTTTCTACTATTTCTAACGTTATTCCTAAGTTTAGCCTTTGATGTATTTTCCCTTCTGAGCCTCAGAAAACACTGCTTAAATGTCCCAGATCTGTAATAATCTCTTAGATCTTGTGCTGTTTTAAGTGTAAAAATCATCCAGACTTTAGCATTTAATGAACATTTATACATCCCAGTACCATAGAAGATCTTTTGACTATTTCCATGCAGTTTCTTTTGCAGACACTAGATGGAGCACTAACTGATTTCCCAACGTTGGAAACACATGACTGTCATATGTGCTTTAATACACTTTTTTGGTTTTGGTGACTGGGATTCCAAAGTGATTGTGCTCAGGAGCAAGTCAAAAGGATGGGAACAACACAAATAATGCTTCACAATTATACTTTAAATCATAATCTTGTTTTTGTTTGTCCTTTCTTTTTCTTAAACTGTACAAACCGAATGTAATATCTTGACTTTATAGCTCCATAAGAATGACAAAACTATTGAACAAAGCCCTGTTTTGTGTGTCAGTGTAAACACGTCACAGCTGATTTGAATGCACAGAAAAATATGTTCACAAACCCATTTCAGACGCAGAGGATTTCTCTTGTAACTAATCCCACGTTTTAACCTCGTCTGTGACCCTGGACGCGCCGGTGGTCCACAGCTCTAAATCTAATGCGCCGACAGGAAGTGGCCTCTGCGGTCGCCATGGAAACAGGAGGTTTTGGCCCAAACAGACTCCCGGTTGTGACTCCGAACGTCAGCTGCCCGCACCGTGACCCGCCTCTCCCCTTCGCTTCACTGTTGTCCCCCTTTATGAGCTGCAGACCTGAGTGCATTTGTTTATGTTCAGGCTCTGGGAACTTTGATGAGCTAAATCTTGGGTTTACATTTGCCAAAAAACAATTAAACAAACATGTAAATACATCAAGCTAGAGAACAGTCTGTGTAAGCAATCAGTTGTCTACGAAAGGTCTGTAATAAAAGAAAGTTTACTTCAAAATTGACAAAATAACGCGAAGAGATTTTCTATTGACAGCAGTTGGCTTGTTGTGTCTCAAAGCTAATGCAATGTATTAAAATGTAAAAGTAAGCAAGCGTTCCATCAGCCAATCAGCCTCAAATGTCAGTTCAGAGAAAAGCCCACAAATACACAATTTAGCTCTATGTGTGCAGTTTTAGGAGTCAAAAAAGTCCATAATTGTGCTAAAATAGGCTGTTTGCACTTTTGGTTTTGGCCCAAATCACAGTGCTGTTGTGGGAAACAGCACAGTGACCATCTCAAACTGTATGAAATAGATTATCAAGAGTTCTCATAAATTTTGCATAATTCATTTGGTAAAGGCAGGTTGCAACATTTGTAAAAAAAATGTTTTTGGGACGACTCTTTAAAGAAGGCCTATTGTGTAAAATCTATTTTTCTAAGTTTTTAATCTTGTTATAACTGCCTCCTCTTATCATTAGCTTACTCAGAGTTTGGTTAAGATTGATTCCTGCATGTTTAAGTAATCTTGTATTGTTCTACAGAGGATTGAGTGCTAAGAGAAAGCCCAGTCCTCACCTACCACCTATCCCCGCCCACTTGTCTGTATTTAATTGTGATTGTTTAAAATAATTCATCTTCATTGTAAAGCATGTGGGTCACAATAAAGTTTTCTGGACCTGAGCCCGAACCCATTTCTCGCTCAGATATCCAGTTTGGCCTGGTTCAGGTCAAGATGCAGAGCCGCACAGAACATGTGCGCACTGTGGATGATTGACAGCCGCGCCAGAACACACAAGTAAAAGAAGAGGAAGAAAGAGAGAGGAATGGCACATCTTTTATAACCACGGACAGAAGAAAAGACGAGAATAAAGAAAGGAGCACATGTAACAGCCTACGTGTCAGTACCACGCAATTTGAAACAGCGTGTCATATGAACGCAATTTCTGTTTTTTGTGTGTGTGTTTCATGCTTTTATGTCCCAGTTAATTTCTATGGTGAATGTAAAGACGTGTTATTATTCATGAAGACTAACACAATCCTAACCTTAACCAACTCCAAGCCTCCGACCTAAACTTACCCATTTTGTAACTTCAGACCTAAACTTAGCCATTAACCCCAAAAGACCAGTTTGTTCTCAACCACATTGCGTGTCTATTCCACGCCAGAAAAAAAACGTGCATGTACTTGCACGCCAGTTGCATGTAAACATGCACAGCAAGGAAAAGATGAGGAAGAGAGAAAGAGAGAGAGAGAAGTGCGCAGTGAGAAAAGAAGGGGGAAAAAAGAGAGAGATGGTTCTGGTTCCAAAGACACACTGTAAACATGCAAACATATGAGACACATTATAAGGCACTTTTTCTGTCATTAAAATTACACAGTTGTGCGCGACTTTGACCGGGTCGGGCTGGATTTTTAAAATCTAAACTCTAACCCCAGGCTCACACTGCATCCAGTCCAACTCCGGTGCAGTCGCAGTCACCGGAGCGGTCTTATACGGTGGGTGACTCACATGCGCCTAGTTTTGGGCTTTGAGTTCATTTTCTGTTTGATTTTTTGAAAGCACAATGGATACGCACGGGAGGTTTATTGACATCCTCTGTGTTATATATGTATATATATATATATATATAAATATATAAAATTGTGTATATTTTGAGTTTTGACATATTTTGTATTATTAGTGGAAACGCAATGATTTTATTTTGAAAATCACTGGATTAACTTCACCAGGGCTCTCTTGGTTTCCTGTTTATCGTGTCTTGTTTTCACAACTTCATCAAAAAGAGTTCTCGGACTTTTCAAATTAAGTAAAGACTCCGGTGGCTGCACTGGAGTTGGACTGGATGCAGTGTGAGCCTGGGGTAAGTCACATAGCCACAATTTGCTGCTTGTTACAATAAAATCTTACAATGAAGAGGTGGGGCTTATCAGTTCTGCAGTTTTAGCAAGATGTCAATGGACCTCTTTTTATTTCTAAGGTATTTTACATCAATGTTGTGTTTTACAAAAAAATATGTAAATTACTGATCTACATATATTATTGTTTCTTCCCAAATACATATAAAAAACTACAATAGCTCCCCTTTAAACTGGCAGTGAAAGCAGAAGGATGAGTAGCTTTGTGGAGTTGGAGCAGCTTCATGTTGTGGTTGTGGTTGTGTGGATAAAGGCCACATGTTCTGGGGGTGGTACAGTCCTGTGGGAGCCGACAGGAAGAGGCGTCTGGACCAAACAAACACTCGCTTCCTGTCCACTGTCCTGCACACGGCTTCGGGCTATTGTCCCACAGAGAGCCACATGCTAACAGCGCGCTAACACATGCTAACACAACACAAACAAGATCCTGGTCAAGCGTGGAGAGTGTAAATGACACAGTGAGATGACATACATGTGTGCACTTTTGAATTTTATGTATGGTTATAAATCGATCATACATGCACTGTAAAAAACATTAGATAGTTTAACTTTAAAATGTAAGTACAAATTCTGCCTAAAAGTTTATTTCTCTTCCTCTCTTTCCTCTCTCTCCCATCCCATTCTTTTTCTCTCTTTCTTCTCTCATCCCTTTCTCTCTCTCTCTTCTTTTCTCATCCCCCCCCCCTCTCTCAACTCTTTTCTCCTTAACAGCCTTCTTTCTCTCATCCCTTCATCTCCCTCTACCCTTTCTATCTCTCTTCTCTCTCACCCCTTCTCTGTCTCCTCTATCCTTCCCCTCTCTGTCTATTTTGTTTTTCTCCCATCCTTTTCTTTTTCTCCCTCTCATCTCTCTCTCATCCATTTCTCTCCCTCTCCCCTCTCTTCTCTCCTCGCTCACCACCTTCTCTCTCTCCTCTCTCTGTCCTTTCTATTCCTCCCATTATTTTTTTCTCCTTCTCTTCACTCTCTCACCCCTTTCTCTCCCTCTCTCTCTCCCTCACACCCCTCTCTTTCCTCTATCTGTCCTTTCTATTTCTCACATCCTTTTCTTTTTCTCCCTCTCTGTTCTCTCTCATTCCTTCTCTCCCTCTCTCTCTCCCTCACACCCTTCTCTTTCTCTCTCTCTCTCATCCTTTCATCTCTCTCTCTCCTCTACACTCTCTTCTCTCCTCTCTCACCCCTTTCTCTGTCTCCTCTCTCTGTCCTTTCTATTTCTCTCATCCTTTTCTTTTCTCTCTCTCTTCTCTCTCTCACTCTCTCTTCTTCTCTCCTCTCTCATCCATTTCTTTCTCTCTCTTATATCCCTTTGTCTCTCTCTCCCTCTACCCTTTCTCTTCTCTACTCTCTCTCACCCCTTTCTCTCTCTCTCCTCTCTCTGTCTTTTCTGCTTTTCTCATCCCTTTTTCCTCCCTCTCTTCTCTCTCTCATCCCTTCATCTCTCTCTCCCTCTACCCTCTCTTCTCTCCTATCTCTCACCCCTTTCTCTGTCTCCTCTCTTTTTCCTCACTCTGTATTTTCTATTTCTCCCATTCTTTCCTATTCCTCCCTCTCTTCTCTCTCTCATCCCTTTCTCTCTCTCTCTCTCATCCCTTTCTCTCTCTTCTTTTCTCCTCTCTCAACCCTTTCCCTCCCTCACTCCCTCTCTCCCTTTCTCTCTCTCATCCCTTTCTTTCTCCCTTTCTCTCGCATCCCTTTCGATCTCACTCCCTCTTCCTCTCCTCTCTCTCAACCCTTTCTCTCTCAGTCTCTCTTCTTCTCCCCCTCTCTCTCAACCCCTTCTTTCTAACTGTCTCTTTTACTCTAGCTCCTCTCTCTTCCTCTTTCTTCCTCTCATCCTTTTCTCTCTCACTATTTCTTCTTCTCCCTTTCTTCTCTCTCTCTCTCTCATCCCTTTCTCTCTTCTTCTCTCTCCTCTCTCTCTCTCATTGCTTTCTCTCTTCTCTCAACCCCTTCTTTTTCACTCTCTCTTTTACTCTAGCTCCTCTCTCTCTCTCTCTCTCTCTCTCTCTCTCTCTCTCTCTCTCTCTCTCTCTCTCTCTCATCCCTTTCTTTCTCTCCCTTTCACAACTTCTCTCTCTCTCCTAAAAATCTAAGTTGAAAATCTCTGACTCACATTATCAAGTTATATCAACATAACTATTTAAAGTACTTTGACTAACTGGCCTCAGGATTGCTGATTTTGACTAAAACGTTCTACTAAATGACATAAATGTAGAAAATGCAGCTTGTTGTTGACATGTTGCTAATACATGACCATATTTAGAGTATTTTTTGTGAGTGTTTGTGGGGACAAAGCTCTGGTCTGTGCTGCTGTTTGTTTAAGAGGCACATGAGTCAGCGGCACACCGAGCTGCTTCTGTAACCGACAAACTCTCGTCTCTCTCACGTTCTTTTACCCACAAGTCCACAGGGCCGGGCTGGCGCGCTGCGGTTACTCACAGACCCCAGTGTTCACTCTGTTCACCTCGCTGGAGAGAATCACAATCACTCAAACACGAGGACACGCTGGAATCTAAGGTGTTTTTTTTTTGATATGTTGGAAAAAATCAATGCATTACCACGACATTGTTCATAGATTTATTTAGAGATTTGTAGCCTGTTACTTTTTGAATTCTGAGTCACTTGCTTGTCTTGTCAGTGTGTTTACATGATCAGGGAAATCAGACTAGGCTATAAACCAGACTCTACTTGGTTTTCCCCTCAAACCAGTTGGACCAGTTTTGCTCCTGTTTACATGTAAGAGAGTAAACCGATTAGCCTGGAGAGACTGGTGTTGCTGTATCAGATTCACTGCTTCATAATTCAGACTGCATTGTGTTGATTAACTTAAATATCCTTTAATAATAGTAAGTGTTATAATATTGTGTGTAAAATTACACACTGATCTTTCTAGGACAAGTGGGACTGTGTTAAACATTTAGATCTGTGTTAAACATGTAGGATTGTGTTAAGGATGTAGTTAAACATGTGTCTGTGTGTTCCACTTTGTGCTGGGCTCTTTTCTGTTGTAAAAATGTTAACTTTTTGTTGAAATGTGGAGTGGACAGTGGTTGTGAGCATGCTCAGTTACATTTGTCCAGCTGCAGACCGATTCTCTGTTTACATGAGTTTGAAATCAGACTACAATCGGTCGGGACCACGTGCGCCAATTGGTTTTCGGAAAACCGGTTAACAGCTCCTCAATAGATCTGCCCGTGTTTACATGAGCTTTGGAAAACTGGTTTAAATCAAACTAGGCTAGTTATACGGTTTTGCTGGCCTCCATGTAAACGCCCTGAGTGACTGATCTTTCTGGGACATGTAGGACTGTTTTAAACTTTTAGAACATGTAGTTAAATCTGATGCTGGGTGAGCCACTTTGTGCAACACACTTTTTTGTAGCAAAACGTGGAGCGGGTGGGGTTTGTGAGCATGCTTAGTTACATTTGTCCAGCTGCAGACCAATTGTCTGTTTACCTGACAATCAGACTACAATTGGTCAAGACCACATGCACCAATTGGTTTTCCGATAACTGGTTTACAGGTTCTCAATAGGTCTGTCCGGGTTGACTTGCGCTTTGGAGAACTGGTTTGAATCGGATCCGGTTTTCCTGACCTACATGTAAAAGCCCTGACTAAGTGCTCATGGGCAAGACTCTTCAGCCACATTGTTTTCTTTAGTTGTGTGTAGATTTGTCTGGAAATGTCCTTTTTCAGACAAACATACTACTACAGTATCTGACTTCCTTAAAAGTGATGCTTGAAATGAAAAACACAGGTTGTGATTGGCTGATGAGTGACAAAAATTAACATGCATCTTTCTAGTTATTTTCTTTTTAAAACTCAATACAAACCGGAGCTGTTTTTTTGTTTGAGGGGTGAGCTGATGATGATGATGATGTGTTTGTTCAGGGGGGAGACGGGGGAGGCTGCAGTAGGTGTGAGGTGCGCCTGTCTGTCTCCTCCGTCCGGTGCCTCTCTCAGCCACGTCGCTGTGGTTTGGACACAGCCTCAGGACCTGGACCGGAGCCAGAGGTTGCATAATGGTCCTGTTAAAGCAGCAGGAGCCACCCCCCTTCGCCCCCCTTCTCTCTCGCCTCCTCTGTCCCATCTGACGACACGCTGGTAAAACTGCTTCCTGTTGCATGTGGAGAACACTTTGATGTGAACGTTCATTGTGTTAAGCTGTAAACAAATCTAATACTAAAAACACATGGTCATATTTGGTTTGGAAGTGGCTTTGGACACTGTGAACTTGGCCAATTCAGCTTTGCCATCACTACTTCCTGTTCCCATCTGTCTCTAAGGGATTTTTTGGGAGGATGTGATGGACAACATGTTAAAGTAGCTCACTAAAAGCAATATATGTATTAAATCAGTTTTGCCAAAGTTGCAAACTCGTCTATTCGGGAGGAAATTATTTGCTTTACATTGTCTTACATCTAATTTTAGGGTTTTACTAATCAGCTCAGGTGCTAAACTGCATGCACCTCCTCAAATTCAGCAGTTTTTTTGGTGTCAGCTCCGTCTAACGTGTTTTTCACTTGAGCAGAGGTGCGCTGTATTAGCATGCTTTTTAAAATGATGTCAGGGTAAAAAAAAATCGAATAACCAATTCCAATTCCATTCCAGTCTAAATAAGTTTGCTTGGAAAGTCCAGAATTACAAATCTCTGTGAGGCTGTCAGGCAATAAATTAGTCGTGATTTGCCTTGTTTATGTCACAACTATTTTGCCAGATTCCAGGTTGTATTTTGTCTGTTGTGTGTTGAAAATAATACATTTTTGTTAATACGTGGGAAATTGTAGATGCAGATTGTAATGTGTCATATCGGTAAGTCACAGTTGAGTCTTAATGGAGGTTGATGTGACATTTTCTCAGAAAATTAAACAGATTGTTTTGTAGATGTGAAAAAACAGCAGACAGTGCTAGCATCACATTAGCATTTTGTTCACAGCTGCATATCTCTGTATTTTTACACAGAGAAATGTCAGTCTGGTCGCCACACCCTCCAAGGGCGTTTCCCTCAAAATCCAGATCGTACCGTGCAATGAAAATCATTTATTTCAGTCACGTGGTTTTTGCTAACAACGTCTCTGCTGTGCGCAGCGCGCACGAATCTAGGCAGTGCGGCGAAAGGTTGGATAAACAACACGGCGCACCTGAAAGCTGAGAGTTTGCGCCAGTAAATGTCGTTTTAAATGACCAAAAACACATCAAGTCAATAGTCGTGTTCAAGATGGTCAAGGCAGTGCAGATCTGTATCGTGCCAAAAGTATCAAAAGGTGGTCACCTTATTCCTCCTCGCACACTTTTTCTAGCTAGTTACATTAGCCACAATCAAACATCAAATGGTGTAATGCATATACACATGCTTGTTTGAAAGATGCCGGAAGACAAACGAGCTAACATGCTACCTTAAAGGTGCACTGTGTAGCATTTTAGCCCCAAAAACACTTAAATAAAGCTTGTTTTTGTCATTTATACGTCTTACACTAAACAAATGGCAAAAATCAGTGTTCATCTTGGTTTCCAAAGAAAAGTGTATTTATCAGTCAGTCAACTGACCTGAGGGAGATCTTGTGTGGAGTGAAACGTTGTCTGTCCTATTAAATCTGCAGACTTGGAGATAGGCTTGTCCTCCTTTTTATATTTACTGCAACAGCCGAGCATCTTTGAGTGATGTGCATGCATTTACGCTTTTTGAAGCAAAATGTATTTATCCGCAATCTGAAAGTCCCAAAGTAGAGATTCAACAGTTCTACTAAATTGTGTAGATGAGTTTTCTCCTCCACAGTGCACGTTTAACAGAACTAAACAGGAAGTGATCTGCCAAGATAAGTGGGCCAGGCAGAATAAGGTCCATAACACCAAAACAATATCAAATGTCACAATCCTTTCCATGGCATTGTCATGTTGCAGCTTTAGTAATGTCGTTAGAAAGCAGTGACAGCAGCTACACAAACATTCCTCAGCCTTGTATCAGTGAGCTTTTTGTCTGCTCGGTTTTCAACACTTTTGTGCTCCTTTCTGCTCCTCTGTTATGTCCTGCTCTGTTCTATGACTCACCCTGGTCTTGTAAAAACAAACCCACGCATGCAGCTGACAATATAATTCACTCTAATAATGGATAATTAATCAGTGCTAATTTACTTTCACATTTAGGCCAATAGCCGCTAACAACTCACAGGGAAATGCGCTGGGTAAATAGTGCGATGAAAAGTAGGCATTGTAGTCATGTCTGTACTTTTGTTTTTTATCTAACGTCACCATGGAAACAAAGCCTCAGCACGTATGCATCCGACAATGGCTCATTTGAATAATTTGACCTGATTTCTACACTTTTCTCTCGTCGGTAAAGACTTTGTGGCAAGATATTAAGACTGACTTCAGATTAAGATTTTATTTAAAAGGTTTGTGTCTGTTTTAAAATATAAATATCACGTAATACTTACACATGTAAATTATTCTAAATGTAAGGAGAAACTGTTCGGAGTTTTACGTTTTTCATGCTGTCATGTTTTTATTTAAAAATAACTGATTTTAGTTGTAAAAATTGTCAAAATTACACATATTGGGTTCAGCAAAATTAGAACAATAATTACTGGTAAGCCTACAAATCCAAGTTAAATTTTATGGATTTGTTTTGTTGCCATATTAGATACAAAGATATTTAAAGAAGCAGTCTTGGACATTTTAGTTTAAGTCGATTAAACTGAGAATTCAAAGTTTTAAGGTGTGATGCACCGATCAAGCTATTTCTGTTGCGATAGTGATTCCGATATTTGCTTTGAGGATCCAGTAAAATTTCCTGAATCAGCACCGATATCTGATCCAAGTATCGGATAGGTGCATAGTTTTAAGGCTTCTTTATTAGTACCTGGAGATAAAATTGTTTGCTGAGGGGACTGAAATTGTCTAAATTAAAACTGCACTAACTCCTTTGGAGCTGAG
Organism: Mugilogobius chulae; assembly: GCA_038363315.1. Taxonomy (NCBI): domain Eukaryota; kingdom Metazoa; phylum Chordata; class Actinopteri; order Gobiiformes; family Gobiidae; genus Mugilogobius; species Mugilogobius chulae. Next base: position 22,523,529 of record CM076402.1, read on the forward strand.
GCAAATGGGTGGAGTCTTTTTAAAGCTGTATCCCTTTTTGCTTCTGATGTCCAATATGCTCTCATCAGAAGTGAGAACTTTCTACAAGCAAAAGAAAAACATAATCTAAATTATCTTTCTAATACGTATACAAAAGTGCTATTAGAATTTTTGAATTGTTGGGGACGTTTTTTATTTGGAGGTTTATGGCTGAAAACAGTCTGAATCATCCCAGAATGGCTGATTTTGCTCTAAATAAAAGGGATACAATGGTATTTTAATATTTAACCTTTCAAGGTGCTTCACAATATGCTTTTTTCAGATACTAAACTAAACAGAATTTTGCGAGAAAAAGTGTGATGTCCCTTCAAAGGGACGCCTGAATGACAAGTCAAAACAGATCACAAGTAAAAAAAAATTACACCACATCCCTTACAGTTGTCCACTGGTCGACACAAAGTCACAAGGTTCTGCTCAAGGGTAAGATCCTCTAAACCCCATTCTTGTCCAGAGATCTACAGATACAAAACTGTCCCTGTACCATTTAGTTTTGCCCTGAAGGACCACGTAGCCCAGTGCAATGAAAAAAAAAAAATCCACATGTAGTGGGTGTGTGGGATCCATAGATATGGCTCTGGGCTTATAGGAGCTGAGTGGAATACGGCATCAACTTGTTCAGCTGAGAAAGGCCCATTACTCTACTTACGTTCTTGACTACCTGCTGGAGAGAGTTTCTATGTCTCAAAGTAAGGTTACCCAACCAAGTCACAAGTGTAAAGGACAGCATAGGTTCAGTGAAAGTTCTGGAGAAGAGTCTCAGCATGGTGCAGTCAAGATTGCACCAACTTCCTCAGGCAGGACAATCTTTGGTGACAGTCACAGTTGTCCATAAAGCTCATGTTAGAGTTATGATTGTTCCAAGGTTTTTATATATTCAGTTGTCCATACACTCAACCGGCTGTCCTGTGACAAAAGTTGGATCCTGTAGGAGTGTTGTCTAAAATCAATGCACATGTCCTTAATTTTAGAGACCCCAATCAATAAAATTGTCAATAGGTGGACCATGTTCTGTTTCATCATTTTGCAATAAATTAAGAATACATCTGTCAAAATTAGTTTATGCAGCAATCAAATCGAAAGCCTAGAATTGATCTGTTTTGTTCCTGCATCCACTGACTTTCAAACATTCTGTAGTTGTATAATACACACAATATTACAATAATAGCCACAATTAAAGAAGAAACAAAATGTGAACTTGTGCAAGACCTGACTGATGTTTTATGTTGTGTTAACAACTGATGAGTGGGCCTCTAAATATAAACAATAAATACTGTTTACTATTCAATAAAAATACAAGCTCTGAACAGTGACTTTGTATAGATGTAAAGTATTATGTTTTTTTGTGTCTTAATATAGATGAACTAACAAAATTGTACAAATTAAAAAATTCATCAAAATGTGATTTAACTGAATTGTCCTATACCTACTCTGTTCTCATATTTAGTCTGACAGATTTTTGTATAAAGAATAAAAAGTAAAGGATTAAGGACACAACCTTGCGGTGTCCCTGTTTTGGAGCTCAACTCCTCAGGCCATTAAGCCTTACTCTTTGGGTTCTTCAGAAAGTCTATAATCCAACCCACCATATAGGTTTTAAATGAAAATGCTCGATTAATCTTATAGCTAAAATTTGAGATTGGATCGAGTTGAAAGCGAACGAAAAGTTGATAATCATCTTGTATTTGTTTTCTTTCCCTCCAAAACACATACAAATTAGAATCTGCTTACAATTCAAATTTTGACACCATCCTTAGTCTGCAAAAGTCCAAAAAAAAAAAAAAAAAATAGCAGCCAACTACTGTATATATATATAGATACAGCTTCAATGCTGCTGTATTATTATTATTGTTATTTTCTCATCTTTATTATTTTTTTGACTGAAGATGACACCTATCAGTGAAGATGTAATGGTCATTTTTCTTTCTAAAGTTAGTATCAATAGCAAGAGTTGAAATAAAAAGCTGATTCAACCCAAGTCAGTTTTCTGGATTTTTGGTCCCTGCACAAGTTGGCTCACATCAGATCCTCCTCATGTAGGATAAAGTATATAAAATCTAATTCTGGCCTTCTGTGCAACTCAAAGACTACAGATCCATTTACTTTTAATCAATCAGAACAAAGTACTGCACCAGGACTGTGTAGTTGTAGTTATAGTATAAAATGTTTGAAAGTAGCAGTAGCAGTGACGTGATGTGAGTGGTCAGCTCTCCTGCCGCCCCTCCCGGTCTCACACTGCTGTTTCCGTGAGAGCGCTGCAGTAACAAAAGTGCGCTCCGTGCCAGCTCCTCTGTGTGAGTGTGCACATGTGCTGCAGGGTTGCCAGGTTCTTAGTGAGCAACAAGCAACCAAGACTTTGAGAAGAAGCCCAAAACAAAGGACACAGGGTTTGGTTGAAGTATTTGAACTGAGTTTCAAATGGTGTGTGTCATTTTTGAACACATTTTCATTTCAGTTTAAAGAAGAACAAAGAAAACAAAAACCTTATTTTGCATTAATATGTGCATAGGGAGTTTAAATAGCATTGTCTATTGGTGATGCACTCATTTAAATTTTAGTGCAAACTGAAGAAATGTGAAGCTTTCTATAGTCAGAGAGCTCCCTACAAATTATAAAAAGTATATTGCAACTGCACACTGCCATAGATCCATAGTGGTTCTGCTCATTTTCCTTTCACTCCAGTTTTTTTGTCAGATATCCCAAAACTGCAGATGAAAACAGGAAGTAGCAAACAGAGATGAAATAGTGTGTTGGCCAGAACCAACCCAGGTTAAGATAACGGACTGTGTTCTCATTCTTTGACCTTGTGATAAATCTGGACTTAGAAATAGATTTTGTGACTTTAATTTGTAAGCTATAAGCTTGTGTTTAGGTGTAGCAAAAAAGGTACATGTCTATTGTAAACAAAGTAAATGTCGGCAAGTTTCCACCTAGTGAAAGGACGTCAGCTGATGCATAGTTCTGAACTGATTATCGGTACAATCACCTGCTGCAGATATCTGTCAGACACAGCTGCCAGTGCCAGCCCTTGCCCTTTTGGCACCCTCATACGCACCCCTTCATTTATTTATTTTCTCACTAAATATGATTATGTATATTGGCCTATGTTAACTAATATACACTGACTGTACACTGACTGCAAGGTGAGTTTGGTTCAGGACACCTGTCTTGTACACCAGCTCCAGCCCACTGTGGTTCATATTTGCCCAAAGCTGTGCAGATTAACATGAATTTCCACGAGAATGCTCATATGACTTGAAAGTCGCATTAGACCGCTAGGACCTCGGGAAAAAATATACTCTCTATGGATTTTTTCTGCAAACTCTCGGACATGCGTGCAATTGCTACAAGATTTATGTACAACGGTGCATTAGTCCGAACTCGCACTTAGAACAGCAGGGGTAAGGGTTGCTGCTGAAACTTGCAAACTCCGTCCCTCACTCCAGACTCTGTCCCTTTTACTCAATGCTTTAATCCTTCAGGCTCTGGTTTCAAACTATGTTAGTAGCCTATATTTCTTCTGTGTGTTGAATATTATAAGAAAAAACCCAAATAAAGCTACAAAGTTATGACATTAAGGTGCAGCTCAGAACCAAGCCTTGCTGTCACAATTAAGGATGAAATAACATAGTATACTTTCATACCGCAATTTTGTTTTGTTTATTGTCACGCTTATCATACTGTCGAAATATCCCTCTCAATTCACAAGTGACTTCCCAAAAGAGAAGCTCAAGCTGGCTCTATAGAAGCAGATTTGGCAACCGTGGAGCAGGGTGCACACAGTTCCCTCTCTGCAGGGCTGTGGTCTCCTCCTCCTCCTCCTGCAGAAACCCAATCCGCGGCACACACATTTTGATGCGGCTCCAAGCCTTGTCTGCCTGCCATATTTTGGTTCACTTCAGCGTGTTGTAAAACTCCACTGTGCTCTGTTTTAAAGGAGAACATGTAATGAGTGGCTAATGATGCAGAGGGATTGTTGTGAAAGGTGCTTGTAGTCAGGAAAGGAATTTAAACGGCCATGCAAACAGACTTTTGTGGATTTAATCACTTTATATTGTTTCCTCATCAAAAACATACCTGCAGTTTTGTTTGGTTTTCTTTATTCCACATGTTGAGTATTATTGTTATTGACCATTTGCACTACGTCACTTGATCACGTGGCTGCGCCATGCTGGAGGGCAGAAGTGCGTTTACGCAGCATTACAGGAGCGCAAATTCTCACATATTTTCTTATTTTTCCGTAAAGAAAGCAGTGGATGCTTCTAGCGCATGTTCAGTACATTTGTCTGTGGAAGTAGGACAACTTTTAGTCACGCACAAAGCAAGGTATTTGGAAAAGCTAATGAATGCTAGCTGATTTATGACCTCTCCTCCTGCTACGTTTGCCGAATAAATAAATCTTCAAGTTTGCCTGACTTTACCCTCATGATTTGCACCATACTGTGGTAAACAGGGTTTTGTCTTACACTGGAGCAGATTTAAAAGCTACATGAGGTTGGTTTTCAGTAACTTAGCTGTGAGGCTAGTGTTAGCCACGCATAATGCAGGCTGTTTCAGATATTCATTGCATTTATTTTTTTGTCAAAGGTCTTTTTTTTTCTCTTTAGCATTGACTTACCTTGTTTAAAGTGTTTCACTGCAGATCTGTAGCGATGTAGAGGGATTCCAGTTCTTTTGATTTATTGCTGCCATCCACTAGCGTCTTCTATCTTCATCAAAATGTAAACGAAAAAGCTACAGGTTTAGGCTTAAAATTCGATCTTGCCTGTTAGTGCAGCGTGTTCCAGATACAGCCATTTTACAATTGAAATCAATTAAAATTACTAAGAAACGCAAGTTTTCGGCAAGTTTCCATTGCTGTAATGCCACAGACAGAGCTTTTGCATCCAGCATGGAGAAGTGGGCGTTCCCTCGAGGAGCGTGACGACACGTGCAAATGGTCATAGTGTGGCAGCTCTTCTGTATTAGATTCATCGAACTTTGGTAACACAACACGGTAAAATCAAGCTAACTTTCTCTCTGTTGGACAGCAACGTCATAACCAAGTGCTCCACTCAAGGTCATTTCACTCCAGCTACTAGGTCACGTATCGCCAGATTGGAAACAGTTCTCAAAAAGCAAGAAGTATGATCGTCCAATCAGTGAACAGGAGAGAAGCAGCCAGAACCAATCCAAGTTGAGAGAGCAGACTGTATACATTCTCCTCCTTTCTGCTCTACTTCTTGGGCTATAAACAACCAAAAAGCAGTAATTTGTTAAATAAAAAAGTTTCCGCCTAATGTGAAGCAGAGTGCAATAATGGTGTGATTAATTTGTTTGTTTATTTCTTCTGATTCCTATTTGTCTTTTAAGAGAATCAAAACATTCTTCCTGCGGTTTGATTTGTGTTTCATAACATGTTTCAAAACTGGCCAAAAGGCATCATGTCTCAAATGAAAAAAAAAAAAAAAGATTTATTCTGGTAAACAAAAGCTTAAATAAAAACTAAAAGTAAAATCAGAAAGCAGTATGATCCTCACAGTTCTCATTGGGTGTTCATAAGCTATGTTTCTGCCTGAGCTTCTTCAGTCATAGTTTCATAGACAAAGTTTGGTTTGTTAACATTAAATACTTATGTGATACATGAACTGCACTGAAAAAACCTAAATCTCTACTTAAAGTGACTGGTGATGCCGAACCATGATAGAGAATCATGTGAATGAGAAAGTATCGAGCCATTTTCTGCCGATGCAACTTTCGCCCTACTGCGCATGCGTTATGCAGAAAGCGCCGCTCTCCATCTGTTTAGCAAAAGAAACATCTTTGAATAAAACAACGAAACGAGACGAGAGCAGCTGTTTTGATTAGGTCTGAACCGGTCTGACAGACGTCTGTCTCCTGAAGCTGAGACTGTGTTTTTAGCGCAGTTTTTTCACTCACCTGAATGTAACTTGTGAATTTCATTCACAAATGTTGAATTGTTTTCGCACAGTAATAAACTCTTGTCAACCACCTGTAGTCAGCCGACAACAGCCCCGCTCCAGCTCGCCTGTTTGATAAACAAAAAATCCCTATAGGCTCGTTTGACTTGAGGAAATTCTGCTCAAATCTGATTGGAGAAATCAACATTGATATGAGTTTGAAAGAAGAGCAGAACAAATGGAAAAAATATGTAACATGGCAGCAACGTTGCACCAGTTGAATTTGTGCAGATGTTGATCAGTAGCTGCTAAACTTCACAGTATTCTCTTTGACTGCATAATGCATTTTTCAATGTATTATTTAGAATCGAACCTTTCTTTAAACAATACAAGACAGGTAGTTGTTTTGCATGCTGCAAAAGGTATTAGGCTCGGGAAGCGTCTGCGGTTACTAGGGAACAATGGCAAATCCGCCATGTTTGTGACAGTTTAGCAGAACTTCCATAGGAATACATTAGACACAACGATTAAAAAAAGTAAACAAAACAGTGGTGGAACAGCCTAATAAACTGATGGGTCAGTACTGATAAATTTATCTATCACTATGTAATGTCAGAATATAATTTCATTAACGCTATTTTTGGTATTTAGCAATTTAAATCTCTATTGACTTAACATTAGACCAACTGAACGTTCCAATGCTGTATGGTGTCACGTTACCGAGCAATAACCCTTTCTTCACTTTTGCTACATGATGTGAAATAATGTAAAAGGCTAATTGTTATTCTCAGTTCATCTGTTCACATGAGGCCCAGTATATTTCCTCTCCACAGGTCATAATGTCCTGTTCCTCACTGGCTCCACACTTGGCCCTTCTGCTCTTTTGGTGTAACTCAGGAGGTGAAGCTGTTCTTTGTGAAGCTGCATTGGCAGAAGCTGGGCTGACTCACTTCAACACTCGGGATTAAACACTGATCCAACCTTCTCAAACACTGGCTTTGTGCTCCCGACCTCAAAAAACCTGCACGACGATTAGTTTGAGAAATATGACAAATGTATGAATCATGAAATTAGAGTTGGACGCTTTTCACTGAGCTGATCTCACCACCACTGTAATTGAAAAAGTGGGTGAAATAGTTTAAGGAGCAAATTAATATGTTTCATGGTGTTCTTTTCCATTTTTAACTATATTTTAAGTTTTAATTGAAAAAACAAGTTAAGTAGAGGACAAACAGGTAGTAACAGAGACAGGGGAAACTTATACACTATTTTTAAGTGTCTAGATTTTAAAAATATTTGTTTTAAATATCTTACCTATACCTATCGTATAGGTACATATCGTACTTTCTTTCCTTTACAGGGTCATTTCTCTCCAGAAACATTTGCCTGCTACAATGCAAATTCACTGACATCAGCAGCAACAGAAGTTGGGTACTTCATTTTAAAATGTTAAATCATGCTTGAGTTTTTCACTGAATTGCTTTGCTGTGCTAAATGTTGACTTGCCTTAGCTCTTCTGCAAGCTTGCTGAATACTTCTGTATAAGGGGACCACAAAGACATTCTGCACTCTGTTATTGCAATCCTCCCTAACAGGAGGTTAGGGTTAGGTTAGGTCTAAAGCTTCGCATCAGCCTGGAGCTGAGAGGTCAGCCTGCAGACTCATGTCTGAGACTGTAGTGTGTTTCAGGGGTTAGAAATAATACACACACAACACAAAAACAATTACCGGCTATTAATGGGTACGTTTTGGCTTCAAGTTACTGAAATAGGGAAGTTTAGAACTGGGGCTTAGAGGTAGGTTAAGATTTACTCATTAAATCCAAAGAAAAGGTTGCTTTGTGACTTGTGACAAATAACCAGAATTTGTTGTTATTTTATGTATAAAAATGCGTTAAGATGTGCTAATCTTACGTTTTTGACATTTTGTTGTATAACTTTAAAGACTGGGCTGTGACTCTGTGGAAACTGTCTGATGTCTCAGCATTGGAGCTTGTTGTTGTATTGTAGGTGGGTCCTTTTTTGCATTTACCAATGACTGATTTGTTAGTTACCGGATGTTGCGTATGTACTGCGACCAACACATGATGAAAGCGTTTTCTTCAATATCAGACAAGTATCTGTAAGAGATGGTTTATTACCTGACTAGTTTCGAAGATCACTTCCATCTTCGTCAGAGGCCTACGTGACATGTCTTATTAGTTGCTGATCCCAGGTGTGGTCAGCCCAGCAGTAAGTAAGGTCTACGAGTAAGATCTAGTAATTTCTACGAAGACGTAAAAGACCGTCGAATGACCGAAACTCTTTCATAAATACTGTAAGAAGAAATGATGAACATCCCTAACCGACCAGCACATCAGTTGTAGTCCAGGAAGTACAGCACAAACATGGCCGTTGTGATCGTTGATGTTACCACAGAGTGACATGAAACTGGCTGTTACATCAGACTAGAGCAGCACCATCACATCGTAAAAAAGGTGACATTTAATCTAAACAGCTACTACTTTATCAGCAAACTTGCAGAACTACAAAAACTTGCTTGAATTGGACGCCACCACTTAATTTCTTATTGGTCGATTGTTTCTCAAGTTTGATTCAAGCAGCAACAAAGACTGAAACTTCTGAACTAGAGCTGGAGTGAAATGGAATGAAGTGTAGGCACTAGATGGTGTAGGGTAGAGAGATATGTTTGACCAAATAAATCTAAAATCTAATAAAAATTGGTGTTGCAACAAGTCCTTGTATTCAAATTACGTATATTGACCCAATGGTCCTTTTTTAACAAACTGTTTTTAGGCTATATTTTAAATTAAATAGCCAATGTTTGCCACTTTTTCTTCAGCTTTTTCTGAAGTGAAAATACCAAAACACTAAAAAGCTTTAACATACCTTATACCCCTGATTTAGTCAAATTGTTGTAAGCCAGAGAGTTCAAAGGCGGTTAAAAAAAAGATTACAGTCTGGAAATGATGGTAGTGCATGGTTGGACATTTTGTTTGTTAGTGTTATTATTCAATAAATTACACTGTGCGTCCCATTTTCCACAAAAGAGCAGTATAATATGCATTCCAGTTGTCACAATTTCTCTTGATAGTAATAGTTCAAACTATTTGAAACCATTGTAAAGTTTGCGTTAGACTTTCTGATATTCCATTCTTTGTGGCTCCAATGTCACAAACGTATTGCCTGTATGTCAAGCAGCCGGAGTCGGAAAAGCACGGGGACAATTATACCTGACTAAATGTAGCTACACATGAAGGTTACGCGCTTGTCATTTGTACAATACGCACATCAGAAAAGCCATATTGTCGCGCTCCACTGTGTTGTGCCATTCATTTGACCTAGTATTAATAATAAATAGTATTTCCTAGCCTGACTTTAGTGAAGGCAAAGGAACAGTTTGGATTGGACCAAGGGCAAGTAGCATGTCAGGGGTATTAATTTATGATTTCCGTGGCGGCAGCTGACCTCATCACCTCCATTAGAATGCAGCCTTTGTAATTTCATGGTTAATATTCAATAGCCACTTGTCCCCAGCGTCGCCGAGCTTTGTGCATGGGAAATTTATGGGAGAGAAATGATTTTTGATTCGTCAAATTTGTGTTCAGAGAGAGAGAGAGAGGGGAGGCTAAAGGGCTGGAGCGTGACTTTGGGTAAAAATAGTGGCAGATGTCTAAAGAGTCCCTACGGTGGCCCGGAGAGGACATGAGATTAGTAATGTATGAAATAGAAATATTCACACTGGTTGGGAAAGGTGACTACAGCTGGAATTCTATATCTACGCTGGGATGTTTAAGAGACAGACTGGGCATCTTTTGGTTTGGAAAAATTAGGTCTATGCCTCTAATTATCTTGCATATTTGCATATACATCATTACATTAAATTACGAGGATTCAGAATTTTATCTGGATTAGAGTCGCTTTAACGGGACAAGATCTGCTTACGTAATGTAGAATATTTTACTGGTTTTAAGGCATTTCCGAGTTGATCTGAGAAAATTTGGTTTAAAGGGGACCTTCTGCATTTTTTCTATGCATTTGGGAACAACTATAATGTAGATCAGTAATCTCTTGTTTGTTTGTGTAAAGCACAACTGATGTAAAACAGCTTAGAAATAAAATGAAGTCCATTTACTTTCTGTTTGAAACGGCTGAACTGATAAGATTAACAAGCAGCAAATTTAAATGTGACTGTTTGAACCATACATCCTTTACTATGAATTTTTTAAATGATCAGAATTAAATACACACAAAAGGGCGGGATAGGTGGTAGGTGAGGACGAGGCTTTTCCGAGCATCAGCTGCAGGACAATACAAGATTACTCAAACAGGCAGGAATCATTCTTAATCAAACTTTGAGTAAACTAATGATGAGAGAAAGTGGTTAAACAAAGTTAAAAACAAATCTGTCTCAGTGTAATAAGTAAGGTCTTCAAACAAGACCAAAACTGTTTCAAGCAGAAAGATAATCTGGATTTATTAAAAAAAAAAATAATATAAAATTGTCAGCATTTTAAAGATAAATTTCTAGGAAAAAACTTAAAACTAATCTTTCGAAATTCTCTGCTTTTTGCAACTTTTCCTGTAAAAAACAAGTTCTTTGTGATTCAGAATCTATTGCTTCAATGACTAAGTTTGGACAACAGATGTCCTTTAAAATGAAAGACCTTAACCTGCTGATGTCATTTCCCTTCTCTAAAAACTTAAACTCTGTGTGTCAGTCCTCGGTCACATCTCTGTCCTTCACTGTGGTTCTCAAAGTTTATCTCTTTTCCTGCAATTCCTTATTTGTTTTTTTTTCCCTTTTCTTAGAACAAGAATCTAAAGATTCCGTATTTGAATCAATGTCATACTTGCCTGTGCATTTGCTGGTATTTAATTGAATCAAATTGCCAGATATTGCACATTGTTGTGGACAAAGATGCACTTTTTCGTTGTTGCCAGATGAACAATGAAAATGAGATTTACAAGCATTTTTTTCCAGCAAAGAAAAACGTATGAAGTGACTTCATAATGGGATCTAATGAATTCAAATGATTTAAAAGTGAAAATCATATTATGTTATTGCTGTCATTATGAACTTACATTTCCAGACTTCCCTCCTCCATGAACCACATTTTTACAGTTTGTGACTTTAACCCTAATAATAAATACATTACACTTGTTTTGTCCTGATTTAAAGCCATATTTCAGTCGACAGGTTTGGTATTTGTCCTGTTTCGACTCTGTTTGAATGCAGCGTGTGTAGAAAAGTGAACACACCCAAACGTCTATATTATGTTTTGCCAGCTGACACATTCCTGCAAACATATAGAAAGTGTGTTGGCTTGAGTCAAGTTGGCCTCAATGGACCTGGAATAGTTTCAAGTCCGAGTTTAAGAAAGATGTCCTCTTTCTCGCTTTTATCTCTCTCTCCCCCCTCACTATATCTCTCCTCTCTCCATCTTCCCTCCCTCTCTCTTCTGTCTCTCTTCCTCTCTCTCCCTCTTCTCTCTTTCTCTTCTCCCCCTCTCTCCTTACCACTCCCTCCCCTTCTCTCTCTCTATCTCCCTGTCTTTCTTTTCTTCCCCTTTCTCTATCGCCATCTTTCTCTCTTCTGTCTCTTTCTCTCTCCCATCTCTCTCCCTCTTTCCTTTCACTCTCCTCCCTCTCTCTTCTCTCCTCCCTCACATTGTCTTTCTCTTCTCCCTCTCTCTTCCTATCTCTTCTGTCTCCTCCTCCCTCCCCCTCCCTCTCTCTATTTCTCCCTCTTCTCTCTTTCCTTTCTCCCCCTCTCCTCTCCATCCCACCCCTCCCTTCTCTCTGTCTCTTCCGCCTCTCTCCTCCCTTTTCTTTCTTTCTTTTTTTCTCCCCCATCTCTCTCGTCTCTCTCCCCTCTTTCTCTCTCTCTCTCCCTCCCTCCCCCTTTCTTCTCTCCCCCTCTTGACCCCCTCTCTCTTTCTCTTCTCTCTCTCTCTTTCTTTCTCTCCTTCCTTACCTCCTCTCTCTTCTCTCTCCCTCCCCTCTCCCTCTCTCCCTCCCTCTTTCTTCTCTCTCCCTATCTCTCTCTCCCTCCCTCCCTCGTCTCTCTCCCCCTGTTCTCTCCTCTCTCTCTCCTTCTCTCTTCTCTTCTCTCTCCCTCTTTCCTTCTCTCTCTCTCTTTTCTCTCTCTCTCCTCCTCTCTCCCCCTCTCTCTCTCTTCTCTCTCCCTCTCTCTCTGCCCCCCTGGCACAGAGGCACATTCCTCCGAAGGACTTTGGCACATCTTTTCAAACACTCACATTAAAGTTTGGACCAGTTGTTGTTTTCTTCTGTGCCCTCTTTTCACTCTCTCTGTTTTTCAGCTGGAGGCGACGCAAAATCCAACAAATGCACAGTGTTTAGTACTTATGCCCTAAATAGCTCTCCACTACAGTTTTCAGATCTGATCTCATCTCGACACAAGTTTGAAGTTGTTTGAAGTGAAAAGACAATATAGACTATTTCAATGTGGCTTTAGCTGAGGTATAGTTTTTATAGTTTATTCATGGAAGCTTCAAGCCAAGTCTGATGAAGATGGATGATTTTAAAAGGTTAGTTTCTAGATAGTCCGGGGGGGGGGCAGGGGGGCGGTATGAGTAGTAATGAGTTTATAAATGTTGCTAAACAGGCCTAAGCTGTCATAAAATGTGAATTCATGACAGAATTTTACTGAAATCAAATATTCCTAGGAAGTCAAAGTCAACTTGTCATCATCATCATTATTATATTTGTTGTAAATGAACTTTGCTGGCTTTTATTTATTTTTTTTTGCCAGAAACTCACTTAAAAAGGTTTTCAATCAGTATAGAAGTCAATAAATAGATGTAAAAAATAAATAAATAATACAATGAAAATGTGAAAAAAGTAAAAATTCTGAAAGCTGTTGTTTGGTTTATTGAAGAAAATTTAGCGAATATTTTAGACTTGATTCATTTTTGATGTGAGTGGTTCTCAGAAGGTGACAGAACCATGTCTTAGAAGTCTCATGGTCTCAAAAACGCTGAGAATCCTTGATTTATGTTCTTAGAAGAGAAATGTGACTCATTGTCCAAGAGTTAAGTTTGTATTGCAACTGAAAAACAAAACAAAACTAGATAATCGTATCACTTATAATAATTCCAGATACAAAAATTTACAAACGTTAGTTAATCATTATTAATAATTACTAAATTATTAGATCATATTACTATAATAATAACATTTACTAATTATTTACTTCTGCCCCTATTCTAATGATGTGTAGATCTTACGCTTTTGAGTGTGGGATCAAATTCTGTGACGTTTGTATGTACAACCTCACCATGGGAAAGCGTTAACAACCAATTTGCTACATTTAGCACAAGTATGGTAAGTTAGGATTGGGGCTTGAACATTACTGATATGGAGAATCAGATAACACATAATCACTACATACATTTTTTGAACAACCGATATGTCATCACTTTAGAATAGGGCCAGAAGTAAATGATTAGCACAGTTTGCTGAAATTATAAATACTATCTAATCATACTGATGTTCAGGTAATGTATCTAATGGTTAACTAACATTTATAAATGATTTGTATCTGGACATTATTATAAAGTGTTACGATGATTCTTTTGTAAAAGCAAGTCAAAAGGCAAAGCTCTCGATTTACCGCATAATCTACGTTCACCCTGACCTATGGTCATGAGCTTTGGTAAGGACCTAAAGGACAAAAACGCAAATACAAGCAATCTAAAGGAGTTTCCTATACACAGGGTGGCTGGGCGCTTCTTTAGAAATATAGTGAGAGTGGTGTAGAGCCGCTGCTCCTCCACATCGAAAAGAGTCAGCTGAGGTGGCTTGGCATCTGTTTCGGAAGCCTCCTGGACGCTTCCCTGGGGAGGTGTTTCCGACATGCCCACAGGGAGGAGACCTCGAGGAAGACCCAGGACATGCTGGAGGGACTATGTCTCTTGACTGACTGGGAACCCCTCTGGATTCCACCGGAAGAGCTGGAGAAGGTGTGTGTGTGGACTGGGAAGTTTGGGCCTCCCTACTCAGACTGCTGCCTCCGTGACCTGACTTCAGATAAAGTGGAAGAAAATGAATGGATGGAGATCTATTAATAGTAACATAACTTTATCAGAATATCACTAAATCAGGTTGAGATCAACCTTGACATTTCTATATAATAAAACCTTTAAAGGAGTCTATTGTTTTTTTTTTTCATTTATAGGAAGAAGCTCCGCCTCCTTACTATAAATATTTAATTTGATAAGCGGCTTATATCAAATTACAATTTTTTTGTTATTGTTGGAACCCTCTGTTGCTCAGAATTTACTTGACTTGAATTTCTTGAATAATTAGAAATGGGACAAACAAGTGGGCCTGGATAAGTGATAGGTAAAAACGGGCTTTTCTATGAATTCAGCACTCCAAAAACAACTTTCAGTAATGAGAGAACTGTTACAACATGGATAAAACTCAGAAATAGGTCTCTTTTAATGTACCAACAATAATACATGTTTTCGTTTAATAAACATTGACTTCTGACCCACTTTGGTGCCCCGCCCTCTGCTTGAGAACCACTGCCTCACATTATATAATCAGACTTATTACTCCCGACGTTTTTAAGACTTTATATTTGTCCAAAGTTGTTTCATGCCACGTTTAATAAGACTCACACAAACCCACTCGAAGCCTGGATTTCACATTGTTTATTCAGTTTTACAGGGTCTGAACGCCACTTCTAGGATTCAGCGATTCAAATGGACACAACACAGGGCTAATGTAAACACGACGACGTATAGTGGACTACAGGCTAACAAAAACAACTCGCTAACGCTAACTACAGACAGGTGGCCAGCCCTAAAACACGTCCAACTTTAAATAAGATTATCATTGCAAAAAAGAAAAACAAAAATACATGACTTGAAATCAAAATATTAACCTTGTTCTGAGCCTGTTCAAATCATGTTTGGGTGAAAAGAAATGGTTAGAAAATCTGACTTTTCCTAAATAAATGCTTGAAATTCACCAATGTAGCTGGGAAAAACAGGAAAGAAGTTTTGCAAAACCAGATAGTCATGTTAAAACACTCTAAATGAAGAACTAATGCAGTGAATTATTTAATTATTCCGTATAGAGCCAAAGCAGAAATGTTCATTTAAGTTGATCAACACTGAACAAAGACACAAACTCAACACTTGCAGTACACGTGACATCTGTACCTTTTTGCTTTAACTCAAATATTTTTGGAGTGTCCTTTTATTGTGGCCAGACTAAGACACACTTGTGCAAGATTCAAATATTGATACTACAGAGACCTGGGTTGTTTTTATGAATGATTTAGGAAGTGTGTTTTTGTTGCATTGTTCTTTGTTACTTTTCAATTAAAAAGAGCAAAACAACATATTAAAAAGCCCATAGTCCACAGAAAGAATTTCAAGAGTTAAATTTCAGAAATATTTACACATTTAATTTACAATAAATTAATATTTTTTTTCAGATGGTTTTGGATTTGACAGACTGATCCAAGTTTTTTTACAAATATTTCATCTTCATCAAGTCATGGAAACTGTGGGATGGATTATTTCAGCAAAGTCCTCACTAACATATATTTAAAAACAATTGTTAAGAATATTTCAGAGAAAAGATTCTTTTGTTCATCTAGAAAATCTTTTCTATCTTTAAGTTTAGCACAGGAGCGTTTAACCTTTTTTTTTGCTTTATTCCATAGACTGTATAGTCTGATATATACAGTCTATGCTTTATTGACAGAGAGCCACAATAGATAGAAATGAAGACAATTTTGCATTTGACCTAATTTTGATGAGCTGCCACACTTTTAATCAGATCTTGGTCATAACGTTTAGGTTAGTGTTTGGATTATGAGACACAATTGTTAAAATTTTGTATTTAGAGACAAAACTTGGTCCAAGAGATTTTGAAACTTGGGCCAAATCTGGTTTAGCACAAGATCAAAAAACAGTGTTGTGTTTATATTTTTGTTCACTGTATGTAGACTGTATAAACTCAGTTAGACATGTTCAAGTCATTTAAACACTTTGCAGTGTGAAATGTTCAGACAAAACAAAACAAAAAAAGGATTATTACACATCTGCAACCAACACATAAGAACTGTATCTTTGGTCCAAAACAAAATGTTTAGTTTTACATTTGGAAACATTACAAAAGTAGTAAACCTAATCCTATTGATACAGAGAAACACTGTTACTTTTACACACTGTTGACTTTTGCATAGAGAAAGGTAAAGGGCAATATAACAAGATCAATAAACAGGATTTTCCTATGAGCACATGAAAGTATTTATTTGTGTTGGGCTGTTTTTCTTCCAGGAAGAGAACCTGAGTTTACGTAACACAGCTGTGCACAGTGGATAAGGATGTCCAGTTGTCATTAAAGCTTCAAGAAAAGAATAATACTCCACAATTACATAATCAAGCACAATTAGATGAAGACAGTTTTAAAAATGTAACACAAATGATGATGATGAAGCCATGTTCGAAATACAACTTGACTCTTTTGATAATTGTAAACATGAACTAAATTCTTAATTAGCATTAGCATTACTACAATAGAGCACTTAGACCAATAGAGAGTCGACAGAGACATTTCACTTTGGTCCTTTTCACCAGAACAAACAGTGTTTTATAAACACACTTTGGTACTTTGATGAAATATTCTCCTCATTTGTAAAGTATTTAACATGTGTTCAGAGAAAACCACCAACAACTCACTGTTCACTGCCCGATCTTAAAGTATTTTTTTGATTTTAGACTGAGGCCGTGAAGCCCCATTGAAATGAACTAAACAGGAAATAAACATGCAAACAGGAAGTTAGCATTTTTGACAATAAATAAGCCAACTGACATCTGTGCACAGAGCCAATTAATTGTGTTGTATATCTATGTTTTCTACATAGAATGTGTTACAATAATACAAAAAAAACAATTTATAAGTATAAGAAACTCAACTTCTTATACTATACATCATATTTTTGTGAAACAGACGGCTTTCTTATCAAAATGGAAGACAGAGTTTGGCTAAGCTGAAAGACTTTGGCCCATTGAAATCTATCAAAAGAATTCATCTACAATCGTGCACCTTTTATTTTGTCAGCTGTAAACAAGTCGTCTTTGGCTCTGAATCTGAAACAGACTATACATGGAGCTTGGTCCCTTGACGCTTATTGAAATCGACAGTCCATACCATTCTCTGCCACTGAAAGAACCTGGCATTATTGTATATTTATATTAAACAGTGTTGGATTTCCCATAAAAGGGCTTTATGTAAAACCACTGCTGCACGAACAAGTAATTACAGGCTATAGAAAACTCAAACTCTTTGGTATGAAAAATGTGATTGCACAAATAATACTGTTTCTTATTGGTCGCAGCCAGATCGGTATCAAGTTATTTTAAATGGGCAACAGATCTGGCGGGTAATGCATGGGAGGTATTGAATATAAGGCTAAGGTATGCGTCCGGGCGTATAAAATGTCTGTTATCAAAAAGTACCATTTATACTCGACGCATATAGAACTGAGTGTGCATAACATTGTGAGATTTTTCCGCTGAATTAAATTAGCTTTCCCGGAGAAGGCGACCTGATAAGATATAGGAGGTTTTCACATTGGTCGGAAGGAATGCAAAATATCTTTAACTAAAATCTACAAAACAAGGATTAATACAGGTTTTTTTTGGTACAAGAAATCTAGATGACAAAGCTTTCACTGCAAAAAGAGTATCTGCAGAAGGTAAAAGTACTTTGGAGAATAATTTGACTTGATTTGATTAATGATGTCTTGTATTTTGATAAATTGATCTGCCAGTGAAGTAAGATTTTCTTTGGACGTGTCATGTTGACTTTTTAAGTGCAATTTTCTCACTTCATTGACAAACAGCGAGCTTGTAAAAGGAAAAACAAAGTACGAAGGGTTGTATGGAGGATTTTCATGGGTTCTTAGTTGCCAAACTCAGTTAAAAATAGATTTTTGGACATGTAGAAGCTTTGCAATTGTGGTAAACTTAAGACATATTAATACATTTACAAACTCTAGATATGTGAAAGTACATTTGAAAATATAAAGGTTGTTAGCTTTTGTACTGTTAGATCAGTTTCTCTATGGTCCTTGCTTTAATGACTTGATTAAATCTACACAATCAGACGCTATTATCTTTACTCCAGCTGCACAGTTGTTTGCAGTTTCCCAGAACTGTAGGCTTCGCTTTACTAGCAGTAACTTGGTCACAATGAGGGATAATTCACAAAGGATTTGCAAAAGGATATCAGTTTTGTTGTAGAAAAGAAAAAACAAGTGAACAGAGCAAAGATTCTTCCAAACGCATGAAATGAAGTAGCTTGAAAATTTAAACATATATATTTTTTATGTTTCTTTGCAGAGTTTCTAAAAGATGAATTAGCCAATCAGGGAATGCACATCGTTTGTTGCACTGTTCTCAACCTTGACTCCCATGGGTTTAAAGGTTTGACGTCTTTCAAATGCAGTGATAGATGTAGATTTTCATTGCTGCCAATAGATACAGTTGCATCAGAGGCCACGCCCACTAACAAACCTCCGTGGGGGAATGTTAACATTGAGAGTGCATCAGAAAACAACTTTATCACTCACTGCTCATCAACTACAACTGCAAATGTGACTTAATGAGACATATTGTGCCAACTATGTAAATACAAGGACATAAAGAAGAATAAAGCGACCCAGCAGCTCAGGTTTGTAGATATATCCAACAATGCTAACAGCAGCTGTGCCTAAATGCTAGCTAAATGCAACATGATGCTAGTGTAGGGTGACCAGATGTCCCTGTTTACCAGGGACAGTCCCTATTTCAAGTGCTGTGTTGTTCCATGTAACCAAAACCTTTAATTTGTCCCAGTTGTACGCACAATAAGTCCCAGTTATAGACCATTTTGAAACCCAGCAGTATTAAATATGGTAATATATCGCCGTTTCTTTAGTCAAAATTGGGAGGAAACATAGTCAGCATTCTCTAAGATTTTATACTGACTCACTGTAAGAGATATGAATTGACCGACTTCATACTAACATACGTGTTTTTTCAATATTTTATAATTATTTTGAACCCCCATTCGGGTGTGTCTGGTCACCCTATGCTAGCGCTGCCTGGCGTATCTGTTTACTTTTCTGATACAACACCACTTCAACATCATCCATTAGGACTTAGTTGTTTGAAACAGTTGCGCTCCAAATACTGAAATAGCCAAGAAACGTCTCAAAAGAGTGAGAAAGTTGTAGTTCCCAATGAATTCTTTTGGATCTTTAAGCATGAAAGTCCCCCACAGCAGGCCAAGCCCCCAAATATGATGCGTTGCCAACTGTATCTATAGATGAATATATCCAAGATTATGACTTTTAAATAAAATTAACAATAAAACTAAAGTCATATTTATTACTTTGCAATAGTCAAATGCAGAGAACACATTTTCTTAAGGTTAAAGTGTACTTTAACTGTAACTTTAGTCTACATTTTGTGTTTGGTGTGGGAATACCAGCAGTTGTTATATTAGGGGATGTGACTCAAAAAGGTTGAGCACCACAGGTCTATTGTATGAAAACATGGCTGCCGATCTTACAACCAATGCAGTTTAGGAGGAAAGGACAAAATTTCATGAAAACATTTCTGCAATATCAATGAGCAAAGCAAAACTGAGTGAAGTGAGCTCTTTTGGTTTTTACGCATCATACAAATAAACCACTTTAATGTGATCTATTCTGAATACCTCTTAATTGGCTCGAGTTGTAATCATGTGTAAGGAAGAGGCGTTGCGTCTTATGAACCATTTGACAAAGTACTAACAGTCACTGAAATTTCTCTTTCCTTAGAAAACCCAGTATACAACCTTTAAAATGAACATTGTGTGTAATAGTATTTCGCCCTAATGCAAATGTCCTTTTTGCAGTGAACAGCAAATCAAACAAATGAAAAAAAAGACACAGAAATTCCACATATAAACTACTATTAAAAAGTCTTTTGTTCCCATTTTTGTAAAGTCTACGATCCAGTATCAAGGAATCCATTGTACGATTGTCGTCGAAATAATGTCTTTCTCAAACTCTTCTATTGCAACAGGCCACCAGTTAAGTTCCTATTTCTCGTAGGTTACAAACAAGGACGTAAAGCGGACAGTGGCAGATTCACTATTGTCCCAAAAGTCACTGTAGTGAAAGGAAATAACCTTGTGGAGACTAAACCGAGATCTAAGAATCCATTTTTCCATTATGTGTCTTTGCTCTTATCTAAATCCAGTTAAAAGGAGCCCATTTTCTCATTTGCCTTCAGAGGTCAATTTGAACGCTCCGAAACAGTTCCAGTCAGTCAAAAAGGCACGAGAAGAATCCATGTAATAAAAGGTTTTTATGGTGATGATGGCTTGATTCAAAATGTCTCCTTCCCATCTTTTATTTTCTCCATTTTAAAACAGTCCTTGTAGGTTTTTTTTGTTCATTTTGGAAGTAACATTGATGAGAAAAGCCAAGTTCAGAGCAAGAAACTGTAGAAAAACCTCCACTTCAAGTCTTTCTTTTGTGAATAATGTTATTTTGAGTATGATTGGACCATTTTTGTGAAAATAACTTGTCAGAAGAGGAAGAAATCTAAATTCAAGCATGTTTTATTTTAAAATGTAAGTCTTGAAGTGCAAAAAGCTGTACAACGACGACGACCCAAAACAGCAAAATCCAGGTAAGACTTGAATTCCTATATTGCATTGAAGTAATCAGTCCCTTGTATTGTGCACGTGCTTGTTGGAGAAATCCTGTGCAAATCTTGACCAGGCCAGTCTGAGAAGGTTAATTTAAAACGCAACTAGTCTTTACTCTGCCAATATGTCATCTTAGATTGCAAAACCATCTTGTCTGTTGATAACTGTGGGCAATTTATCCAGTTTTCTCTTTTATGAATGTGGGGATTGTAAGAAGTCTGAGGAACTTGTTTGTCGTGCACAAATCTGTTTAAAGTGTGATTAAGTTGATCTAAAATGCAACCTAGCTGTAAGAACTAATAGACTTCCCATATCTCATCTGGGATTGGTGCAAAACCATCTTCTCAATTGATGGGTAAATTATCCAGTTTTGTCTTTATTGTCAGGGTATTTTAAACAGTACAACATGTTTTTGTGCTTCATATGAATTTACCATAGTTTTGATTACGTTGATCCAAACACATCCAGGCTGTAAGAAATGTTCTTAGATGCTTCTAATGTGTCATCTTGGATTGGGCAAAAGCAGCTTGTCTGTTAGTAACAATGGATAAATTATGCAGTTCTCTCTTTTATTGCCAAGGGGATTTTAAGACAGTCCAAAGCACTTGTTTGTTGGACAAACCACATGTAAATCTTGAACAGGTCTGATTAATTAATCTAAAATGCAACCAGGCTCTAAGAAATGTCCAATATGTCATCTGGATTGGTGCAAAATGCGTGTGGTAACTAGTAGTATTTTGCTTCAGCTTTTAAGAAATTACCTGTAGTCAAAAATTCAGATTAGGCTTGAGCATTGAACGACATGCTGTCAAACTGTTATGTCTTGGACATATGTCAAATCAGGCCGGGGGATGCGGCCTCATTTTTTGGTCAAGTCTTTCAAGTTTATTTATATATTTTAATGAATTTTTGTCTGAAATGAGACTAATGCAGATGTATATTCAGTAATTTTAACTTAATATATATACAATAATCAAATACAACATTATTTGTAGTTTTCAAGATCATAAGGTTAATGTTAGTTATAACTGGCCCTTCGAGAACAACCCCGATGCAATATGGCCTTTGTCAAAATGAGTTTGACACCCTGATCTTGGGTATTGGATTTTGAAGGCTCGATGACAGTTGAGTGAGCTTGATCAACAAGGCCAGACTACTTTTTATAGATTGTACATGCAGATTTGTCATTACTTGGTGTTCCAAATGAATCCTGATTCTCATTCAAAAAGGCTAATGCCTTTTAAAGCATCAAGTGGAGATGATTTGGTTGATTTAAGAACTAGAAGACTTGTGTAGCTTTGCAATTCTTTGGTTCCAAACTGGTCCAACTTCTTCAAGTCAAGAGTAAACTTGGTAACTTTAACGATGACGTGGGCTTGGTGAAGAAGTTATGATTTCCAAATCTTTTCATTTGAGCTTGATAGCTTTAGTATTGTCCTGCTTTTATTCCACACTGGTCACATGTAACTTTATCAATGTGTTTGGTGAGGAAGATAGATTGCAAAACACAGCAGACTATTTCCCATTTTTTGTCATACCTCGATTCCTCGCTGGTCCAACTTCAAAAATATGAATTGTATCTGTATTTTAACTTGGCGCTTGCTAGGCCTCAAGAGCAGGAGCTAAAATCCAATAGCTCTCAGAATGATTCAAACTGCACAAAAAGATTTTACGATTCCACACTGGTCCAATCTTAAAGTTAGGCACTCAGTCAAGAACAAGCTTGCAATTTTATCGACAACGAGTCTTTGGTGAAGAAGCTAGATTTCAATAGCTATCAGAAACTTTGCTTTCTGGTTTGACTTGACACTCTTGTGCATCTTTGTCATACTATTGAATCCGAACAGCTCAGTCAAAAACATCCCTTGTAGCTGGGTCCCTGGTGGCGGTCCTCAGGAGGAGAAGCAGAGGCTACAGCACTCCATACAGATCTCCAGACAGTCTGCAGACTCGCAGCAGGCGTCTATGATCCCACAGTCCATGTCGCAGGGCAGGTCACAGTCCCCACACTCCTCTGAGGCGCAGCAGCAGCAGAAGCACGAGTCGTCCCCCGCACATGAACCGCACGTGGCGCAGTCCAACACGATGTTGCACAGCGTCAGGAACTCGCAGAAAAGGCAGGCCAGGATGCAGTGCACGCAGCAGTCTGAGGAGAGACAGAACAGAGGTTAGCCATATATTATGCATACAATGACCTTGAGCTTTATCAAACTACTATAGAGCATAAAAGAATGATTTTTGGGCTAAAATGCTGATCACTTATCTACCACCTTGATAAACAGCTTTTTTTTGTTACTGTGCTAACCAGTCATTTTTCGAATCAGAAGTCTAACAAAGACAGAGCAATCATTTCATCATCCAAAATAGGACATCCAATCCAAACGGCCACCCCTTCCCCACCCCTGCCATTTTAAAACTTTTTTTCCCCTAACCGTTTAAAAATTCAATATGGCGGACATAGCTGATAGACTATTTTTTAGGCTCTTGCTAGTTTTGAACAATTATGAACATATAATTCCTCAAAACCTGAGCAGCAAACCTTGTTGAGAGCTTCAGACTGAAAAAATCCTTGTGCAACATATTTACGATAACATCTGGTTTAGTGTGTTGCATTTTGGTGTAATTTCTGGGTTTTCTGTGATTGGACCAGCGCTCGGAGAGCACTAAATTGAAACCAGGCTCTAATTCAAAATCTCATGTTTTGTAAAGTTATCTGTCAAAGCATGTAGGACTGGCTGGCAGTGGTACTCAGGACAAGCATATTCCCTGAATGTTAGCATTGATACAAACTATCCATTTTTTTCAAGTTATGCACATGTTTTGGGAGTGGGCCTGAGCCTATCCAGTGACTTTAACCTTGAGACAGTGGACAACTCATCACAGGGTTGACACAGAGAGACAATAGTAGACAATCACTCATTCTCTCTCTCATTCATTTTGTAGTGTTGCCAACTGTTTGTGGAGGGAGAGAACCCATATAACACAGGAGAACATGCAACTCACCCACAGAGATCATGGAATGTACTGGCCGACCCTGGATTTGAACCCACAATCTTATTGAGAAGCAACAACTTACCACCGCACAACACTAGTATGAATTAAAAACTGACAGCAGTCGCTTTGGTGGATTGCTAAACTTAAATGACAAGCTCACAGCTAAAATGGACAGAAGTGTTTTATACTTTTATACTTTATACTATGTTACTCTGTCTAAAGAAATCATTTTTTCTTTAAGAATAGGGCTGAACAATTAATCATGATTGTTGTTCTCATAATGATCATTGGATTTTATTGCCCAAGTTTGTACTTATTTTATGGCTAAAAGACTAATCTGTGTCATTGAAGTGGAGCTCCTAATTCAATAAACACAAACAAATACACTGCTAAGCACACCAGACTAGAAATCAACTTGATTTAAAATATGAAAAATGATAAAATACTGTATATACAGTACATAAGCCGCACTTGTTAATAGTAAGTCTATGAGAATCTATAATTTTGCTGCATCACGGTATAAGCACAGAGTTAGCTTGTGAAAAAAGTAGCAGCTTATAGTCTGGAAATTACGGTAATTGAAACAGTTTTGATTAATTGCCCAGTCCAAGTTAAGATGAATGTCTGTATTTGTTCCTCTCACTACCCCAGACCACCCCGGCCCTCCCCGCTTCAGCCTCACCGTCCTGGGCCTCGGTGGGGATCTGTGAGCTGTTACTCTTGGAGCTGCTCTTGCTCCTCTTGCTGCTCTGGGACGTGATGGAGGGGTTGGACTGGAGCTTCCTGGAGGAGTGCCTGGGACCGGCCGAGGAGGAGGAGGACGTGGATGAGCCTCCCCGCGGTAGAGAGCCCAGTTTGGGTGAGGGCCTCCGTTCTCACCCCGTTGGCCTGGATGGTGTGTGTGAGGGGAGGGTGAGTCTGCGGATTGTGGTGCGAGGTCTGCGTGTGATGCGGACAGTGGGGTTTGGTGCCGTTTCGGAGGTGCCCGCTGCCGGTTGTGTCCGACATGGCTGCGTGTGGTGAAGCGGTGTGGAGCGGGCCATCGGTTGACCTGAGAAGAGAGAGGAGAGAAAATTATCAGAAATTAATGTTGCTAAAGATTATGTTAATGAAAGGTCAGTAGATATTTCCATTCTAAGTCCACTTTTCACTAATGCGACGCCTTTCTTTTGGTCCTGTTGGGAATTGCGAACTCATCAAAATGTGACGTGATTTCTGTTCAAAGTCACAATGAATCAGACTCTTGTTGTCAAAGTATCGCTAACAACAGCCAAACTTTCAAGCCACGCAACTGTCCACACTGTGTCTGCAAACGCACCTTATTGTGAAAATGCCAAAGAGTGATAGAGCATTAAAGCACACTATGTAAAATACGCTCCTCACATGATTTTGATCTGATAAAGCTTAAACTGAAAGTAAATAAAAACATAAGAGGTGTGTTTTAATTAATACATTACGAGAAATACCTTATTAAGAAAAGCCTGCAACTTGCTTCTGAGGAAAAGAGCAGCCAAAAGCATCAGAATTCAGAATTTACTCCAGCTTTAATTTTTTTTCATCTAATGCAGCCTATCTAACTTGTTTTACACCGGTCAAGCTTTTCTAATATTTTGTACTACTTTGAATGACATTGTTTAAATGTATGACTCCAAATGTAGGCTGTAATGTTTAAACTGAATGTAAGACAAGAAAAATACAACTTTTGTGATTTTGTTTATACAATTAGGGGCTTGAACCTTAAAAAGTGACACTCGAAACCAACATGTTTGCCAATCTATGCACTAGAGCCAGGACAATCGCATAGGCATTAAGTTTAAGTTTATGATTTGTCATGTGCATAAGGTACAAAGTACCAAGCAATGAAAAAAAAGTTTGCCCTGACACACTCTCTGCTGAATAAATAATTAAGTTAGTTTAAAAACCACACATAATAAATACATTAGACATCTGTAAAAAGTGGTCTCAGCTCTCTTAGGAGGCAGAGTTCATCAGTCTTATGGCCTGTGGATAAAAACTGTTCGCAAACCTAGAGGTCTTTGCTTTGAAACTTCTCAAGCGTCTTCTTGAGGGAAGATAAGAGAAGAGGTCGTTGGCAGGACGACTGGAGACCTGCATAATACTGATAGATGTCCTGAATTTGGGGCAATGGAAACCCAACAATTCTAGATGCAGTTTTTACTGTGTCAGAAGAGTGAGGTCGTGAGATGTTATATTACCACACCAGCAGACTTCCTGTCAACACATTCTCAATGGTGCATTGTTAGAAATGGTTGAATATTTGGTTAAACAGATTGTATTTTTTGAGATATCTAAAAAAACTCTCTGTTGTGCTTTTTTCATGACCCGACTGATGTGAAGAGACCAAGAGAGTGTTTCACAGACGTTAATGCCCAAAAACCTAAAGCTCTCAACAATGATCCTTCATTCACAAATAGTTGCTTTTACAACTCACTGCACAGGGTACGCTAGCAAAGAAAAAAAAAAAAGAATCCTTAAAATGGTACAGCACAATAAGATGAATTACACTTTACCACAATAAATGAAAGTTAACAACAATATGTGTCTCCTATAAAGACCAAATCAGAATAAGACAAGAATAAAAATCAGGGAGAGTATAATACAGTGTTGAGGTCTGACAGAGCAGAGAAGTGCCGAGTGTGTCTCCAGGAGCCGCTCTGAGCAGACGAGAGGAGCTGTAGGTCAGACTGAAGGAGGAGTCGCACCTCTGACATGTCTAGACTCTTCTATAACAGTCCAGAGAGGAGAAGTCCAGTCTGTGACCCAAAAACTAGTGTATGCTTAATCACCAAACTGTGTCACGGTCCAAACCCTGACACAGAACTGGACCCACCAGCTTTCACACCTTTAGCCGCCACATTTGAGCCTTACACACTCAAAGTAACATGACATTGATTTATTTCATTTTACCGGCAAAAGCGTGTCCGTAGCTTGTCAGTCCCACCACTGCTGCGCTCACCTCCAAAAGTGAACTTGTGTGGGCCAACCCAAACACACGCCCTGAAACAGGACACCGCTGGGAGCCGGGACGCACATATTATGTTAGTATTTAATATCCTACTGAGGCCCCAAATATTTCCTTAGCCCAAAACACATGGTGCAAAAGAGGTGTGGCTTCAAACTTAAGCTTGAGACAAACTATAACAATCGGTGTCTAAATGTGTTCAATAGAATGCTGCAAAGATTAATCGTGGCTAATCAAGTGTAAAAGCTATCTTACTCTGAGCTATACAAACTTTAAAAACATACAATGCACTTAAACTAACAACAAAGAGTGGCATTGTTAAATTAAAAATCATCACAAATGATGTCAGGTTTTATCATCAACACCCTAAAATATTATCTGCCTACTACCAAAAAAGTCCAGTGAGCCAAACTAGGCTTGTCAGGCGGTCTAATTTGGCCTGCAAGTGTCACAGTAAGCTTATACCATTACACATAAATAAGTAAATAAGTAAATGTTCACGCCTTTTTTGTGTATATGTACCATACGTCATAGATATATCATGATATGAAAAAGCGTAAAATATACAAGTGTTCTGGTTAAAGCCACATGGGAACATTTTCTTTAGATTGAACGAGAAAGTTTAGACTTCAGGCAACTAAGATTGGTAAGCTTAGAGCTGAGGCTTGTGTAGGTTAAGATTAGGTTAAGGATTTTGCAAAATACAGACAAATAATGACACATTTTTACAACCACAACAGAATTGAACTGGGGCTGCAACGTATGTCATATTTCCGCAAAAAAGACGTGAAATCGTGCTAATCACACACTATTGACATGTCCTGTTATGTTGTGGTTTATATACGCTTTCTTGTGAGCTCGGGTTGGCAAAGGGGAACTCAGGTTTGCTAGAGTTTTTTCTTTGATTCAATTTTGTGTTGGAAAGACTGTCAAATACGGGGGGGGGGGGGGGGCTGAAACATGTCAAATTTGGAATCAATGCAGCAGCAAATAATTGCAATAAAAGAATGTGCTCTTATTTTTTTACGTCATGTAAATAACATGTCTGGACAACTTATTTTCCTTTTCTGACGTTTATATCTTTTTCCTTTTCTGATGTGTCTACGTTGAGTAGACACGCTCTGAAAAGTGAGGATGCTTTCTTGGCGTTTCATTAACATGTTTCGCCGACGCAACATGGGGACGTTTTATTTATGGTTAATGAGTAAGCCTGAAGTTACAAAATGAGTAAGGTTAGATTTGGGGCTTGGAGTTGGTTTAGATTTGAGTTAGGATTTTGTTAATATTAATAATTAATAACATGTTTTTACATCCTCTATAGAAATTAATTGAGGAAACAATAAGTCTCATGGACACGCAGAGAATCCAAATTGTGTTCACATGACACTGATTAGACCAGGCTGAAATAAAACTTTCTTGGGGCAGTAAGTGTACTAATTACTTTTTCAATACTTTTCCCCTTCATTGGTCTGGAATAAAAACAAAAAAACAAAATTGCTAACCCTAAAAAAATCCACTGATAAATTACTAAAAAAAAGTAACAGAAGAAACAAACACAACTGTTTAAACATCCCAAAACTGCACTAAAGGCAATGCGTCTGCTATTCTGCTTCCTTAAAAACAGAACTGGTCTTTTTTTTTTATTCATTCAGTTTTTGCAGATAAGACAAATGATCTATAATTAAATGCAAACAACACACAACTGTCTCATTTCAACTCCAGTGCGACATTATTGGGGCAACACAATTTTAGTTTTAATTAAATATTAAAATGGGGCCATGCGTGTAGTCCACAGTAGTCTCCTACAAACTGCGCTGTGCTAAAGACTGTTTTCATTAGTGCTTGGGACAGATAACCCGGCGGCCATGTTTGTTTTGGCTCCGAGCTGCCGATCCCCAAAAAGCCAAGCCACTGTTTTTAGAGATTCTTTCATTGAGCGATTCAGCGTTTTCGCCCTGCTCCAGATGTTTGGCAGGACGTGAAGGCCGAGCGAGTCGGACTTAGAAGAAATAGTGTAAACCAGGAGAAATCTGAAAGTGCTGCCAAGCCATTGTCCCTGTGTTGTAATAATAACACCAAAATCACATATTGTATGTTATATCAGCTGCAACAAGTCAAGTCTCTGTTTTAAATGAGTTGTACTGGACAGTAAGCTCCGGTGGGACGGTCTGCTCTGATTGGTTAAAAATACAACTTAGAAAATAATTAAAGTTATCGTGATGGAAGAGGTAAAGTCAGTTATCATGACTTCCATCTTTTTTGTGTGAACTATAGCACCAAACCATGAATATTACAGTATATTCATTCTTAATAGTAAATGGGAGAAATTACAATGACAAACTTCAGCTGTAACATGGTTTACTTTTTACAAATCTGTGCAGTAAATACATGCATATGTGTGTATTTATAGATACGCGTTCTTGCTATTTTTATTTGGAGTAATTTTGTAAAAAAACTATATAAAAAACCGAAAGAAAAGGATTTTGCAAAACGTAGACTGTGCTGCTCAAAGAAAAGAGAAAGAATTCCATTGTGAATGAATGTCATGACAGTCATCTGATTTTACCAACAATTTCATCCATTACTGGATCACCACAGCAAATACTATGAAGAGTGTGGTGAACAGCGTACATGATAGTAGGACTATAGAAGTAGGGATGTAACGATATTTATAGTATATTGATATTGTGATACTAAAATTGTCACAATATATTGTCATCGTTACCTGACGATATTAAACAACATAGTTCTGAGTTCAGAGCATTAACATACAATGCAAAAAAACAACAACACAAAATTCTAAATATTTTAATAAACAAACAAACCTTTAGCCTGAATGGTGAGAGAGCAGTTTAGTCTGAAGCTATGAATTTGCACCAAGAAAAGGAATCACTAAAAGATAAAAAAGAATGCAAGTTTACACCTGGCTTTGTTTGGCCTAAGTTTTATCCTTGGAGCTTGTCTTTGGCAGGAATTACCTTTATGTAAAACATAGATTAAAAGTAGCTTTTCTGTCGTTGTGGCAACACAGTCTCAGAAGAAAGAGTACATTTACCACGACACAAAAACAGGGTATTTTGAGCACTATTTCACGCCTTTTTTGCAAACTTATGTTACGCCGTACATTTAGCCAGATATGAAAAAGCATAAAAATGACACGAGATTCAACCAAAACATGAGTTTCAGTTGCAGCCACGTGGGGCGTTTCTTCAGGTGAAACGGTAATTTAGGCATCAAGTTACTAAAATGGATACGTCTAAGGCTGGAGCTGGGGCAGGTTAGAATCAGGACTGTTAATATTCATAAATAGTAACAACCACCACAGAAATAAACTGGGACTACGACATGTGGCATATTTAAACAAAGCAGCTGTGAACTCGTGCTAATCATACACAATTTACATGTTGTTTAATGTCGTGAATAATGTACGCTTTCTTATGAGATCAGGCTCGTTGTGGAGACAGTTGAGCTTAGCTACGTTGTTGGGGAATTACAACACAAATAATTTACTGATCAAAGGACTCAAAAATAACTTATTTAAGACGAGAAAGCTAATGAGTCCAACAGTGGATGATCACAAAGTTTGTCAATGAAAAACATGGGAGTAAACTCACTGTTCCTGTTTTCTATCTGGTTTTCTGCCACTGTTTATCACATTTTTCCTTTCCTCATCTCAGATACAAACACATTATTCAGTTGTTGTGGTTGTTTATATTTGCTAACAAACTCCAGCTGCGTTTTCTTCATTTTACTTTGTGCTCTCACGTGTGAAAATATCCTTTCTCACCCTTGACTCTCGTGCATTTTTATCACACAAAGTTAAAGTGTAAAATGCTGTGATGTCATTTGTAAATAAATCTAAACAAAAGCTTTGTGCTACTTCAACAAAAGCAGTTCAAACACATCGGATTATATCATTTTGTATGATTTCGCAGTATTCAGATAAAACAAAAACAGGAATGCGATGCTGTTGATATAGACACGTTTTTGTCCAACTGCGATCTTTAACTTTTGCCCCACTTGCGCTGGATCTCTGACCTGATTTGTGCTTCGCTGTGGCCTCAGACAAAGAGCTCTTGTCTGTGCCGCTGCTGCTGCCGGAGCCTCTGCACGTGTTGTTGCCTGCACAGATTCAAGTGTGAGTGGGCCTAAACTCAGCCCTGTTTACAGATGGACTCGCTCTCTAATGTCACTGCTGAAGCTGGGCATATATCAGATTTTAGATAATATTGTGAATGTTGGATCAAAAACGTTATAAATTAGGGGTGCATGGTAACAGAGTGGTTAGAGTCGGACCATATTAACATCTCTCTGGGTGGAGTTTGCATGTTCTTCTTGTGTCACTGTGGGTTTCTCCCACCTCCAATAACATGCATGTTAAGGTTTAGGCATAACTGTACATTTTCTCTAGTGAATGAATGAGAGTGAATGGTTGCCTGTCGTACCCCTGCCGTACACTAAGTGCGAGTCCCACAAGACTTAAAGTGCATAAAACCAATGTGCCCTTGTACACAGACCTCAGAGCAGTGCCATCGCACATCCAAGAGTCGCGCAATTGTGCAGAGAGAATCCGTAGAGTCTATTTTCCTAGAAGTCGCAATGATCTGATACGACTTTCAAGTCATAATACAAGCATTCTCAGTGAATTTGCGCAGCTTTGGGCAAATACAGACTGGAGCTCGGGACGCTCGCACGTATCCCAAACCGAACTCGCTTTGCCGTCAGTGTTACTCTGCGGCAAGTTGGCCACTGTCCAGAGTGTTCCAATGCCTAAGACCCAAAGTAACTGGGATAGTCACCCACCAGCCAAGGAGCAAAGAGTATGAATGTTGTTTTTTTGAAGATATATATAATTAATGTTGAAAGCATTGTTTACTGTAAAAATAAAACTTCAACAAAAAGAGCCAAATAAAAATAAAAACTGAAAAATGATGCTTTCAACTTAGGCTATAAATGTAACATTTCTACACTTTGTCATAACTTTTACAATTATTTCACATTTGTGAAGTTCAGCTTTTGTCTTTCTAAATCAGAATTATTTTAAAATCAGTGAACAATACATGATCACAGTTTTGGTTCAAATGCTAGCCAAAACAGCAATTCTAACCTTTACTTAAAGACACTATAGTCTAACTATTGTTTTTAAAGATAGGTAGCACAGCAACTGTTAACGTATCTCATTTTTTGCAGTGTCTTGTTTATGTCTTACAGTGCACAGTTTGTTCACAAAAAATCAGAAAAGTAACACATTATTGTTGCTGGAAACCATCTTGTAAAAATTTAGATTGACTATTTTTGTTTACATTTCTAAGGAAGCAAAAAAAGAGTATAGTAAAAATCAAATATTATCTGAAGGTTAGATCTCACTATTCAGACTAGTATTAAAGGTTTTGATACGCATAGATATTCATTTTTGCAGCACAGCCAGTCTCTGCACTTACACACACATACACATGCTGAAGTCGCACCAAAACCATGAAATTATTAACATTTAGCATTTCCCACAAGCACAAGCGTCCAAACCCAAATACCAAAAAACTACCTCTAATCCTGCATGGGCTTTTTTACAGGGCGAGACCTCTGCCAAGTCCAACTGGTGTTAAAACAAGACTGTGCCAAAGAGAAGAGAGAGAGAGAGAGAGAGAGAGAGAGAGAGAGAGGAGAGAGAGAGAGAGAAGGAGCAGGGAGACGAAAATCTACAAGTATATATAATGATCAGTGAGTAAGGAATTTGAACGACAATTAAACTGACAATTGTAAAGGCTTGATACAGTTTACAATGTAGATTTTATAAGCATCACAATGAGGTGAATGAAAGTGTCGTGCCAGTTCAACCCAGTTCACAGAAATGCACATGTTTACAATGTATTTTCTCCTTCCAATGATGGATGTGTCATCATTTATGAATATTAACAAAATCCTAATCTTAACCAACATCAACCCCCAGAACTAGACGTACCCCTTTTTGTAACTTCAAAACTACTTAAAAAGTCCCTACAGGGGTTCCAACCAAACGCATGTATAAATCATCTCTTTTTGGCCCTTTTCACAGCACGAAATAGAGATTCCAAATAATAGACAAGCAATACAAGAAGGCTGGAATCATGCTCATGATACACTATTAACATGTTGTAATGTAGACACATGTCAGTGAGACCATGTTGGCGTTTGATGGTGGTTGGAGTGATTGATTGTGCAGAATAGGCAATCTAGTTTACTCCAGAGCAGCTGGTACTACAAAAAATAGCTGAATTACTACTGTGCAGTTCTTTGACATGCTATTAAACAAATTACAAGTGAAAGGCAATTATTAACAATATTAGAGTCATATGTGTGCAGTATGTAATCTTGTGATACAAATCATTAAGGTGATTAAGCAAATGGAAAACTAAGCCGTTCCCTTGAACTAAAATAAAAGATTCTTGTTTTGCAAGTTTCAAGGGGCAAGTACTGCCAGGCTCGGTCTGTCCAGCAGTATATATTGGACTATGAAAAAGCGTAAAATAAATGGGATTTTTCATAGCGTGAAATAAACATGCGTTTTGGTTGAATCCATGTGAGGACATTTTCATTACGTTGACCCTGGGTGTACACTGACTGTGAAGCAGGTTTGGTTCGGGACCCGTGCGGGTTTTGTTCACAGTGCTGTGGCATGGTTTCGTCCAAAGCCATGCAGATTCACGTAGATTCTTGCGAAAACGCTCGTATAGTGACTTGAAAGCCGCATCAGACCACTGCATATATACACATATATTTGATCAGCAGTGTGAGGTCACAACTTCAAGATTCACTGCTCTGCAAAACAAAAGGGTTGAACTCAGTGTGAGGTAGTGTAGTCGTGAGTGGCAAAAATGGCTGGAAAAAGATGCTCAGAGTCCAAAAATCTTTTCAACAAAGTGACTTTTTTTTATTTACAGTGCCACCAAAAAGTATGTACATTTTGTACAAATACTGCAGCAGGGAGCTTTCACAACATCACAAACCAAAAAATCTGCCTCTCTTGGCTAAGGACAGCCTTTTATACCCAGGCCAAGATAATTGGCCAGTTCCACTTAGCTGGAATAATTAACATTAGTTTTACCACTTTTAGAGACAATAAAGTACACATTTCCCACCCCGACAATAAACCTGGAATAATCCCACACAACAAATTCACACATTATCTGTTATTCTTATCAACACTTCAAATATAGTAAAAATAACAATACAAGAACCCCCTCAAAATGGAACCCTCTGGTGATGTCACTGATGACATCACCAGGACAGGGTTTAAAAGCAGGAGCTGGCTGGGCGGCTCCTCCCCAAACATTTCCCACCAGGTAAGTTGAGAAGGTAAGTATAAAGAAAACTGCAAACAAAGTACTTTTAACCAATGATTTTAAACAATAAACTTTGTATAAATTATAATGTGATTGTGTGGTTTTTAAATGATTGTAACAAATGATTTGAAGGAATTTTAACTGGTTTTAAAGTAATTTAAATGAACTAACAAGACTAACACAAACATTACCCGGGATATGTGAGTGCAGCTTATCAGTAGCTTTTGTAAGTATGGTGATAAGTGTGAAAATAAATATATGAGCAGCGTTGTGTGTGGTAAAAAGGGGACAAGTGGGGAAGTAGACCCACTTCGTCACACACCCCCCCCTTTCAAAAGTCACTCCTCATAAGAGCGGGACAGGAAATCAGCCACCAAATTTTTATTTCCAGGCTTGTATCTGATCTTGAAACAAAAAGGCTGTAAAGACAAATACCATCGAGTTATCCTTGCATTACTGTCTCTCATTTTATTCATCCACTGTAAAGCACGATGGTCAGTGTCCAGAATAAATTCATCACCCATCAGATAATATTTTAACGTGTCCAGGGCCCATTTTATTGCTAAGGCTTCCTTTTCTACAGTGGAATACCTTGTTTCTCTGGGAAAAAGCTTACGACTTATGTACTGCACTGGTCTTTGGTCCTCTCCTTCACCCTGCAGCAGCACAGCACCAAGTCCTACTCCGGATGCATCCGTCTGCACAATAAAAGGACGTGAGAAATCTGGACATTGCAGTACAGGCTCATTGCATAAGCAGTTTTTTAAGTCAATAAATGCAGCTTCACATTCTGGAGTCCACTTAATTTTGTTAGGACTAGACTTTCGAGTTAAATCACTCAGGACGGCTGATCTGCTTGAAAAATTGGGGATGAAGCGGCGATACCAGCCTGCTAAACCTAGAAATGATTTAATTTTTCTTTTGGTTGTTGGAGATGGGTAGGCCAGGAGTGCCTCAATTTTGTTTACCTGAGGGCGTATGACACCACCCCCAATGATATACCCCAAATACTCCACCTCAGTCTTTGCAATGTGGCACTTTCGGGCGTTCATCACCAGACCAGCTCTCTCAATCCTGTTGAAAACATCATTCAGGTGTTTAATATGGTCATTCCAACTTTCACTAAACACCACAATGTCATCAATGTAGGCCGCAGAATAACTGTCCGCTCCTCGCAGGACCTCATCTACCAGCCGTTGGAAAGTAGCTGGTGCCCCGTGGAGTCCAAAGGGCATGGTTTTAAACTGATACAGCCCACTTGGGACTCTGAAGGCTGTTAGATTTTTAGAAGTTTCTGTTAATGGCACTTGCCAATAGCCTTTACATAAGTCAAGAGTAGTGAGAAACTTAGCATTACCCAAACGTTCAATCAACTCTTCTACTCTAGCATTGGATATGCATCAAAGGCCGAAACTGCATTCAGTTTCGAGAAATTTACACAAAATCTCTGTCTTGGATCATTCTTTTTTGGAACTAAAACAACAGGACTGCACCACTCACTTTTTGAAGGTTCGATGACTCCCATAGCCAGCATATCTTCTACCTCCTGCTTTACCGCTGGAATTAGCTTAGCTGGAATCCTGGATGTAGTGTCTCTGATGGGCTGCTGATTGGGGTCTCGGAGATGGATGTCATGTTGAATGAGATCTGTGCAGCCTGGCTTTGTACTGAATAGAGCTGGATCCATGACATATTGTAGCTCCTCCTGCTGGTCTGGTGACAGATGACTAAGATCTGGACCTGTTTGCTCCTCCTTTGTAGAAGGGAAGAAGAGCTCCTGGCACTCGTCCTCTTCAGCCACAGCCCGTGCCCATAGCTGCATTGAAGATGCTCTGTCATTCCATTCTTTCAAAAGATTAATGTGAAATATTTGGTGTTTCTTCCTCCGGTCCGGCATGTAGAGCTCATAAGTTACAGGGCCCACTTTTCTGGAGACCTCATACGGACCCTGCCACTTAGCCAATAGTCCACACTCTGAAGTCGGCAACAGGAGTAACACCTTTTGCCCCTCCCTAAAGGAACGTCTGCGTGCTGCTTTGTCATAATTTAGCTTTTGTTTTTTCTGAGCCTGGGACAGGTGAATATTAGCTAACTGCTGCATCTGCTCTAATTTGTCTCTCATTTTTAAAACATAAGACAACACATTACAGGGCTTCTCTGGGTTTGGGGCCTCCCAAGCTTCCTTGAGCACATCCAGAGGACCACGTACCACATGACCATATAGAAGCTGAAAGGGGGAGAATTCTGTAGAGGCCTGTGGCACCTCCCTATAAGCAAACAGCAAAAAGGGGAGCCATTGGTCCCAGTCAGCCCCGGAGTCTTCCACAAACTTCTTTAACATCGATTTGAGTGTTTTATTAAAGCGCTCCACAAGTCCATCTGTTTGTGGATGATAGGGGGTAGTTTTTATTCCTGTAATCCCCAACAGCTTGTAGACTTCTCTGAGCAGTGTTGAAGTAAAGTTTGTCCCCTGGTCAGTTATTATTTCTCGGGGAATGCCCACTCTAGAAAACATTTGAATGAGGCAATTAGCTATCTGACGGGCCTTGATTTTTCGGAGGGGAAAAGCCTCAGGATATTTAGTTGCGTAGTCACAAAGCACTAATATATACTTGTGGCCTGCGCTGCTTCTCTCAAGCGGCCCTACAATGTCCATCGCTATGCGAGAGAAAGGAGTGTCTATAATAGGCATTGTAATAAGAGGTGCACGATCAGATTTTTAGCTAGGGCAGTTAACTGGCACTGTGGACAAGATTTACAATATTGGACTGTATCAGAAAACTGTTGTGGCCAGTAAAAACGTGGAACCATTCTAGAAAACGTCTTAAAATGTCCCAAATGTCCAGCCCAGGGTACAGAGTGAGCTAAATGTAACACTGTAGGTCTTAAGTCTTTTGGAACAACCAACTGGTCACCCACTTTGCTGCGTCTATAAAGTTGGTCATCTTTAACAAAAAACACTTCTCTGACTCTGTCTGTGACCTGTGTATCACTAGGGACACATTTTGCGAACAGGGGAGCTAGTGTTGGGTCCTCACGTTGCGGTTTAACCAAATCATCAGGAATGATCATTAGCTTGTCAGAAATGGGAGCTGAAACTGACTCAACCATCTTTGTACCTTTTACTTTTTCTTGTCTTTTCTGACTTTTACTCTTTCTCGGACCCTTGGTAGAGCACCCACTATCTGGCACAATACAGTCCTGAAAAGGTAAGTCCCAGTCACCATCACCGCACTCAGGCTCCACCCTCTGCTTGTGACTGGACCTGGTGACAACAGCCAAACTCTTGACTGGAATAATATTGTCTTTGTCATTACTCTTTGCTAATAGCTCCCGAAGAACTGGTAAGTCCCACCCCAATATCACTTGATAAGGGAGTTTAGACATAACACCAACTGAGAGTAAATATTGCTGACCCTCAACTTGGATGTTTACATTAGCGACAGGATAGTCCACATTGTCCCCATGAACACACCAAACTTTCACTTTACCACAAAAAGTGACATCTCTTGGGAGACAGTCCTCTCTAATGAGTGTGCGGCTACTTCCTGAGTCTAAGAGAGCCACATGTGGTTTGTCATCAATGATAACACAGACAGTTCTTTCTTCATCACTAATGGAGGAGACACTTCTTCTAGAACACACTGAGGCTGAGGGGCAAAACACATGTATGTCTTACTGACCTGCTGCACTGGACATTCTGGCTTAATATGACCAGGCTGACCACAGGAGTGACATACTACAGGGCCTTTGTGCTTAAACTCTTTAAATCTAGGGCCAGTGACATTTGTGAAAGGAGGTCTGGGGGCTTTATTTTTGTAACCATTCCCACCCACAAGTTTACTCACTGGAGGAGGAATTGCACTGGCTTAGTGGAGAATGAGCTTTTAAAGGGGCGTCGAGCAGACAGAAAAGCCTCTGCCAACTCTGCAGCTTCTCTGGAGGTTGTCGGATTGCGCTCCTTGATCCAGGTGCGCAGGTCTGGTGTCTGCATCCTCAAAAACTGCTCCAGCACAATAGCATCCCCAATCTGCTCCTTTGTTTTCTCCCTCGGCGTCGTCCACTTATCGAACAGATCCTTCAGGCGAGACTGTAGCTCCTTGGGGGACTCATCCTCTCTCACGACTGAAGACCGGAACCGCACCCTGTAGGTCTCTGCACTTATCTCGAACTTCTCCAGCACAGCTTTCTTCACCTTGTCATAATCCATAGTTTCAGTGATGTCCATAGCTACATATGCAGCACGTGCTCTGCCATTTAAAAGTGGGGCCAGGTGCAATGCCCACTCTTCATGTGGCCACTGGCAGGCTGTAGCAATCCTCTCAAATGTTGTTAAATAGTGTTCAATGTCCTCATCTTCTTGATATGGTTGCATTTTAGGACCTTTCCAGCTGGGAATCCTCACCAAGCCGGAACCAAGAGCTGGTGACACTGGAACTGCAACAGGAGCTGCTGCTGCACCCTCCAACACAGGCTGCAGGTCTGGATGTTCTGCTTTCACCTCCTGTTGGAGCTGTTCCACTCGTCGTTCCATGGACTGCCACCGGTCCTCTTGCTGCAACTTGTCCTGCTCCCATTTTGCATCATGCTCCTGCTGCTTCTTTACCAAGCCCGGAGCAGGTTTGCAATTTCAGCCAGGCTAGGAGTTGTATGTGAAGCAGGCTCAGTGGATGGCTCGGCCGTAGCACCCTCCTGATGCCCATCTTCAATCTCCCCTTCATTTACTTGCTGCTTACCAGCTCGTTTTGGAGGCATCTTTTCCAAAAAACTGGAGACACCACTGCCACCATTTGTGAGGTAGTGTAGTCGTGAGTGGCAAAAATGGCTGGAAAAAGATGCTCAGAGTCCAAAAATCTTTTCAACAAAGTGACTTTTTTTTATTTACAGTGCCACCAAAAATTATGTACATTTTGTACAAATACTGCAGCAGGGAGCTTTCACAACATCACAAACCAAAAAATCTGCCTCTCTTGGCTAAGGACAGCCTTTTATACCCAGGCCAAGATAATTGGCCAGTTCCACTTAGCTGGAATAATTAACATTAGTTTTACCACTTTTAGAGACAATAAAGTACACATTTCCCACCCCGACAATAAACCTGGAATAATCCCACACAACAAATTCACACATTATCTGTTATTCTTATCAACACTTCAAATATAGTAAAAATAACAATACAAGAACCCCCTCAAAATGGAACCCTCTGGTGATGTCACTGATGACATCACCAGGACAGGGTTTAAAAGCAGGAGCTGGCTGGGCGGCTCCTCCCCAAACATTTCCCACCAGGTAAGTTG
Organism: Mugilogobius chulae; assembly: GCA_038363315.1. Taxonomy (NCBI): domain Eukaryota; kingdom Metazoa; phylum Chordata; class Actinopteri; order Gobiiformes; family Gobiidae; genus Mugilogobius; species Mugilogobius chulae. The sequence goes on from CM076402.1 coordinate 22,562,787, forward strand.
AGAAGGTAAGTATAAAGAAAACTGCAAACAAAGTACTTTTAACCAATGATTTTAAACAATAAACTTTGTATAAATTATAATGCGATTGTGTGGTTTTTAAATGATTGTAACAAATGATTTGAAGGAATTTTAACTGGTTTTAAAGTAATTTAAATGAACTAACAAGACTAACACAAACATTACCCGGGATATGTGAGTGCAGCTTATCAGTAGCTTTTGTAAGTATGGTGATAAGTGTGAAAATAAATATATGAGCAGCGTTGTGTGTGGTAAAAAGGGGACAAGTGGGGAAGTAGACCCACTTCGTCACACTCAGTAATTATAAAAACTGCTATAGCTTTGACTTCTCACTACAGGAAACGAGAAACAGGCCTATAAACATGTAAACAGCAACCAAACAGCATCACAGCTAGTGCTCACCTAGAACTGGTCTTTTTTGGGCAAAAACACACAGAAACCTTTATGTAGATAATGTGATTCACTTCAAACCGTGACAAGAACGGCCTGTTCTCGTGCTAAACTTGTGCCGCAGGGTGTGACTAAAAACACAATGAAAGGCTGTGGTTAAATAAAGAGCTAAACGAGTGGGATTAGAATGATGGCACTGGAAAACCGCAGCCTGGGTTAGCATGTGTTAGCGAGTGTTCGCGACTGTTGGACACCGACTTACAGACTCAGGTCACATGAGTCAGTCCAGGTTTCTTTGCTCCACACCCAAACTCCCAGCTCCAAACTTCAACGTCTTAACTCCTAGATTCTACTTCCAGCTCCTAAGCCACAGTTGACACCTCCCTCAGACTGCAGTGAGTCAGACGGTTACAGATGATGGCTAGTGTCTGCAACATCTGTCTGTCTGACGATCCTTTGTAATCAGGTGTTAGAGTCAAGTTACTTCAGTGTTTATAGGGTTAGTCGAAGCAGTAAACACGGGCTTGATTAAAGCTGGATTTGGCCACTCCATTTTCAGTGAAAGAAAAAGTCTAAATCCAGTATTTCCCAAGTCTCATGTACCTTTTTCGTAGTGCTAGTAAGCATACATGATTATTATTTTTTCAGTGAAGCTGTTAAATTGTGTAAAAAGCATAGCCAAAGTCAAAACCTCTTGTTTCTCACTGCAAAGGTCAATGTCATTCCTAGACATGAGCATCATTTGTTCAGTCAAAACTGAGCTGATCCCAAACACCTGCTGTCAAACCTTTAACACAGCTGCTGTCCACTTTTCCCAATGCTTTACCATCAGTTTGCTGTGTTTGAAATATGTTTGTGGGTGAAGTTTAGGGAGTGAGCTTCACAAAAAGAAACTTACACAGATGTTTTAAAATGTATGGATTTAGGGACTTTACACACACATCAATTGACTTTCTTAGAAAAGATTAAAAAACCAAAACCTGCCTGAATTTGCTTATTGTTTATGTACAGCTATCATCTTTAAATGATTTATTCATTCACAGTCCAAACAAAAAAGTGTCTATTCATCATTGATAAGTTCAGTTCTTCAGTTTCTATTGTTATTAGTGATGCAGTGATTCCAGTCTTTTTTTTTTTTATTATTCTTGAAACGCAGGTAACTAGTTAGAAAATAGGTCCTAGTGCTATATCACTCCTATTTATTGTGCAACTATATGTGGCATAAACTTTATGAGAAATTCTGGGTTATCATCAGCCAGTCTTTCATGGATCGCATCGCTATCTTGTGCAGCAAGATGTTTTCTCGTGTAGTTGTGGATTTACAAATTCACAAGAAACCATCTTGAAAGCCCCGCAAATGGTTCAAACCAAGTATCGACTAATAGTACAGTCAGAAAGAGAGGCGAAAGACAGTTGTTACCACAGCAGCGAGTGCCAGGCGTGCTCACAGCAAAACAACACACATGGCAACGCGGGCAGTTATTTAATCAGTTTGAACAGAAATGCTGACAGTTTCTTTTTTGAAAAAAAAAACAAGAAAAAGTGCTTTGTGCATTTGTGAAGAGCCTTATTTAGGATTATGTATTGGAATTGGCTAAAACACTGCTAAGGTGGTGGTGCGGTAGCGGTGGGGGGGGGGGGGTGCGGCCTAGAACCAGAAGAGAAACTGAAACTGTCCTTATTTGAGTAGATGTTTTAAAGTATTTGTCCTCAAAACACAGTTATTACCAATGAGCAAATAACAACTGAACAACCTTCCACGAATTATTATTTCTAAGATGGGTCAACATCAGCCAGACTTTGCCTAATCAAGATTTTGGCTGATACTGATATTAAGTGACCAAATTGAATTTAACAGAATCATGACTCAGCCACTATCTGATCCCAGCACTGTTGCATCCCTAACTTGATCACTGCAAAACGTGAGCTGAGGTGATGTGTAAACCTGAATATAATGAAAATACAGACAACAGGAGCAGTGCATGTAAGCTTTTATTTTAATAGAGCAGTAGTAGCAGATGTTTTGGGAGGATCAGAGGCCGATGTGTATAATGCAGTGTTGTTTTATGATGAGCCTTTGGGGGTAAACTGTGGGTAAAGTGTCTATAATCATAAAGACACATGCAGCCTGTGTTTACTGTACATATAATAAAGCAGCAGATATCAGAGCGTGAGTGAGTGAGAGGAGGATCATGTCGACACACGTCCCTAACACCACGCTCTGCTAACTCCGCTAAAAAAGGCTAAATCTGCAAACTCGGCTCTATTGTTTCACCTGTAAACACTGAGTTATAAAGACCTGGCACTGTTCACTGTGAGTCATGTGTAAAGGATGTGGAAGAGATGAAAGTCAGCAGAGATTTGAAAGCACACACAGAATGTAAAAAAACAGAAAAACTAGGGTAAAGTAAGGTAAACTTCATAGGGAAATTCGTCTTTTGCATTTGACCCATGCTTCAATGCCAGATCAGGCCCTCAGATCAGTCAAAAATTTCCACAAAAATCCAACACAGCTGCAAATATTTTGAGTGACTCCAAATAAAAATGGTGTTTCTTGTGCACCTCAAACCCAGAGATCACTGACCACTAAACAAATGGGCCCTCGAGAAAATAAAGCTGAACAGAACCTGCCATAGCTGCAAGATTTTAGCTTGAAACTTGGGGGAAAATAGGCTTAAATTTTGCTCCCATGACTTAATGTTAGCACCTAATATAAACCTTACCACCTAGTTTTATATAGAAAAATGCAGCAAAGTTTGTGAAAAAGTAGCGCTTTAGTCAGAAATTACTGTACACTAAACTACAACAATACAACCATGCATAAAGGTCTGTGTTTCCTCTGAAACATAGTCTCCAGAGGAAACACATGCCAACAAAATGTCAAAACTTATGAAAAGCATGTTTTCACCCCTTTTTTACATCAATATGTTGTGAAAAGCAAAGAAATTGCGACATTTTCTTAGGGTTTAAGGGCAAGTTTAGGCTAGGGCTGGGCTGGCAAAAAAATCACAGTTTTCTTGGAGCCAGATCACGATTTTGATTTGTTCACAATTCTTATAGACTTGTTTTTTAGATAAATATAATTATCTGCTTTTTTCAGAAGTTTCTTCCTTCACAGCTAAATCTAGCTGTCAAAGATTGACCAGTGTTGCCAATATTCTGAGAAAAACAAGTGACTATGCCTTTGAAAAGATTAACCAACAAAGTGATCCAGCTAACTATCAGACACTTAAAAATGACTATAAGACATGTAAATATGCTAAAAATCCCTATGGCGGACATAATTTCGACATAGATATTTCGTAATCTAACATGAAAATCTTGCAAAATAAAAGCACATCAAAGCACAACTTTCCAAATGATTGATTATTGATAATTATAGTGAAGCAGACCTGGCAACTCTGAAAAAGTAAGTTGGAAAAATAGTCTGCATTTGAACAAACAGATGCACTAAAAAGAAAAGGGGAAATCACGATGTGACATTTCATCAGAAAAGCAGATTGTCACAGGGATGACCTCACAATTTTTTATCACATATTGCCCAGACTGCAAGTTACTAAAATGGGAAGTTTTGGAGCTTGAGGTATAAGATGTACCCATTAAACCCAAAGAAATGTCGCTTACATTTGTCTTTTTGTAACACATTGTCGTAAAAAAGCGTGAAAACGTGCTCATTTCTTTGACATTTCATTGTATATCTATGTTTCCTTCAGAGACTGTGTTTGGAATTTAGAGGCAAATCTATATGTTTTGTCCAACTTTGGGTTAGTCGTCCTTTATGCATGCTTGTATTGTTTTAGACATGGTTTAGTGAACTGTAATTTCTTGACTATAAGCTGCTACTTTTTTCTTTTTTGTAAGTTTTTGACATTTCGTTATATATATCTAATTTTCCCTCGCAAAATGCACTCAATTGCACAAAATGGTAAAAAAAATCTCCCTGTACAACATGATCATTCCTGTTAGATTAATTTTTGTGTTTTAACTATGTCAGTCTAAAACAATAAATAGCCCACTATAAGATCAAGTGTTTTCTCTGACAACATTTTTACAAATACTTCATCAAATGACCAAAAGTTCCTTCAAATTATGACCAGATTATTTTTAATAAGCGATGTTGGATGCACAACATAGTCACAGATATGGTAATGAAATAAATGAAGCATGAGCAAATGTTTTTTTTCCTGACCTCTGTTAAACTCCACATCCTGTTATCACAAAGTGGTCTCATCGTAACACCAGTATCAACAGCCCTGTGTTTATGTTTGGTGGGACTTCCAACTCCACAGAACTCACAACAAAAATAGTGACTAAAGTGTGTCAGAGTTTCACAACAGCAGCAGCAGAAGCCTGGCTCTAATTAAAGACACGTCTCTCTCTCTCTCTGTCATATTCAGAAACAACATGGCCGCCCCTCCTCCTCCAGCTCCTGCTCGATGACAGCATAATAACAAACAGAAGAATGATCTTTCCTGTGTTCAACCAAGAACGATTCAAACACTGTCTCATAAACTCTTTCTATGAGCAAACCTTTTTTATTTCTATGTATTTTTATTCATTTGAAGCACTAATGAAATCTGTTTTTCTATTTTGTTCTGCAAGAATAATTACAATCTGATTGAAATTGCTTGGTCAGTTTGTCTGATTGCAACTAGGTCAAGAGGGCCCAAATAAAAAAGAAATTTTAAAATGAAGTCTTGCATTTTTTACACAGAAATGTGTATCTGTACTTGTTCTGCATGTCTCTTATACGTGTCTATTTAACGGTGTGAAAAACGTCAAACAGAGACACTATTTTCTTAGCGTCACATAGACAGCGGTTTTGGTTGAAGGCAACTTGGGACATTTTCTTTGGGTTTAGCGGCTAAGTTTAGGTCTGAAGTTACAAAAATGGGTAATTTTCGATCTGGAGTTGGTTAAGATTAGGATTTAAAAAAATATTCAGTTGCAGCCCAGTCGTCAAAGAAAGCAAGATATACAAGAAATGTCAAAAACGTATGAAGAATTTTGGTTGAAGCCACATGAAATGCCACAAAATGGCGACATTTTCTCTGGTTTAACGGTAAATCTTAACCTTCTCCAAACCCCAGTCCTAAACTTACCATTTACTAACTTGAAGCCTAAACTTGCTGTACAAAGAAACAAAGAAAATGTTGCCATGTGGCTTCATTCAAAATTTTTGGTTAATTTACGCTTTGGTTTTTTATAGCAAATTTATGAAAAAAATGTTTACTCCACACTGGCAGTTCTGGACTTCCGTACATTTGTGATGTTTGTATATTTACATTTTATTGAAGACTATGTTGCTTCATAGATAATACCACATCTTTACATACACCATAGAAATAAACTGGGGCTTACATGCTTATATTGACGTGGTTTAAAGAGATTATCGGTCAACATCACTAAACGGGACGAGAGCTGTTAAGATCAGGTCTGAATCGATCTGACAGACGTCTGGCTCCTGAAGCTTGAACAGTGTTTTTCGTGGTTTTGCCACTCTCCTGAATGTAACAGTCTGAGTTGTAAAGATGAATTTCTTCACAAATGTTGATTTAGCAGATAACTTTTGTTTTCGCACAGTGATAAATTCTTGTAGTTGTGCTGGCTAGTGTTGCGCTACTGCTTGTGTCAATCAGCTGCGGCTCTTTCTGCTATCAGGCTGCGTGTGCATCTCCCATGTTGATAAGCAAATAATCCCACTAACACACACATTTCTGTTAGATCAGGTTGTTACTTCTAGTATTAGAATGAAAGAGACAAGGCTACAAGAATAAACTAGTAACAGTTTGAGACTAAACTTATTTTAATAAAATAAAATAAAGTTTTAAAAGGTTGTAATTGTCTGACAAAAAGTCATATTTTACGAAAATAATCTTAATGCAAGAAAAAGCAATAAAATAATTGGATTTTTGTTTTTCTGGTAACCTATTTCTTTATACTCCATTGTAGTTCAGTAGAAAGGCTTCAAAGTGGTCATCTTGAGTATATTCAGCATATGTATATTATAACTTTCTTAAATACAAAGTCTCTGTAAATGTTCAAACTGGAGACTGCAAACCTTTTCTTTTTCAATTCCCATATACAGTATTATTATTATTTGTTCTCATAACGTGCATGACGTGACTGAATCCTTAACTCCTCTCTCTTTCTCTCTTCTGGGACCAAAACCTCATCCCACATTTAAGACTTTTCTTGGCGCAGACACCTACTTTAACTCTCTGGCTTTAGGGGCTAAACCACAAAACTAGGACAAAGGTTAGGCAAGTGTACGCTCTTTACGTCACATATCTGAAGGAGAAAGAAAGCAGCAGTAACTGAGATGTACAGAGATTGTCTGGCCCACAAGCTCGATTAGTTTGCTGACTCTGCTTTTTAAAGTCAGACTCTTTATTGTGAAATTTTGGGTTCGTTTGTTTTGATGTTTTTATTTATTATTTTTAAACAAGAGTATGTGACATTTACAAACTGACTGTATTACAAATCTTATTGATACAACTTGGAGTCATATTTATTTGACAATACTGACAAACACTGCCAGCACTAACTATATGTGGATGAGCTATAGGGATAGTTTTCTGAGCACTTGAGCCTCAACTGTCTAAAATCAATCCGATCTCACAAAAAGTGTATATTTATGCACCACAACATAACTGGACATGTTAAATCATATGATTAGCACGATTTCACTCTTTTTTGCGCAAATATGACATGTGTTGTAGCCCCGTTGTTGAAAAAACTGTATTATTTATGAATATTAACAAAATCTTATCTAATCTTAACCTACCCAAAATCCAGCCTTGAACTTACAATCTTATTAACTTGAAGCCTAAACTTGTTAAATCTACAGAAAATGTCCCCAAACTTGTGTTTATTTTCACACTTTTTCATATTGTCAAAATACACAGTGTAACATATTTTGTGATCGTATTTATGATACTGTTGAACAACACAACATTGCTCATGGATGATCATAATACAACTGATGTAACTGAGTAAACTAATGGTGAGGAAACACTGCTGCAATAAGGTAATACTTTCAACAACATATTATCGAAAGCCTCTGTCTATGACAAACATTATTAGCCAATAGGTGTCATGTGAACTCAACCTGAGCTAAAGTAAGGTACACGTAAAGAAATGTTGTCCTTTTTCAATGCCGCTGGTGCATATCCTCAGGAGCATTGACCTCACATTACAGCGCCAGGGATGCATTTTAGGTCTTCTTTCTAGGCTTGGACTACTATCGCACTAACTACCACAGCTGGAGATCTCTTACTTATGGTCTGGAGGAAAGCAGCCCAGACACAGGGAGAAACATGCAAACTACACACAAGCAGGTCACCCGAGAGTCGAATCCCGACCTTACCAAACAATGTGTCCAATCAGACAACAAGAGCAGCATCTAGAGGCGATTGCTTGTGCCATTTAGAAAAAGTGCTTTTGGACAACTGTCTTTTGCTTCTCAAGCAGGTCAGGCCTGGAACACAGTTCCTTCTCACATCAGAGAACTGCCTACACTGCCAGCATTCTCTAAGGCTCTAAAAACATGGTTGTTGGAAGGTCAAACGTTTAATCATTTGTAATATGATCATCTATTTGTATAGTTTAAACTTTTATTAACTTCTAATGAACAGTCCTTTTATCTGTTTGTGCAGTGATGTGTTAGCCTCGTGTGACTGTTACTGTCTTTTTTTCTGTCCTAGATGTTCTTGACATCAAAATGTGTGTCCCTTTATAAATAAAAAAAAAGAAACAACAAAGGCTGCATTCAAACTTTCCTGATTGTCTTAATCTATATTAGATCCTATCCACACAAAAGCCAAATTCAGGCGTGTCAGCACAAATATGTGACTAAACAACACATCATTGACATGAAGCAGGAGTTTCAGGACACTTGGGTCCCAGAGTGAAAAGATTTCAAAACTCCAGTTTAATGTCTCTCAGTCTCATCTGCGGAATGTACTGACTTTATATGATGGCAAGTTGTTTTTAAAATTATCATCACTTTGTCTTTGTGGACAGCCTTAGTCCGGATTCTGGTTTAGTTTAGCTTAGTTTATCCACATTTGATAACAAAACAAAGATTCTATATCATCCATTAGTTCAGTAACTCTAATGTACTTAAATGTTTTATTGCTTTGCCTTTTCTCGCTTTGGCCGGCGTTCTCATCGCAGCAGGACTTGTTTTACATCACAGCACGCACAGTTCCTCGCAGCCTATTTTAAACCTCATTAAACTCAAAAGCACATTGTAAGTACATCTTTTCTCTTCCTACTTTATAATTTCTTTCACTTAGCTGACCGGGGCCTATTATAATGACACCCACAAGACTGCAGCTCACGATAGGCCACGAACCCGAAATACACCAAAGTACCTGGATTCTTCCTTCGTAAACGCAGAGCTGTGGGTGTCATGTGAGGGATGTGATGGTGGAAACAGCAAAAATATATGTGTTTAAATTTATATTTAGTTAGAACTCGCCAAAACTGCAGAACTGATAAGCCTTGTCTTCAGTTGAAAAAATAAAATGTAAATCAATAAATCAATAATAATTTAGCATATTGTAAAGAACCTACTGTCTTAACTGAAGTACTTTTGAGGAACAAAACACTAGTAAAACTAACTAAGAAGTGAGCTAGTATTAATGTAGTCACTGTGTTCTCTGATTTCTTTTGTATTTATGAAGTAATTAAGCTTGAAATTTGGTTTGTGCCATGACAATAATTACATAAATAATTGATGGAAACTGCAAATCTCATAAAAAACTATATTATTTTACAGAATACACTCTAAATATTGCCTAGAAAATGTACATGATATTTTCATGAATTCAAATAGCTGAAAATAACTCAATAACATCAATAAAAACACGACTTTTCATATTTACACCCTGTGTCTCGTGTGTTTATATGTTTGACATGTCTTGTGCATTACATCAATATATTAGGTGTGTCAAGATGCAAATATCTTGCTGGATTGCAAACGAGAGCAGCGGCTGAGGCAAAGAGGAGGAGATTCAACTGGACACTTGTTGAGCCGAGAGCAACGAGCAAGCCTCAGATTCACAGAGTCACGGGAAGCAAGCTACTACAACTTGTAAATGCATTTCTGTTCCCTCACACATCACAGACTCACTCACACATCACCAGAGCAAAGAATAAAGACTCATCATAAAGTTTACACACTGACTCTGTCTGTGAGAAAGTGACTTCACCTCATCAGGATCATGTAAATGATGCTGGTGTAACCTGGCAGCCAATGGTTATCTCGCATTTGAATTCACAAACACTAGAAACATCTGGCCTGTCCGCCAATTGGTTTGAGAGTCCGAACCAAGCGATGACCAGCCAATCACATCACAGCAGCGTGGTTTTGACCAATCACATTGTAGCAGGGCCTAACACGGCCGTTAGCCCCGGTGCGCACGAGTCTGATTCAAGCTAAACAAAGACGCAGCTCCGTGGATGTACGTGTGTCTGCTGCTTTGATGGTTTCAGCAGAAATACGGAGTAATTTCTTTTTGAAAGAAGAGCGGACATTGGTACACCATACGAGTTGTTGCTGTGATTGGCTAGCTCAAATAAGGTAGGCCCCACACCAATCAGCTCGAAGTATTTCACTAAACGCCCCGCCTTTTCTCGAACGCTTTCAGCGAGTCAAGCCAGATGGATATAGTGAAACTCAGATAGGAGTCAACACATATCCATCTGGCGTGAGCCAGTAGCTGTGTGTAATGTGCACAGTCTTTTCTGACTCATGTTAAACACGTGTGATGGTATAAAAGTCACAAATACGATCAAGGCAGAGGAGTAGGAGCTGCAGCGCGTCACGTTTGATCAAGCGAATCAGCGGGCAGTCACTGCACAACATTTCCCATGATGCATCTTGATTTGTAGTCATCGAGGCGGTGAAGCCGGAGCAGTTGTTTTTTCTCGCCTCGACAATTGTCAATCGACTCGAGCCGATTGATATCTCGAGATTACCGGGGCCTACGTTAGGGGGACTCTCAAACCCTGTCTTAAAAAAAATACATTTCCGGGGTTAGTAGTGTGTGTCTGAGTGTGTGGGGCCTGTTTGGGGTTGGGAGGTTTTTTTTGTTTTACATTTTTATTTATCTATTTGTTTTTTATTTTGCACAGGGTGTCAAAATGGTTAGCAGCGGCCCTGGGTGTAAGTTATAGTAAGTGTCTGTTGTTTTTGCAGTGAAGGTTCTGCTGAAGGAGGGGCCTGAGTGACATTGAGCACATGTCAGAAAAGTGGGAATTTTTCCTGGAATCTGGACACAAACACACAGCTCAAGTCAAACGGATACGACAGGAAGTAAGAGAGAAAACGTGAAGAGAGAGAGAGAGAGAGGTTTCTGTGTCACCTGTCTCTACCTGTCATGAGAAGAAAGGCATCCTGTTTACCTGTGTTAACTGCAAAACTACAAGTCGAGCATGATTTCAAAGTTTTGCACTACGACTGGGCGATCTGGGAAGAATACAATCTCTATTATGTCTAGCTTTATGTTCAATTTTGTTTAGTGTTTCCATAACTGAAATGCTAAACTTATATCTTCAATAATCACACATTTTACACTGACAAAGAACTGATTGTTGGTCTTTTGATTCAAAAACTATCAACCAAATAATGGATGCTTCTCCATCTCTCGGTTTTTGGCATAAGTTTATGAAGATCAATGGTTATAAAACACTTTTGACACTGTTAAATTCTATGTGTTTTTAATCAGAGAACATGTGGATGAAAAACGAGATTTTGGAGCAATGGTGTCTTGGCTGCAGGAGAATAAAGATGACTGAACCTGTATGATACAAAATAGAACTAAAACCAACTTCAACATCAACTTTAAAGCTGTAGACAGTCTCTATTGAAAATATGCAACCTTAAAAACGGACATAAAATAATCCCTGGTATTTGAATAATGACAGTTTTGGAGTAACATTTTTGTGAATACATACTTGCCTTATTCGCGTTTGCTCTCAGCTCTTATTTTATTCCCCAATAAAAGCAGCAGCTCCATATGTTTTAGAGTTATGCAACGTCTGTGTACATAATGTACCTCGATGGGCCCTCGCTCACACCTCATATACTGTACACAGCTCTCTCTCTCTCTCTCTGTTTCTCTGTTTCTCTCTCTCTACTTGTCTTTCACTTCCTCTTCTCTGCTCTTACACAATTGTCTCAACAGCAGTAATACAAATGGCCACTTGCATTGCGCTTAGACTTGTCTGATGAACAAACGTCTGTCAGTCTACATCTTGACCACCACCAATCGAAACAAAAATTCTCTAACTTGTGTTAGTGGAAGATGCTTATTTTTACCTATCATCACCTCAGTGCCAGTGCTTAGAAAAACAGAAAAACTATATGTGTTTTGTCAACAATTAAGTCGTAATTGCCATTATTATTTTGGAAGAACCAAAACAAACACCTGACTCCCTTTACATTTACAAAGCACATTTTGGTGTTGTGAAAAACAATTTGAGGCTCTTGAGAATAAATCATTGCGGTTTGGCTGGAACCAAAGCCAAAAGTGCAGCATCCAAACAGACCAACACAAACATGGTTCTTTAGCCCATTTAGAATTGCTTTTGAAACAGTTGCACACAGAGATGCTTTGTGATTTTCATTTCTCTCTGGATTTAACAACAGTTTGATTTCTTGGCTTCTTCCGCTGTTGTGACGCTTCGACCAATCAGCTTCAAAAACGTCCTAAAATTCTGTTACATATTGTGATAAGCATAAGGCAGAGAGAGAGAGATTGTGACAAATTTTGACAATGTTTTTTTGCTTATGCGTCTTTGACAAGAGTGACTTAAACAAAGACTGGAGGCTCTGAAAAGGCTAAAACACCAGTGACAGAGACGTGAGAAGTGAAAGCAGAACTTACAGCTATAACTTAACAAGCCTAAAAGTAGAAGGCACATATATGATAAAAACAATCATTAAGATTCCTTATGTATATCGTCAATTATATTGTCATTGCAGACGCTCTCTTTTGTACTACAATAAAGGTTTTAAGGCCCTATTGCTTTGCCCTGTTCTGGGTTTTGTTTCTTTCATTAAAGTTTAACAAAGTGTTGAACACAATTTAGAATACAGCTAAATGTGAGCCAGAGTAACATCGAGGTGGATGTTCTACTGCCGAAATAATCATTTTTTACAGCTTGTTCTTGCTAGGGGTCGTAGGTGACTGGAACCTATCCCAAGGACTTTGGGGTTTAGGCGGGGGAGCACCCTGGACAGTGACCAACTTGTCGCAGGGTGAGACAGACAATCATTCAATCTTTCATTCACTAACTTTTGGAGGTGAGAGGAAACTGGAGAAAACCCACGCTGACTCGGGAGAACATGCAAACCTCACCCAGAGACATGGTGAGATGTTGATATGGTCTGACCCGGGAGTCGAACTCACAACCTCCTTATTGGGAAGTTAGAGCTCTAACCACTCTGCTACGGTGCACCCCCAAAAAAGTATTCATAAAATAATGTTATTGTAACTTGGCTGAAAAAAAAAGGATTATTTTTGGTAATCAGTTAGTCGGGCCATATTCTTGTGATTGATTAGTTCTTTTGAATGCAAGTGCCACTTGAATACAAGATATTTGCCTTACATGAGCTGTGGTAATGTAGTTTACATCAAAAACACAACATTTACACAATTTCCATGGTTCATCATCATTTCATGTTCAATGTGATGCTTTTCTCAGCTTGTGAGATGTTTTGAAGCCTATATAGAAACTGTTAACAATTATTTAATTAGTTGACGATTGTTTCAACAATTGATTAACCTATTGAGCCTAAGACATGATTTGTATTTTGTGTTTGAGCCGAAAAACGTATTGTGGTTTAACCAAAGACAAATGTGAATTGCCTTTTAAATGAAACGAGACTTATCATGACAACATTCATTTCACAATCTCATGTAACTTTTGACACACTGCCCAGATTAAATAAAGATTGTGGTTAAGTTGTGGAAGCACCTGTTGCACACTTCCATTAAAAACCCTTTGTGTCCATGTAATACAACATGTGTGGCCTCATCTGTTTGTGCAGCTCATAATTAAAGGTCTCAGTCTGACTCAGGTCTAAACTCCGGTCACAGCAGCTGTAAATGTTCCCGAGGTGTTGGACCAGAGGCTGCAGACTTTCACCCCCCGGCTCTCTCTCTTTCAGCCTCTGAGCGTCTCGTAGTGATGACATCAGTGCTGCAGAATGTGTGTCTGGCTCTGGGCCCTTGAGGAGCTGCTGTGAAGAGAGCGGAGACAGATCGGGCGGAGAATGGGACCCGTCTTTTAGCGCTTTTGCATCTGACTCACTCAAACAGGAGCGGTGATGTCATGTACACGCTGCAGACTCTGACTTATCGGCATCGTTGCTCTGACGTCAACGAGACAAAAGCAGAAAACACATGTGCACAGATGTCCGACTGCTCAGAGACAGCATGACGCAAAGAGTGTAAGTCTCAGAGCTGCAGGTAGCATTGCTCACAAAACATCCAGTAAGAAGGCCAAAACAGTTGGGTCATTGTCTGAAAGTGGGACTGTTTTGTCTCTTGGTTAGACACCACAAATGTATCTCTAAAAGTAAAAGAAAAAAGCTAGCCGTAGATTTCTTTAAAAGTATTTGCCAAAAGGTAGAAGGTTTAAAAGTTGTCATCTAAACAGGTATTCAAGATAGAGACGTTTCGACTCTTATCCAAAGTCTTTTGAACAAAGTGTGACCATCTGAATCTGCTATGAACATGGTCTCATTTTCTAATGTAACTTCAGGCAATCTTGTGGCAAAACATAACGTAATTAAGAATTAGTAATGAAAATGTTTACATTTAATCTATCTATATACCAGGCTGTGTCCACCAACGTGGGTAGGTGTGACTGGAGCCTATCTCATACTTTAGACTTTAGGCGGAGAACACCAGGACAGTGCCAACTGTCGCAGGGTAGACAGACACATTCACTCTCTCATTCACTAGGGAAATTTACTGTGATACCCATTAACGTAAACATGCATGTTTTGGCGTGGGAGGAACCGATACCGGAGAAAACCCATGATGACACGGGGAGAACATGCAAACTCCACCCAGAGAGATCGTGAGATGTTGATATGGTCTGACCCAGGAGTCGAACCCTTAACCTCCTTGTTGGGAAGATTAACCACTTGGCTACCGTACACCCCATTACATTTAATATGTTCTAGATTTTGTATTTAGTCTTCCATAAATGTCTATTTTTTTGTTTTGAATGTAACAGTTGTTGTCTACATATGTTACACGCAGAAAAAAACAACAACAATTTGATCAGAAAGTAAAGATTGTTTACTGAACATGAATATTGCAGCAGGCAACATCACTGAAGTGATTAATCAAGGATGTTATTCTCAATGTGCCATTCAGAATAAAAAAAGACAAATTATAACAAACACACATCTTATTTCCGTGTCCAAGCATTTCATCGTTAATATGGTATTTTTTATTTCAATCCATCACAGCGACGACATATGAAACAGCATGATTATAGTCACCGTTACAACCAACAACAAGCAACGAGTCTCCATGTTGTTCTGAGAAATCTGAACATGAATTGAACAGATCATGTCCCTAATTGTTACAAGCAGAATAATTGTTATTTCATCTTCATCTTTCCTGGCCATTATAGATCTAGTCATTTCACAAAAAGCTGAAAATATAGAAATCTCTGAAAATGTTCGGATCTGATCAAGAATCTAAGCCACACAACTATTCAAGTTTAATAGAAACCATGTTCTCATAAAAAGGGAAAATATGTTCAGCAGTATACAGACTGTTTTCTTTTCTGGACTTCAGCCTCTATGATGACAAAAAACTCCTTTGTCAACTAATCAAAAATGTTTGAATGAGATTGACAAAACAATTAAAAGACAACATCAAAAGAGAAGTTATTTGAGAAGCCAGCAGAGCAAAGAACTTGAAATACCCAAGACGGAGTTCAGGTTTGACTTCAAGTCAGATTTTTTTCTCCACAAGTTTGAATCCACTGAGTTTCTGTTCGTCAGACACTCACAAGTCTGAGTCAAGTCCAAAGTCTTCAGTTATGTTTGATTTCAGTCAAAGTTCTTCTGACGATGAACCAAGCTCAGGATCTCAACAAAGGCTCTCTCAGCTTTTTCCTCTGAAGAACTACTTTTATTGAAAATGAGAAACTCATGTTGGCAAAAAATGATTCAATATAATAATGATCACAAGCTAGATGGGCAGTAGATGGCAAAAACCATAAAATGTGATCATTTATCAGTGCCATCATTACGCCTATGAAGTGAGCATTTACATAAACATAAAATCTAAACGTCTTTAATCTTTTGTGGAGCTGCTTTAGTGAAGAGCTTCAAGTTGGAGACCCCTTTAATGCACTAACATACGCAAAACCAAGATGGACTGAAACATTTTGCCCAAGAACACAATGATGCTGTAATGTGCAGATTTCCTCTGGAGGCTCCAGTTTCCCTTACTACTAAAAACATGTCAATTTTTATTAGGGATGCAACAATCTGATACTAGGGTCTGAAAATGTTTTATATTTTATTATGATTAAGTTGTTAAGTTCTGACTTGCACTAACGGTTACATGACACTATATGACCAAATGTCTTATGTTTTGATAAAAAAAAAAAGCTATTTAAGTCCTTACACTAGTATTGGTTGATATCGAGTATCGGTAAATACTTAAAGGGACTGTACCTGATTTTTGCATCCTAAAAATGTAAACAAACAGATATAATTAATTTTAACCTTTTTCCTTCAGGCTACATGATTTCCTCACGTAGCTAATGCATTCTGAGCTTCAGAATTGTTCATCATGATGAGTTTTAATGTTTTTTCACAGCTTTTAGCAGCGAGGTGAGTCACTATGTTAACAACAGTTAGCCACAATGCTAAAAACAAAAACAGAAAAAGCTGCACACAAACAGGATTTTTTAGACATAGACAGGACTTTGGGGACTAATTTCCACCTGAATAGATACATTAACAAGGCATTAGTGCTAGGGGAAATTGCTTTTAAGTTATCTTGTTGCAAAAAATCAAGTACAGTCCCTTTAAAGCCAACTTATCGGAATCGGTATAGGAACAGAAAAAGCTGTTTGGTGCATCCCATATTAATACCTCCCCTCTTCTTTTCCAAGACTACAAATGGAAATTAGCTGTAAAGCTAGAATCTGATACATGCATCTATGACATTGTGCTTAATGTAATGTGCATTGTCCAAATAAACATAACCATTATCAACCACTTCAGTGTCATTTCTGTTAATACAATATGCTAAATACTATTTGATTTGAATCTAAGGCAATTAAAGTCAGAACCAAATAAACAAACTAAGAAAAGAAGTGGATGAGAGATTCTGGAAAATACTATACATTAAAGCATATTTTTATGTAGACTTTGTTATTGTGTTTACTTATTTATACAATGCCATGGAACTGGACTTTGACTCTCACTTGACAGTATTTTTGCAAGCACACAACAGCTACAGTATGTTTATGACGTCACGACAATCGCGTCTATTAGAAGCAGAAAACGAAAGCAAACAAAGCGAATATGTTTTTGCATTAGTCACAGTGAGCTCATGCTGGTGACTGATAGATGACCCACATCTCGGGGTAGGACTACTCAAAGGTCAGGACAGAGTGAGTCAGTGGGCAGCCGTCAGTAATGGAAACTATAACTCCCACAATCCCCCTCTTCTCCTCCTTCTCCTCATGTGCAGTGATGTTCTGAGAAGGAGGGACGTTTGTTTATTCACATTTCAGTATCGATAAACCCAACTCTGGTTCAATTATATGTGAACACTTAGACGTTAAAGTAACTGGATGTAAAATGCACAGCTAGTGGTTTAAAACAGATATTACAGATGAACTTGGGTTGCTATACATTAAAGATTAGAATCTACTGACCAATCAGGAATAAGGCTTGATGACTCATACATGATAGTCACTTTCTCAGACACTTGATTTTTAGTCATGGTTTATTCCAAAGAAAAACACTTCTACTTGGGCGGTACTCAATGTATCAGTATCTGGATAAATCGTGACAAACTTGTTGGCAATACACGTATCGATACAGGGAAGTGTATCAGGATATGTGATGTAAGAATGCACAAATACAAAGAAACATTGAATAAATAAATTAGGACAACAAGAGAAGAAAGTGCCAGCATCAACCTAAAAGCAGCATCCTTGACATGTGTACAGTATATCTCATCTCAGAGAAGCGTTTGTTTACTCACAGGTGACAGTTCGGCCGGGCGTGCTGATGTCTGTGTGGGGCAGTATGAGGCTGTCTCCGTCGTGACACAGGATCCTCTGAGGACCGTTGGACCTGACAATGAGCGGCTCTGTGTAGGTCAGGACCACATCTACCAGAAACACAAGAGCATATGAAGTTAATTTAACAAAGACAGCTTAATCGATCACAGTTAAATCTAGGCTACACAGTGTCCTTTACAGAAAATAAAATAGCTCATCTCTGTTGATTCACAATAGATTAGAGCTGTGTTTTTCAAACTGTGGTACATGTAATGACAATGAAAACTTTAAAGCACATCTGTAGTTTGAATTGTTTTTTTAGAGACACGATTAGACATTTTGGATTTGGATCCTCTTTTGAGTTGAGCATTTTTAGATCTGCTTTATCTATTGCATGTCATTGTTTTAGACATGATTTTGTCTCATTTTAAACCATTTCAGATCTATTTTCAGCAGGGTACAAGGTTTGATCTGGTGATACTTGAAGAGCCAAATATTATATTAAGTGGTACTTGGTGTGAAAAGTTTGAAGACCACTGGTTTATCTCTCCACAAATATACAATGTGCATGTGATTAGTTCAGACTAGTGGCCATGAAATTGGCAGCTAATGGGATCCTAGTAAAACAATAAAAAATTAGCTAGCAGTTTATTTTTCAGTCAATGCACAACAATTAATGCTCCAGGACAAGTTTAAAATACATCATTCACAGACTGAATTATGTCACTTCGTAATTCTAGTGTTATAGCCTCTCTTTGAAATGAAAGGTAAATTGATCAAATGAAGAGTGCAATTGCAAAACATAAAAAAAAATCATCTATTGCATGCAGTTTACTCTTTGTATCACAATGTTTCGAGTGCCAAATGTAATTTACTGCAATTAAAATATTATTTCTAGCCATCCTTGATACAATCTATTGAGCATTGTTGGCATTGAATATCTGTTTTGCAATAGATGCAGTCTCCGGGTACTCCGGTTTCCTCCTACAACTAAAAACATGTCCAATGTGCCTCCCCTCCCAGGACTACAGATGGAAATTAGCTGTAAGCTAGAATCTGGTACAAGCATCTCTGCCATTGTGCTTAATGTAACTGCACATTGTCCTTAATAAACATTACCTTACTAATGCTAACGGTAGCAGTGAGCTAAATGCTAATTGATGCTAGAACCGCCTGACCTGTTTAAGCATCTTTCTTTAACTTTCTGTTTACTTTTCTGACATAACGCCTCAACAACAGCCTCCACTTAAACATGGTTGCTGCAGACTTGAGTTAGCAGCTAAAATGAATATTGTATATTGTTGTAATACACAAAATAATCCAATACATGTGGCCAAAGACCTATAAAATTCCTGTACTGACATTCTGTGAAACAATCTTTTAAATATTCCATGGCAAAATATGATATTACCAATGAATAACTGTCTCTTGCTCATCTGACCGTAAAACAACTTATCACGTTCCAAAATGGAGTTCAACTTCTTGGTAATTTACAGGAAATCCACAAATCCGGACGAGAAAACAATTATGATTCACAACAGGGAAATTCTAGTGTTGCGACCCAAAAAACATTAAAATAACAATACATTCTACAATTGAGCATCAAATCTGGCTGTTTGAAATAAATATATGGAAAAACTAATCTTGTCTCATTACAAAAGGTTACTTATAATAGTTCTGAACGTGTATGTGTTTCCTCTTTAAACAGGTCCTGACTGCAGCGCTGTGAGGGTCAGTGTGTCTCATCTGTCTCTGTCCTGGACCATATGGAAACTGTTAAAGTCAAACCTCAGGGACGCTTCGGACCAAGACCTCAAACAGGAGCCCAGGAAGTGTGTTACTGCCATATATACGTACATATTTACACAATGCATCTTTTATACTCTGGGATTCAGATACCCCTAGTTCAGTTTCTTACAACTGCAAGTGTTGTTTGGAAGATCTATAATCTTTTTTGTCCCAGTACACAGACATATTGGAAAAACAGAAGCTGAGATTTCTATGTGCAGTTGGAATCTACAGCATTTTAAGCATTTGTTATCATGCTAGTTGTTGTTAGCTTTACAGTGACAACAAAACTTGCTCCAAACTAACTTTTTGCACATGGTCCGTATTTGACGATAGCCCTGCAGATTCACATGGTTTCCCACAAGATCCCTCGTTTAATGGGCTGAAAATCACAATGGTTTCCAAGAAAAGAGACTTCCTCAAATGCACTGGGCTCAAGCCAGAGCTATTCAACATAAAGCCCAGGGGCGACTGATTAAACCCTGCCCACAACGCAGCTCTAAACAGTAGAAACTTGTTCAATATTGGAATGATAATTTTGCAGGGCGATGCTGGCAAAGTCTTTTGCATTTTCAACAAAAACATCCAATACACCGGGTATTTTGTTATTACTGAAACAAAGTGTTTTGAATATTGTGTGAGACATCAAATTGTGTTAAAATGGGCAGTTGTGCACTGGGACTTTCAGGACCTAATGCCCCTCTGTCAACACAATCTTTGACGAAAACATAAATTTAAGTGTCAAAAATGTATGATGAGCACGTTTTCACATCTTTTATTGTTTAATAATATGTTGCGAAAAGCCTAAATATAAAATAACCAGGAATTTTGGTTGAAGCCACATGGCATGACATTTTTGGGGGGTTTAACCAGTAAATCTTGACCTAGCCCAAGCCCCAGCCCTCAACTTAACTATTATCTTTTTATGTAACATTTACGTAAAGAGGCGTGAAAACGTGTCTATCGTGTTTTTGACATTTTGCTGTTTATCTAAGTTTTCCTCCGAATCTGGGCTGGGATACAAAATCTGGCTATCAAAAAATAAAGTCGAACAATCACCCCAGAACTGTACCTGACCTGGAGTCAATGTACACTGTGTGAGTGTAAAAGTTAAAAACACCTATAAACTCATTGTGTAATCTCTCTCTCTCATTGTCTAATCTCTCTCTTTCCTTTGCCTTTTCTCACTTCTCACCATCTCTTCTTGCTATTGTGTCTTTCTATTACTTCTTTCTATATGTTTTGCTCAGCTTTGCTCTCCCCCTCTCTCTCTTTCTCTCACATGTACTGGTTTAAACCACGTCCTGCTGTGGCCCAACACTTCCCGATCCTGTTTATTTACTTTTGCCACTCTGGCTCCTCATCTCTTCTGTCTCTTGTTCCTCACTGTCTGTCTGTCTGCCTGCCTGTCTGTCTGTCTTTGTCTCTCTCTCTCTTTCACACAAACACATTCCTTCACTTAGTATCTAGCATCATATTTAGAGTGTATATATTTAGATAGAGATGTGTGGGTGAGAATATAAAGAGTTGAAGGAGTTGAAGTCCGTCGCCTCAAAAATGTAACAAGATGGAAGTTTGGGTCTGAGTCCAAACAGAGCACAGACTGTACAGCACTCTGATGTGTGCTTATCTGAAAGGAAGGATCAGAGGTCTGGACATGATATGGACTTTAGGTCAAAGACTTGAGATTTACTTGATGCCACCTCTGAAAGGAAGACACATGATTGACACAAACAAACGAGACAATAAGGTCTCAACATGCAACAAAAAGAAATCCAAAGCTCAACAATGCAACCTTTACCGCACGAGCTTCTGAAATGAAGTTTCCCATTGTTTGTTAGTGATGCGAGCCACTCCGATACTGGGATCAAATATCATTGCTAATGCATGAAATGTTGCTGGATTGGGTATTGGTTGGTTTCACAATATCTATTTGTGAGGGTAAAACGGGTGATCTTTTGCTGTGGGTGCAACATCTGTGTATAGCTTTAGTGTAAGATCTGCAGACAAAAAGAAAATAGTCTCAAAGAACAGAATAACATTGAAATTGTGATCTGCTCCAAAAAATATGTTTTTTTGCCATATTGCCCAGGCCTATACTATGCATCTACAGAAACACACGTGCCCTACAGTTTTCTTTAAAAAAAAAAAAGCAATGAGATACAGTATTCAATACCACTAAGCAAATTGTAATAACTGGACAATCAGAGCTTCAGAATCAGCAAATGTGAATGCACCAGAGGCATGTGGGTTTTGCAAACTCCCCCATGTATAAATGTGTAAATGTCTTGCCATCAAATTCTACTGTTTCTACTTTTGTATGGGGAAATGCCACTATGAGTAATAAGTAGTTGATAAGACAAAATGAACAAAATGGAACTTATATCATACTATGTCAGTTGAGTGTGCACAGATTTAACTTGAAACGTTGAGTTAAACATTGAGTTAACCTTGAGTTAAATCATGCAGGAGCGCGGCCTCTGACTGATAAAATAGATGTTTACCTTTAGGGGCCCATCTTTCACACTGTATCAAAGCTCAGTCTGATGGTTATATAAGGTGTTATTCTGACGTGAAGAGGAGCAGTGTGTGAATTTAAGACTGGTCAACATGCAACGTCAACATGCAACATGCTTGTGGTCCACACACGAGAGGAGGAGATGGAGAGAAGCACATGTACTGATGGGGTTGTAAAAAGTACAAAATTAAATCTAGACTCAAATCTGAAAATATGAAGTTAACTAACAGTGGGAAAAAGTCTCAACTTTCAGTGGCTCAGAGCAGTGATTAGGACCATGTTTTTAGAGACTCAAACTTGACTTGGACTTGTGGTTTGGGACTCGTGAACATCGCAAGTCTTTTACACATAAATAATTCAACACTTTTGGTTCAATTCTTCTCGGACGACACAGTGGCAGTTACGGGGACGTGAGACTTGACTTGTACTCGTTGACAAAGATTTGAGACTTGACTTGGACTTGCAGCTCTGCTTAAGCTCTAGTCTCTCCTTGGCCTAACACCTTTTTGACATGATGCCTTCTAACATTAGGGACATGTACTCCCCACCCCCACCCCCCACTTCCCTTTGCCCGTTCTGGTCCTGCTGGCTGAATCTTTTCCCCCTCTGTTTATGGACTCTGACTCTACAGACTTAAACTCTGCACTTGAATGTGCATCAGTCTCCTGACCAGTGGATTTCTCTTTCACTGTGGTTCTCCCTCAGGTTTCTTTTTTTGTGTTTTTTTTTCCCTTGGCAAGAAGGAGGGTCTAAGGATAAGCTCTGGGACAAAAATACATGTATTTGATTTGATATGACAAATTAAATCAATGTAGTGTATTATGAACCATCTTGAACAGCAAGCTTGGCGAATGATGTGATGGAGCGGTCCAGGTCCTGTCGTGAGATTTGCAGCGGAGGGAGCTGTACAGCACCAAGTCTTTGCTTACTTGCAAGTTTTTTTTTAATATTTACTTTGCAAAACATATGTATGAAACTTTTGCTTTAGTCTACTTAAGCACATGAGCTTATGATGTGAATATTTTCTAAAAATGAAAATGAAAAGCACTGCACTAACACGAGTTTCGAACCTGGGCGCATCGTTGCACAAGCGGATGCACATCGCAGCATTCGCTGATCAAGCTGAGCCAAGTGACGGCTGATATGAATGTGCAGCGAGTGATCGCTTTAACTCTCCGCAGCAGCGGTGTCAGAGGGAGGAGTTTAGATAAACCATCTGGGCGGCTCGTCTGCCGCGTCAATACACTGTGACGTCAGCGTGAACTGAAAATGCACTGACAGCGTTTGCCCATCGTGGCAGTACAGCCGCCGTTTTTCCACACATAACTGCAAAATGAGCGAGTTTGCAAAAAAAGTCCAAAAAAGGCCTGGAAAGAGTAAATAATTAAATTTTGACCCCATATACACAGTCTGACAGTGAAAAAATGTTGATTCTGAGTTTAGTTTTTCTTTAATGTATCTTTTTCTGAATCAGCCTCCTTTGTGCTATACAATAAAATTTGCCTTGTTTTTTATTTTGTGCTAATAATTGCATTCAGTTTTTTTTTTTAATTTTTAAATATCATTCTTGTGGTGTTGAAAAGGAGTACTGTAGCGTTTGAGTGTAAAATGCGAGTCAAATAGCTGACGCTGGTTTGAAGGGGACAGGAGCAGAGACATGTCTGTGGTGTGAGAGTCTGTGGGCGGTTTGCAGGACAGACGTATAAACAGGAGCAGAGGAATGGCCACACTTCCTGCTCAGCTGTGGACCATTCACACAAACACAAACAAATGATCCATCAGCATCAGGAGAGACACGACGACGAGCCCAAAACACCTGAAACCAGCTGCACACGGACGCTTTACAGGCTAAGAATCATGTTTTATTCATCATGTGCTTAAGTTATTCTGTTAAAATCTTCTTTTGACTTCATATTTAGCAGAGTCTTTCAAACGCCGATGATAATTCGAAGCAGACAATAGAACTGCTCCTGCTCCGTTCTCAGGCCTGTGACCGAGCAAACAGGCCCTGGCATCTACAGCTAACCACCGACAAACCCACAGGAGCTTAGAGTGATTAAAGAGAAGGAGAGAGAGGGAGGGTAGAGGAAGAGAGAGGGAGGGAAAGAAAGAGAAGAGAAAGAGAAGAGAGGGAGAGAAAGGAGAGAGAGAGAGAGAGAGAGAGATGAAGAGAGAAAGATAGAAAGGGAGAGAGAGAGGAAGAGAAAGAAAGGAGAGGGGGATAGAGAGTAAAAAGGGAGGCAAGGAGACTAAGTAAGAGAGAAAGAGAAGAGGGGGTAAGAGAAAGAGCTAGTGAGGGGGTACTAGAGAATATAAGAGAGACAAAAACCAAGAGAAGAGAGAGAGGGGGTTCAGAGCAAGGGAAATAAAGAGAAATAAAGAGACAAAGAGAGAGGAAGAAAGAGAGGAAGGAAGAGAGAGAAGAAAGGGACTGAGAATAGTGAGAAAGAGAAACAAAGAGAGAGTGAAAAAGTGATGAAGGAAGGCAGAGAGAGAGACAGAGGAAGAGAGTGGAAAGAAAAGAGAAAGAGAGATCCTAAAAACATGAGAGGGAAAACAACATTCTAGGGTTGTCAAAAATATCGATTCCCCGATACTAATCGAAACTAAAACTGGTATCGATACTCGATACTCGTTTGAACAAGTATTGATATTATATGTGTCTGATAATAGAAAAAAGCCCAGTCTTAATGTAAAGGTTCATGAATCAAGTTAATAATAAACAAATAATACATTAAAATACTATTGTTTTAACAATATAAAAAAAATAAATAAATAAATAAAAAGTAAAAATACTATTATAAGGAAAAAAAAATGTAAGTCGGCACAGTGGTATCGAAAACGGGATCGAGTTTTTTTTCAAGAATCGAATCGACCGAGTCTCTGACGAAAACGTCGATATACAACGAAATGTATAAGCACTATTTCAGATTTTTGCTCCACTTTACCCATTTTGCACATGAGCAAATGCTTGTGTTTTATAAACGCGACCCTGACCTCTAACTTATCCTGGATGTGTGCTTGTCTCAATGCAGACAGTGAAGTGATTCGTATATTACTGAATCTTCTAATCTTCAGACAAAATCCAGACTAAATGTTTGCAGTGTGTTCCTGACCTGTGCAGAGTCTGTAGTGTGAGACAAATGAAGCAGGTGTCACTTCCTCTGTCTCTTCTGTTATTCTGCTGTTTTCACTGAGCTGAGTTTACCTGCTGCAGTCATAAACCTGTCCCACATTCCTCTACATCCTCTGCTGTTCACAGAGGCTTTATTAGACTATTACACAGACTCTGCACCGGGACGGCTCCAGGCCATTTTACAAGTGTGCACATACACTTATTTTTCTACAGGACTAGACATTTACTGTATTTCATCCTCTAAAAACAGAAACTTTCTGTATGATTTGTTCCCAATACATTACAGTCACAAAGAAAGACTGTATTGTACAGATTTCGCAAAATATTAAACAAGTTTTAAGTTAATGGCAGCTTCTTTTTTGATCAAATGATGGTTCTAGGTCTGGACGTTTATTCTATATCGCTTTGAGAATGCCAAATTCATGCTGTGGACACCTGACTGTAACTTTACGCGGCAAGCAGAATTCTCGCTATATTTGAAGGTGTACAAATTAACACGATCTTGAAGAACTCCCGCCCAATGGATCAAACCGTGTATATAAGGCTTGTACCAATCAGATGGTTTCTCTACAGGGAAGAGGCAGGATTTACAGATGTGACGACAGCAGCGAGTGTCAGACGTGTTCACAGCAAAACAACAAACATGGCGATGCAGGTGTAGCTAAAACATTTGAAAAAAATCATTGGTTTGAATGCCGACAAGTTATTAAAAAAAAAAAAAAGAGATGTTTGTGCATTTCTCTCAACAGAATTCGACAAGAACCTTATTTATGATTATGTACTGTCATTGGTTAAAGCTAGTGCTGTCAAGCGATTCAAAAATTGAAGAGATTAATTAATTATGATCTGTAATTAATGAATCTAATGAATCTATTTTTAATCTCACATAAAATTGCTGAGAAAAACACTTAAGGTGTTTTTGTTTTGTTTTTATGCAATTTAATTAATTACATTATTGTTGCAGATGGAAATATTAATACAGTATATTGCAAAAAATGAAGATTTAGGAAGTCTTTTGTTGCTCAGTTGTCAAGTTGAACAACCCATATGTCACTTGCAACTCACAGATGGAAACAATGAAGTCAAAGATTTCAAAATAGATTAATGCGATTAAAAAAATTAACTCGATTAATGTCTGCAATTAATTAATCTCAATTAATGCACTAACTGGACACCCCTAGTTAAAGCACTGCTAAAGTGAGGTGTCACTTCGTCCAATCAGATTGAAGTATTCCGCGATGAAAGTTCCTCGCTTTCCCAACTGTTTTGACGAGAACCCTTCCAGCTCCATCATGTGTACTTACAGTAGTTCAGAGCGATGCACACATCCATGGCATGAACTAGGTTAACCTGGCAGAGCAATACATGATGTTTGATGTTAGACAATATGCTTCAACATTTTTTTACCAATTGATTTATATATTATTTTTTATTTTCTAGCACTGAATCAAAATCTAAATAACACCCTTGTTGTGATTCGGCTCTATACAAAATACAAGGCATTGAATTGACTAACGCTGTTACTTCCTCTAACCTTTAGCTTGATTTGTCCATTTTTCTTCACAAACTATGACCCGCTGAACTATGACTAACATTTCCAGGGATTATCTGACCAAACCCAGCCATGAGATGAGTCAAGTGCAGAAGAAGATACTGTAGATGTTTGATTCTTACGTAACCTTATCAAGCCAAAGCGTTTCTCCACCTCTGCATCGGGACAAAGCAGTCGTAACCTGGAGGCCAGCGCTAATGAGTGGAACTAATGTAAAACACACTCTGACCGAGAGAGCCAAAACAGCCCCATCTCACAAACACGTAAGGAAATGTGCGCTTTTATCTGCTCCACTTAAGGACTTCAAACAACAACGCACGCACGGCACAACACGGAACGGCAACACAGAGGCACGGAAGGAAAGGATGAGGCAGTGGAGAGAGAGAGAGAGAGAGGGAAGGAAAGGAAGAGAGAGAGGAGAAAGAGGGTGTCAGGGAGAAGGGGAGAGAGAGTGGAGTGAGAAAAAGGGAAGGAGAGAGCAGTGTAAGAGAGGGAGAAAGGGAATAAGAAGTGTAAGAGAGGGAGAGAGGGTGAGAGAGGGAAAAGAGAGAGAGGAGGGATGGAAAAGAGGGAGAGAAGGAGAGAGAGGGGAGGAAGGGAAGAGAGAGAAGAGAAAGAGGGTGTCAGCGAGACGGGAGAGAGTGGGGTAAGAAAGAGGGAGGAAGAGAGACAACAGTGTAAGAGAGAGGGAGAAGGAGAAAGAGGGAGTCAGGGAGAGAGAGAGGGAGTAAGAGAGAAGAGAGCGGGAAAGAGAGAGAGGAGGGAAGGAAGAGAGAAAGAAGGAGTCATAGAGGGAGAGAGAGAGGGGAGAGCAAGGGAGAGTGACAGAAAGGGAGAGAGAGTGGGGTGAGGGAGGAGAGAGAGGAGGGAGGGAAGAGAGAAAGGAGAAAGAGGGAGTCAGGGAGACAGAGAGAGTTGAGAGGGGTGAAAGAGAGAGTGTGAGAGAGAGAACGAGGTGAGAGGGATGAGAGAGGGACGAGAGAGAAAGGGAGAGAGAAAGAGAGACAGCAGTGTAGAGAAAAGAGAGACGGGTGAGAGAATGAGAAGAAGAAAGAAGGAGAAGAGAGTGAGGACAGAGGAAGGCAGATATGATCAGGAAGTGGTTAAGTATAATAGAAAGAGAAGAGTGCGAGAAAGAGAGAGAAAGTGATAGAAAAAGAGGAGAGAGAGAGAAGAGAACAACTGAAAGGGAGGAACAGAAAGACGAAAAAACATAGAAAGAGTATAAAGAAGAGCAGGAATGAAGGAAAAGAGAAAGCAAGAGAGCAAAGTGACCACAGAAAAAGGAGAAGACGTGAGAACAGAAATGTCAATGGGCTTGAAAGTAAATGTAACAGAAGAGGGATGAGAAAAGAGAAGGGAAGAGAGAATGTGTGTGTGTGAGAGAAGAGAGAGAGAAGAGAGAGAGAGAGGTGAGAGAGAGAGAGAGGAAGAGAGAGAGAGAGAGAGAGGGAGCTGGCTGTAGTCCAAACTTGTAGATTGTGGAGAGAATGGAGGAGCTCATTAAAAGCAGAGTGTGGTGTACAACAGGCCTAATGGGACTTTAATACTGAAGCTTTGTCTCACTGATGCCCCAGAGCAAAGGAAACATGGCACTTTTACCTCTGTGTGAGCCTCAGAGGGCAACAGCAGCCTTACATCAGCATCTGAGCTCTCAATACAAACCACTCTGATAAGGGCGTTATAGTAGGCACTTTCAGAATGGTGCGAGGAATG
This sequence comes from Mugilogobius chulae, assembly GCA_038363315.1. Lineage (NCBI taxonomy): Eukaryota > Metazoa > Chordata > Actinopteri > Gobiiformes > Gobiidae > Mugilogobius > Mugilogobius chulae. The sequence goes on from CM076402.1 coordinate 22,591,191, forward strand.
TATACTGTAATGTTTGCACTATTGAGCATAATGTAAAAATATAGACCACACCAACTAGATATAGGAAAGAATCTATAATTTAGCCTCATTGTTGTATAGAGTGTATAAGTTCAAAAGTGGCAAAAAAAAAAGTAGCAGCTTATATTCCAGAAATTACGGTAATTTGAAACACAATGCAATATATTACAAATTACATTGTTCATTATTTCTTCATAAACATCAACTTTAGCAACTTCATTCAAACTTTTGCCAGTTTTAAGTGCTTCCGAAAACCATTTGAAATAAAGATGTCACTAAAAGCTGAATGAAATACAGTTTTGGAGTGTACATGACATTTCTTACTTTATTCTTGAACATTCTGATGATGCATAGTTATTTGTTTTTGACAAGAATGATTATAATAAAATTATTGGCTGGCCTCACCAAAAGTCTTTGCTAAATTTAATTTCAGTCCAGATACTCATATATTGACTTTTTTTTCTTTTGCATGCTATATGTGTAAATGTATTTATGCTTCTTTGTTGTCCACTTGATGTGGAAGTCTTGTGTTTTGTTGAGTGTCTTTTTTACTCACTTCAAACCAATTTCCTTACGAAAACCTTAAATCTACAAATACTTTTTTCCTGGTGATTTAAGTTTCTTTTGAGCGAGTCAAGTCACGACTAAGTCCTAATGAATGTTGTTGAAGTGGTTTTATATTAGAAAAGTAAACAGGTTGTTCTGTAGATGTTAAACACCCCAGGGATCGCTAGCATCACATTAGTATTTATTTTTGTAAAAATCATGTAAAATCTTGTACTTTCTACAATAAAGAAACATTCAATTTAACACTAACGTTGGTGACCTTGAACTTTCACTGCTCCGAGCTGTTTGCTTAAGTTTATTAGCAGTTAAACATTGTGTTTTCATGAATGTTAAGCTCATATGAAACCTAAAATAAACATATTTAAAAAGTCAATGATAAATATTGCATTTTCTATGTTGTTTGCACTCGTAGATGTTGTGGTGGTCAAACACTAACGTTTATGCGCCTGCGCAGATGCTTCAAGGCATGCGCACATCAACTTTTGACTCCAATTCGGCACTGACTCTGATTGGGATCATGCTTGCATTTAGCCGCAGCTACCATTAGCATTGTTGGATATATTTACAAACTTGGACTGTTGGATCTCTTTATTCATCTCCATGTCTTTGTATCTATATTTGGCACCTTGTATTTCTTTAACTCCACATTTGTTGAAGTCGTTGAGCACTGAGTGATAAAACTGTTGCTCTAATCCGCTCTCAATGTTAACTTTCCTCCACAAAGGTTCGTTATGTGGCCTCAGAACTGAGTTTCTGAAAAACCAGGAAGTACAATCAGCAAACAAAGATGAATCCATGTGTTGGCCAGAACGTGTCTTTTGTTCCTAAGCAAACTGATGGTCAGAACCAACCCTTGGACCCCAAATCAAATATTAACCAAGAAATTATTTTGCACCTTTATTTTGTAAGTTTACCACACAGAAATGGCAATGATCACTGGCACATCGCTTAGGCCGTAACGTTTAGTTTAAGCAAAAAAGTCCCCACCTACCCTGCGTTGGAGCAAATGAAACCCAATGAAATCGGATTATGCATCAGGGATCAGGCTATGCACCTTCCAAAATACACTTTACACAACTGTTATGTGCACAAATTTCCGTAGCTATTTCAAGACTTTAAAAAAACTAATTAAAAATAAGGTCACAAAAGCACAACTATCTGTCCTTGTACAATAGACAACAACAAATCCAACAGTGACAAGTCAGTGAAATGTTTGTGAGCAGGAGAAACACACGCTCGTTCTAAACAGCAGAAAAATGCTGTAAAAATACCTCGAATCGCTGAGAATTTATTTAAATCTGCGTGAATCTAAATGAGGAGCAGCAAACCTCAGAGGCAGAAGGAGACAGGACAGTAAACACACGGCTGGAGAAAATGAAAAAAAGTGTTTTAATAAAAGTCAAAGCAGTTTATTGTGAGTCAAAAGCAGAAGACACATTTACCTACGAGAACAAAATACTGAAGTTTATTTTAAACCATTTTCAGCAACTCAGCAGTTCACACAGTCTAATGAGTTTTGTCATCACGTCGCGATAAAGCTAACTACAACTGACAAGCTAACAATGCACTTTCTGGTTGTCGGTTAATAAAATGTGTTTAAGGACAAATACTGTCAATACTTTTAACCCTAAAACATGATTTTACAATACTACACCTACAAGGACAGAAAATGGGTCCAGACTCTTTCTGTGAGTAGCTCAAGTTTTTTCATTAATGATTAAGTTTAGTTTTTCTTTACAGAAGGTTCATTATTAAATCAGAACTCTGAGATCTGAACAAATCATTTTTAGTTGCCAACTTGCAAAAAGAGAAGGTACGGAAGAGCCACGTTGACACACTGGTATTAGGAGATATATCAGAGTTGCCAAGTCTGCTTCTTAACAGTAGTCGTGTTCAAGATGATCAAGGCAGTGCAGTCGGCTCGAGCCGGTAAGGGGGGTCGGGTCTGACGACAGCGCTGTTCGTAGAGCTGATTGATCTCTCGCGCTGTCAGCTGACCCGACCCCACTTACCGGCTCGAGCCGACTGCACCGCCTTGACCATCTTGAACACGACTAGTGACTTTGGGCTTCTTTTTTTTTTTTTTTTTAGAAAGTTGCTTGCGAAGTCACGAGTTGCTTTTGTTTGGGTTTGCTCATTGGCGCCATCAACACATCATGGAAAAGGTGATTTTTGGCAGTTTTTCCAGTTCAATCTACAAAAATATACCCACTACTTACAAGTATATAGAGATAATGTTAATATTCTGAGGTTTTAGCACAATGTATAATTAAAGTCAATATTAATGTTAAAGTACGCAAGACAGGTTTCTAAAAATGTATAGTTTTAAACTATTTGTAAAGATAAATTAAAGTTTTACATGAATCAGGAACAGGTTTGTGAAGAAAAGTATGAAAATCTGTTGAAAAAAAAAAAAAAACTGGACGTGGAGCAGAGGTTTAAGCTTGTTTTAAGCATGAGTTTACTCTTTTGTTGTATTTGAATTGCTTCATGCATGTCTGAGTAATCTTGTATTGTTCTGCAGCTGATGATTGAGCGCTCAGAAGATTCTCGTCTTCACCTACCATCTATCCCCGCCCCTTGTCTGTATTTTCATGGGAATATTCAAAATTTAGGATTACTAGTAAAACATGTAGGTTCAAAGTGTCATATAGATACTTTCCAACTTCCAAAAAATAAATGTTTTAAATCTGTGTTTTATTAAAGTTAAATTTTACAAGGAAGAGGCTTGGCTTATCAGTGCAGTTTGAACAGGAACTTAATGGAACTGTTTCTATTTCTAAGCCATTTTTTAAATCATTTTTGTGTTTTGCATTGAACAAAATGTGATTATTGATCTACATATGCTAAAGTTTATTCCTAAATATAGAAAACATCTCAATAGGTCTCCTTTAATGGAATAAAATAATACATTTGAATTGAAGTGCTGAGATTTGCTTGTTTTGGCCTTTTTTCAAAGGCTTGGTCGCTCATTCTATAAAAATCTGGCAACCCTGGCTAATGTGTGTGGTGTGGACCAACCAACTACACAGCTCAGTATGAAAAACCTGTTCTGAAGTTGTGCAAGTGGCCAAATATTACAATGTGTATGAGAAAGGAACTAGTTAAAATGTCACTTCTTTAACAAAAAAAATGAAAAGTGAGATAACAATTGTAGCATGTCTCGAGATATACGATGTGTCTCTCTGCACTGCATCGACTTAAAGCTCGAGGAGAATCCTGGGAAAGTGTCCTGAGTGAGAGAAGTCCCACATGTGTCTCTATAACGTGCTGAGAGCTGCTACACAAACAGACCGGACCAGTGCGGTCATGCCTCAGTGACACAAACAGCACAGGACGGCCATCTTTCAACACCGAGAACTGCTCTACGGGACACAGAGCTGACATACAACAGCTTATAGAGGTAAATCACTCTAGAGCAGGACTCAGAGCTGACATATAACAGCTCATAGAGGTAAATCACTCTAGAGCCAGACATAAAGCTATGAGGTAAATCACTCTAGAGTCAGGACACAGAGCTGACATATAACAGCTCATAGAGGTAAATCACTCTAGAGCAGACAAGGACATATAACAGCTCATAGAGGTAAATCACTCTAGAGTCTGCAGGACATATAACAGCTCATAGAGGTAAATCACTCTAGAGTCTGCAGGACATATAACAGCTCATAGATAACATCTAGAAACATATAACATATAGAGGTAAATCACTCTAGAGTCTGCAGGATATAACAGCTCATAGAGTAATCACTCTAGAGTCCAGATATATAACAGCTCATAGAGGTAAATCACTCTAGAGTCTGCAGGATATATAACAGCTCATAGAGGAAATCACTCTAGAGTTTGCAGACACAGCACTGACATATAACAGCTATAGAGGTAAATCACTCTAGAGTCTGCAGGATATATAACAGCTCATAGAGGCAAATCACTCTAGAGTCTGCAGGATATATAACAGCTCATAGAGGTAAATCACTCTAGAGTCTACAGCAAGGTGCTCCATACGATCCTCGATTCGGTGTCTAATTTCCTAATTTTCAACTTTAGAAAATACTCTCATGTTCACATCACAAGCTCATGGGCTTATGGAAGCTAAAACAAAAGTGTTATACAAATGTCTGTAAAGTTAATAAAAATAAAAAATAATAAAAAACATAATTTGACCAGCAAGTAAGAAACTAGACCTGTGCACAGCCTCAGAGCTGTGAACTTCTCCGCATGTCAGGATCGCTCACATCACTCACAAGCTCACTGTCCATATTTGATGCTGTCAATCAATGTCTATTCACACCCACTGGGCGTCTTCTCTGTTATTGAACAAAACATTAAATAGAGAAAAATTTATTTTTTGATGTCGTATCACCCAGTTTACATGATTAGATTTGGATTTTGATTGAGATTTGAGAAAAGTATGTCCTGTTAAACTAATCACAAATCACATAAATCTTTGTTGAGCTCAATAGATTTTTTTTTAAAGACAGATATTCCCTTCTTGTTTTACTGTGATTTGATCAATTTGACAACTCCAACCGAAATAAAAGCTGATTACGAAACATGGCGTAACTTCTCTGAGGCCTTGGGATTACAGACATACTTGTGCTGTGTTTCTTGGAGAGCAGGTCTTTTGACAGCTCCTGCTCACACCTCCTGAAGTCACATTCAGAGCTGTGGAGGTGTGTACACAGGCTGCATGCTTCAGTGAACCAGGCTTGTTGTGAGGCGTGGGTGAGGGGCCGCTCAAAGCACAGCCTTGTTACCCTCGAACCCTCCTCCCTCCTTCTTTCTCCCCCCGCCCTGCTCTACTCCCTCCTCAAGATCACTGCAGTCAACTCAGGTAAGCTAGTTCACAATAAACACAAAAATAATAATTCACTTAAGGTTGGTCAATATGGAAAAAAATAAAACAATGAATCTTGGAGTCAGGTGACAATAGGCGTTTTCGCTCATGAAAGTGCCAAGAACCAGGCATCAGCAACATAACCTAAGAACAAGTACCTACTAGCATTTGCACAGCTCAAAAGATGATCCAGGGAAAATCAGATACAAAATACAAACAAAGAATAAAACATATTTAGGAACCATATAAAACCAAGTATAGGGGCATGCAAGAAAATAATACACTATGTAAAATACCCAATACAATTAGGCAATTAAAATACATATATTCGGTGACATCAGCTGCTGGAAAGTATGCTAAAATACAGTCAAGGATGGGAAATCATTCGCTGTTTTTTCCCATTTGCCCCACTCTGACTGCTGTGGTCTATGATTTTTGTATAGTAATTTTCCCGCGGCGTTAGCGTATGGACTTAGCACCGCTTGTACTTCTGCATCCGTCTGTCTCGCACCACCATCATCAACTTTAGTGCCATTACTAGAAATCGACCTTGGAAATTGGCCATTGATATCAGCCTGGGCTAAATTATGAAATATCAGTATTGGACAAAGAAAAACTCATATCGGTCAATCTCTACTTTTCATTTATTACAAACTCATCATTCACAGATCAAATGTTTAGACATTTTTGGAGCGATCTGCACAATGGATTGTGGGATGTCTTTTAGCTCCCTACCTCTGTTAGTTAGCATCAGAGGTTCCTCTACTAAAGGAACTAGAATAGGAATCATACAGGCTCTACTTCCTAAACTAGGGCTGGGCGATATTGACAAAAATGAATATCTCGATATTTTTTGGGCATATCTTGATAACGATATTCAGACAATTATTACGTCGATAATAGGCTGTGTTTGAGTTGTAGAATACAATGATGTCATGAATCTAGACGGTGAACTAGATATCTGATCAATAACACTGTACTTTGTCATGAAATATCTAAAATATAATTTAAAACGGTTTCAATCTGGTGATTTCCATTAGTGCCTAGACCCGATCACTTTTGTATTACAACAAAAACTGACTTTGAACAAGATTTATTTGTGCTGCAAACATCAGTGTGAAGTATTATTGGTCTGGAAAATGCTGGAGGGTCACATTAACAATGTGAAATGTTTGCAAATGAATCACAGTAGTGCAGACATATTACTTTTATATTATAAGTATAAGTTGAATGCTACTATAGCATAATTTTCTCTATTTTCTATTCTTACTGGGTTCTTTTTGTGGCAATTTTAACTATAAACAATATACTCAATATGCAATTTTTGGATATCTTGAAAACCACATTCGCAATATTATCTAAAATTCGACATGTTGCACAGCTTTATTCACTTCACTATTTGAACTGACGTGAATTGGTTTAAGCTACGATGCCAAATTGCCGTATTCGGACGTAGCGATAGTGTCTCAAATTCAGTCTGAAACAGTTTGGAATAGAACTACTGTATATAGTTGTCTATAATACACAGCTTTCTTTGTCCAAATTTCTGAAATATGGTTAAAATCCTAGACTATCATTACCTTGTTTTGAAATCGATTTTTTTTTTTTTTGCAGTGCAGCTCTCAAACTTCACTATTTTGTCAGCTTTGATTTGACAAAGTCTGTCATGTGAGTTTCTCATTTTGTTTTTGATTTATCTGACCAAAAGGAAACATCTAATTACACTGATGGATCTCTTGTCATCGCAGCAGATACCACAGACTGTCTCTCATACTGTGCCGTGTTTGGGTGAGATGTGCCACAGACCTGAAGACCGTGGATGTGAAGCTTGTTGGACGTGTTCAGGCAAACTTCATCCGTTTAATAACCATAAAAGTGCTTTCACAAATATTATCATTAAGTGCAGGTATAAACCACATGGGCAGGAGCGTGTAGAGACAGAAAAGACTTCAGAACAGCCCACACAACAAGTCCGTGAGCTCCACATCATCTTACATCAGTGTGAGCAATTCAACGCAATCCACCTTCTGCTTCTGCTGCTGCTGCTGGTCACGGAGCCAGGCATGAGCTCACTACCCAATCATTTGCATTTAGTAATCCTGTGTTGCATTACATTTGATAATAGTGCTGTGTGCTTGAGCAAGTCTAGCTGCTTTGGCAGACTTATGTCATGTAGGGGGCAATTTTGACAGAAATGTGTATCCCAATTAGGCTATGTAATTTGGTGACCATATTATGTGCTAAAATTTGTCTTGGAGCTTCATGAATTACAGTAATATTTGGATTAAATCTTCAAACAACGTTAAAAATCTATTGTAAAAGGTGAGGGGAAAGTGGTGGGTTGAATCCTATATTTTAAGGCAATGAGCTACATTTTTTATCTATTTTAAAACGTTATCTGGCAAATTAAGTATTTTTAGCACAAATAATTCAAGTTGAGTCACATCCAGACTTAAATTGAGGTTGTTAATGTGACATTTTGTCAGAAAAGTAAACAGAAAGTTAAAGAAAGACAGGTCAGGCGGTGCTAGCATTACGTTAGCATTTAGCTTGCAGCTACCGTTAGCATTGTTGGATGTTTTTACATAGTTAGACCGTTAGATCACTTTATTCATTTCCATGTCTATTGCTGCAAACCTGGACTTAAAGAGAAACATTGAGTGAAATATAGACACATATACATAAAGTGATCTAATAGTCCAAATACAGTGTATATATAACAATGCTAATGGTATCTGCGAGCTAAACGCTAACGTGATGCTAGCGTCTGGCATGTTTTACCATTTACAGATTCTGACAAAACTTCACCTGAACAACTTCCATTTAAACTTGGTTGTGATTTGACACGTTATTCAACAGAAAACACCTTAAAAATAAGTACAAAATATAGTTTCCCATTGCCTTAACCTACGACTTTCCTCATAATTTCCCCCACAACAGGCCACACCCCCAAATATGACACTTTGCAAACTGTATATTGGTAATCGTTTAGTATGTCCAAACTTTTAACTTTCTCCTTTCATAGAATCTTTCAAGTAGGGATGGGTATCGAGAGCCGGTTCTACTTGGGAACCGGTTCTATTTTTAGCAATCCACTGGATTCGTTAGTCTCCTCTCTTATCGATTCTTCTTATCGATGCCGCTTTGGGCCGCTGTGCCTTTAAGTACTGCGCGAACTTCAACCTCACGCTGGGCTGTTCAGTTCGGTTTCATTACAAGCACAAGTTTTAGCAAAGCCTAAGTCTCTCACCAATTCACGTGGATACAGCGCGTTTACGCACAGCGCGCACAGGAAAAGAGAGAAGAAACGGCGACAATACAACATGTACATGCGGCTCACACACCAGCGCCGTGACAGCGGAGGTAAGCTTTCTCCGTTAATATGAATGTTTGAAGGATAGGCGCGTGCATCTACCGTCAGCTGGGGGGATATAAACTCTTTCTTTCCGCGCTCCTATGTACACTTTGTGTGCGTTTTCTTCGAGCCTGGGCGACCTCTCTCTCACTTTCTCTCCTCCGTCTCCGTAGACGGGTCAACTGTCAGCAGTGTCAGCCCCGAAGTAAATTGTGTCCGCGCCTCGGAGCGCACGAATTATCCGTCTCTAAGCGAGCTGTGTCCCGTGTATACGGACTGTCCGTTGTGCTGTGCCGTGCCTGCGTCCTGACCAGCGCACACACAGCTGGTCTGGGAGACACGTGCGTTCGCTTCGGACTGAAGCGTGCTGTTCCGCCTTCTCCAAGCGCAGACCGTCACCTGGAGCGGACTTTCTGAATAAAACAACTAGGCTACTGTAGCACAGTTTGTGGGACACGGAGAAAGAGAAAGGCCTGGTGAGCGCAGGGAGAGTGTGATGTGTGTAGAACCAGGACTTCACGTGGCCAAAGTTACACCCTTACATAGCGTTATTAGTGTTATCAATATCAAAATAGTTTGTGCCTCTAGCTCTGAAATATTATTTCTGCTCTTCATTTAGCCTATATTTAATTAGTAATCATCATAATATAGTCCACATCATTGTCTAAATGTATTGAAATGAGCTAAAATACATTTTTTAAATCTAGATACATAAAACACATAATTTTAAGAATCGATAAGAGAATTGATAAGGAATCGGATCGATAAGAGGAATCGATAATGGCATCGATATCGATAAAATCTTATCGATACCCATCCCTACTTTCAAGTGACTTTTTCATCTCAGAAAGTTACACAGTGTTACTTTAGTAGATTTTTTAATCATGTCACTTTGTGGTTTCTGCTATAAAGTTTTAAAATGCTAATATTTCTATATGCTGCATAAGTAGGAGTAACGTATCATATGCAATACATCTGGTGCATTCAGTTTGTGTCAAAAGTAAATAAAAAAATAAGTACCGTAATTTCTGCCCTAATGAGCGCACCTGAATATAAGCCGCACCCACTAGATTTAAATAAGAAAAATGATAAAGTACATGTATAGGCCGCACTTTTTAATAGTAAGTCTATGAGAATCTATCATTTTGCTGCATTGCCTTATAAGCCGCATAGTTCAAAGATTCTGAAAAAAGTAGCGGCTTATAGGCCAGAAAGTACGGTAAATGCCACCACCAAGTAATTAGGGAAGTAGTGAATAATTGATTATTATCATCATAACTAAAATGAAGTATTTGAACTATTGCTGCAAATATAAGTCAGCTACAAAAACACTGAGTATTGAATTCTTTGCAGAAAAACAAATGTATTGGTAAACGTACTAGGCTAAAACTTCTTGTTTCTGGCACAACCCTGCACTTTCTCAATCCACACTAATCAAATTAAAGTCAGGGCTTGCCTTCAAACTAAAAAAAGTCACATGACCCAGATTTTTGCGGCAGGTTGCCATGGCGCCGTGCAGCTAACCACACCTCGACTACGCGCCCTGCAGGACCTGCCCTTTGATCTCCAGGAACAGGCAGGTCCAAAAACTTCCCAGATGACTCCTTCACGACTCTGCTGTTGGTCCACTGAGCAACGCCTGGATTTGAACCGCGACTAATCAGGAGAGAGCCGAGAGAAAATAGGCCCATTCCACTATGCCCCAGAGTCTCGTTTAAAGCTGCTTAAAAGGTTAAGATGACACCGTTTCCTCTTTGCTTCTGTGTCACATGACTGTCGGCTTCTCTATCAGCCACTTCTCAAGATATTCATGTAAACACAGTCTCTGATTCCTGGAACTGGCTTCACTACAGTGGAAAAGTGATTGGCATTTTTGTCTTAAAGTGTTTCTTCTTCCTAAATAAAACTTTGGATTTATACAGCGCTCTTCAGGACACTCCAAGATGCTTCATGTGTATTGCATTGTTTTGCCTTGACTCAACAGCCCCTCTGACCACCACCAACCAGTCACAAACAGGTCAGATTCATACTGTTAAGTCAGTGTAAACACGTGTCTTGAGGCGTTGCATGTAGCAAATTTGAAATTCGCTGGTTCGGGCGTCTGCTGATGCTGTTTCTTGCAAACTAGACGCTCCAAAATGTGGCGGAAGCTTCGGCTGTCCATTCTGGCGTTGACGCCCGAGTTTGTAAAAGTTCAACAATGCCCCTTGCCGAACTTTTTTCCTGAACGTCCACGTCCGCTAATCAGACTCTACTCTCCTGTGATGTAGGATATGCTGTTCTCTCACATCAAGAGGAAAGAAGGACTGTTTACTGAAGTATTTCAATACCTTTTTTAAACGAAAGGTTGCTTGTTGACCTTTTTTTTTTTTTTTCAAAAGATTGATTGCTTGTTGCTCTGAAAATCTGGCAACCCTGACACGACAAACAAACAATACAGGACATGATATGGACTGAGAGTGAGATCACATGAATGGTTTAAAAATGCTAATCACAGATACTTAAAAGGGCATTGCCTAGAGGAGGAGACAGTTGGGGCGTTTTGGGCGTCCTTTTAGTCGAATAATCGGTTGATGGGACATGTTTTTATTTGACCAAGATTTTTTTGGGTCGAGTACAGCTCTCCTACGAACATCTCTCTTCGCTTAATTGAACAGAAAACTTTCTCAGCTTTTTCCAGTGTGAAGTTTTGACCAATCAGATTCAAATATTTAGTTTATCACATTTAAAATCTGAAGCTAAAACGTGACTTTGGTTTCCCTTCTTCACACCTGAGTCTGAACCACTCTCACCACTGACTGTTCTTCTGCTGCTGCTGGCTCGGTCCCAGACACTGTGACTCATTGTGGGCCAGACAAAAGAGACACTTCCTTCATTTGTGTCAAGTCTGGATCCCTGAGCGTGAGTCTGAGTCATCAAATGTGCCAGTGCAAAATCAGGAATCTGCAGCTTGTACCAGGGGGCGTTACTGACAGGTCCAAACGCCCAGCTTTTCTTTATCTGCTCAGAACTAGTGCAAACTAGAAATGCAGCAAGTTGCCCAGATCTGAGTCAGCACAAAATCTAGAAAATATGCTTTTTTTTGTTTGCATATTTTTTAAACAACATTCACAAAACTAGCAAGTTACAAGTCAAACTAATTACAAACAGCTATGCATCCAGTGTAACTTCTAGCATAGAGGTGATGCAGATGACATTACAGCATTCTAAATGTTAGCACTGAGTGGTTAGTATGCATAAGAGTCATTGGTGATGAGATTTTCTCCTGAAAGGGCTCAAAGTGCAGCTAAAAAGAAGCTAGTCTGAATGAATGAAGACTGACTTTGTAAGTGATATAAAAAGAAAAAACTGAGTTTAGAGTTTGTTTGATGCAGTTAAAATGCCCTAAGTCTCCAAATATTATTAGCAACCAAGTTAGTGAAACCTGAACTGTTGCCAGGGCAACAGAAAGAAATAATAGTTTGTCAGATCTTATGCTACAACATGAAGTTAACTTGTGTAAAACAAAAACTCCAGCGATAAAAATGATGACATAAACAGCAAAGAAGTACATTTTCTCTGCTGTGCTGCTCAATTTTGCCTGAGCAAGAATGTTAAGAAGCATTTTTCACATAAAAATGTCTATGCATCATGACATTATCATGAATTTTGTTTTAGTTACCCTCTCCTTTCACCCCTTCCTTTGCTTTTCCAGCACTGCCCAGTTACCAGCTTTGGTAGAGTTTAGCATAATTTCAAGTATCATTTTCATTTACACAAAAAAAAAACTTGCAGGCTGCATATATAGTCCATAGATTTTGTCATTTTTTTGTCAATTTTCTTAAAAAAATTGGAAATGTGGACATAATCTGACTTCTTAAACCTAAATCACTAAATAAAATGTTCTAGCAATGCTAAAGGTTGAATAAGAAATTTGCAAAGATCATAATTAAACATTGTTCAGTGAAAGAAGATGCATCATCACAACAGGAATCAAACCAAGATTACCATGTGAGTTGCATTTTACTCTTTTCCATTCTCCAGGACGTGTTTGCAATTTGCTCTTTGAACAAAACCCTCCTTTATAAACAAAAATGCAAATCAGACGGCCTTTTCATGCTTTCTTTCCTGAAATCTTGCAGTCCTAAAAACACATTCCCGATCCAAACCAAAATAGCTGTGTTTGAAGAGCAGGTGAGTCATAAAGTGTGAGCCCAAAAACCTCCCTAAAATGACTCATCACATGTGGAAATGCAGCAGTATTATTGGAGCCAGTGAACACAATACAAGTCATGTAGAGAGCAGACAACACAGCACCAATAGTCCCACCGTTATAATCACAGTTTAGCCCAAGTTTAGCAGCTTCAACAGGCACTAAAACTGGACTGCACTAGAGACTGAATAGATTGCATTCACATAACATCACATTATACTGGTCCATAGCATTGCCTACTATTCTTAGTCTTTTTGCTTGTGGCAATTTAAGTGCAAACTGAGCTAATTTCACGTGAAAACAGTCACAAACCTCTTGTGTCTCACTGCAAAAGCCAGCGTCATTTCTAGACTCTAATTTACCAAGCCAGGTGCTTAATTGCAAGTGAAAAAAGGCATGCACATAACACAAAACAGATATGCACTACCTTGAATTGTGTTCAATGTTTGTGTGAGAGAAAATGTCAGCTACAGTATGGCAAAGCTTAGCTCACTCCAACTTATTTTGCACATGAGCAAAAGCTTTTCACCTGCTTCTAATGCTTTTCTAGCAGCAAGTTTTGTTTTAAATGTGTTTGTGGGTGGGGTTTGAGGGGTTAGCCTCACTTTAAATGCAGTTTTTGTTGTTGTAATACAAAATGAGTGAATGAGTCACTAATAGAAATAATCAAACTGACATTTAGTGAACTTGCCTTTTAGATATTTCATGGCAGTTTTTCATCGTGATGGACCGGTCCAGTTCTAAAACTGATGTTGATCATTTGGCTTTATTAACGATCAATATCCATATCTTTTATGTCAAGTCAAGTATGTGCCATACCAATGTAGAGACTGAATCAGTGATGAATGAAGATGTATTGTGATTTGCATGATAAAAAATGTATTTCTAGATGTGAAATCAAACTTGTATCTGAATTTGAATTGTTTTAACATTGCATTTTTGGCTGAAAAGATAATTAAGGAAATAACTTTGCCAGTACAGTAATCTAGAAGATAAAGAAAGGGATTTGACATTTGTATAGATCAAGCTATTTTAACCTGTCTTGAAATTCCCCCAGTCTTATTTTTTAATAAGAAGAATTTCTTTTTTGTTGTTTTTTGTTAATTGTCAAATTATAAAGATTTTTAGGCCTATTATAAAGACAAGTGCAGATGCTTCAAAGATAAGTCTATTGTCTAACACCTATAATTGTCATAAATGTGTCCTCATCAGCCTGTTTTTATATGATATATATGCTCACGTCATGGATCCTGCAAGTAAGTATCACTTCAGTCAGTGTTTAATCCTCTAAATAACATCTCAGCTCGATAATATTTTAATCAGCAGAATCGATGTGACTGAAGGCGCTGATTATCAGATCGAAGTATTACTGAATATTATTACTGAAAAGTCTTGATTCCTGAGAAGAGCAGAACAGAATGTGGCCAGCCTGTTTCACTTCCCTTTACAGCTTTAATCATATGATCTTACTTTCTTTCCCCCACAGAACAAACTCACCTTCACTGGGACTCTTGTTGTCAGTAAATCCATTGGGCGTGTCTGTGTTCCTCTGATGGTTGGTGCGCGAGGCGTCTGTCGTCGTAGTGTCTGTGCTCGTCGTGGAGGTGTCAGTGCTGGTGTCGGCTTCGGCCCCATGGTCCGGAGGAGCCGCTCCACGCTCCTGGTCCATGGGCTCAGGGCTGCTCAGAGCTGGACGGGCCTGAGATGGAGCCTGGAGGAGACAAAACACACAGAGGAATCAGATTTGGAATCACATGGGACAATATGGAGTTTATATAATATTTGAATTAGAGACAACAAACTTAGTACAAGCTTGGCAATTTCAGTTTTCAGTATTTAGTCTTCTCAACCAAAATTTGTTATATACCTATATTTCTAAAGACAGAGCTAACGTCAACTCATCTTGCTTATCAGTTTTTTTTCTTCAACTTTAGTTTCATGTAAGAGGCTTCATGGTTATTTTATATAGCATAACAAAAACAAAAATATTACCAGCAATGAATAATCTATTTTTTAAAGACTCATTTTCCCCTCATAGAGCAGGTGGGTGGCAAAACTCATCCTGCCAAACCAATGAACTTATAGAGAGATGATTTGTTTATGAACACGGGAGATGCGCGTGCACCCAAAATGCAGAAAGAGGCGGCTGATTGACACAAGCTGTAGCAGCAACACTACCCAGTGCTGTTGTCTTCTTACTACAAGAGTTTATCACTGTGCGAAAACAAATTTGACCCCTCGACCCACACACGTCACATTCAGGTGAGTGAAAAAACTTTGAGAAAACATAGTCTCAAGCTTGAGAAGCCAGACGTTCGTCAGACCGGTTCAGACCTGATCCAAACAGCTGCTCCTGTCCCATTTTTATCAAAGAAGTTTCCCCAGACAGCTAGATGGACAGCGTCTCTGGCTGCAGGCGACTTGAGCAGTAGAGCAGAAAGTCGATCAATAGTCTCTCTATAGCAGGGGTGCCCAAACTTTTTTTCTTGTTTGGCCCAAATGTATTATATTGAAGCATGCCAAGGGGCACACATCATTTTTTTTTGCTTTTAAAACATTTTTGAGAAGATATGAACATTAAATTGTCTTTTATTTATGTTTAGTAGATTACACCTGATTTTTTTGTCATTTAAGAGTCTTTTGACCTTAAAATTAAATCCAAAAGAAAGCCCAAAGAAACTTGTGCACTCCTTCGCAGGCCAAACTGAATCCCCTGGTGGGTCGAATGTGACCCTGGGCCCCACTTTGGGCACCACTGCTCTATAGGAAATTTTTAAAAATCTTTTTAATGAAGGCGTACAGAAAGAAAGAAAGAAAGAAAGAAAGAAAGAAAGAAAGAAAGAAAGAAAGATTACTTAAAGTAATCTTTAAAATAAGGTCAAATCTGAGGCACTTAGGTTAGATAAAAGCTTTTTATTTTTGAGAAAATGACACCAGAATTTTTATGATTGACAATTGTGCATGACTCAGTTTTCAAATGCAGAGGACAAACTTTACATATACAGAGCCTATAATACTGTATTTATGGACTTGACTTAATATTGATTGGTCTGTCAATCTGATTTTAAGAGCTTGATAATCATTTTAAAAGGTTTGGTTACATACTCACTTACTTTGACTTTCTTGGAACATTACTGTCTAATTTTACCTGAGCAACAAAATGTAGATGTAACTTTGCTGTTAGGTACAAATTTGACTGCTCTTCCCACCTTTTGCCTGTGAATTATTCTAAAATAGGCTAATTATTGTAACAAGTATACATGTTTGGTTTATCTATATTTAGGTCCAACAGTCTAAAAGCAGCAGCAGACGGAGACGTGAGCGCGACAGAAGGAGGAGCAGACACGACTTGATCCAGCTTGAACTGCTCCCAGCTATTAAAATAACTCCCATCCACTTTGCACCGTAACAATCAAAGAGCCTTATCGAGCATCTATTACACACACACAGGACAGCGTCTCAACACGTGGGCCCGCGTCAAAGTGGGTCATGGGAGACTGAAAGAGACCGGAGCTACAATAAACAAATGAAGAAAGAGAGTTAAGAATAGAAAGGCTTGAGTACTTGTCACAATAAGTCAGAACATGCAGAGAAGCAGATCTTAAAAGACTAGAAGGATGTTAAACAAACTTTTACAGTGCGATTTTGACGCCAAGGAACTGGTTCATAAGAGATCATTCTTACACTGTTTTCTGTTGTTATTAGGCTGCAGAAACATTTTACGATTTTTTGTTACGACATGATACAATGACAATACATGGAGCGACTTTGGTGCTGATTATGAAAAGTTGGATGTTGATTCAATCCTGATGTGAACAAAAGATTTGATTGTGACATATGCAACTTTGGCAGAGCCTAAAGTACATTTAAATGTTTTTTTATCTCTTTAACTATATTTTATTCATACATTAATGTAGTGATACATATGCCAGAATATAATCTGTCACAGTTCTAAAAATGTACAGTTGCTTAAAATGACTTGAATTCAGTCTATGTTTGAGTTGTTAAGTATTATTTGCCAATAATGTTGAAGATTTAGCTTATTCTAACGGATGATAGAATTTGGCTTAAAACAAGAAATCCAACGTGGCGTTGAGGTACAATTTTCTCAACTTATTTATAATTTATAAATAAGTGAGCTCGAAGTAACATTCTCAAAAATCCACATTTGTCAAATGTCTGAAAATAAGGTGTTTCTTTATTTGCAGTGTATTTGTGTTTCGATAGTTCAAATCCAGTTTTAGTGTTTCATCTGAGGTATTTTTGACTATTAACAGTGTAAGGAGGTTTTACAACAATTTTACAAAGATAAGAAAAAAGCCCAGTTAAAGTCACTATGGCGACAATTAGCTTAACAAAGGCAAATTACAAACTTGTTTGTAAAGTTAGACAATAGTTTGTTTTGGTAACATAATTGTTTCAAAATAAAAATAGCAATAAAATAAGATGTTTGAAGAGTAACTGACAGAAAGTGGGTCAGAAATAAGAATGAAGCTTAAATGATCATCAAATATGTATAACCAACAAAATGTGTTTTTAAAGATGAACAAATGTACCTAAATGTTCAAGTTCAAAACTTTATTTACTCGGTTACATTTACTTGAGTAACTTTTTGGAGAATACTTTTAGCAAGTTATTTTTACTCCGCACTAAAGTTAACCTCATGGCATTTATAAAATGTATGTTTTGTCAACTTTTCCCTCAGACATTATCATTTATTTTTACGTTTTTGAATTGGTTTTGTAAAAGACAAGGTTGTGTCCATTTTGAATATTTTAAAGGTTTGTAGTACTTAGTAAAAGCAGATATTTCATTCAGTCATTTTTGAACCACTGTTTTTTGCATTTTACTCTTGAGCACAGATTTAGATTACTCTCCCCACCTCTGCAAACAAAGTTAACACAATTAAAAACTATGTGACAGATCCATGTATAATTTCGTCTCATTGTGCAGTGGCGCGCGCTGTGAGGTCGTTTTGACAGCAGCTCTCAGATAAGTCCCCCCCCTCTCTCTCTCTTTATGAATAGGCCAATGCAGCTGATCTCACGTGCCAGTGCCGAGCGCGCGCACGTCTCCAGAGCTGCTCAGCTGGACAGCTGTGTGCGCGCTCCCGTCACTGCGACGCACTCACTGCCCTGAAAGTTTACACAACTTTATTTTTGAGAGAAAAATGTGATAAAACCAAAGAAAAAGTTTCAGAGGAGGAGTTGGAGTTTGCAAATGGTTTGAATTAAGCGCGTTTTGGAAAAGAACTGAGAGAAAGAGACAGAAAGAAAACGTCAACAAACTCAGATAATATTGGAGTCTGTCCAAGTTTGTGCACGCTCACGCTTCACAAAACAGACAATATCAACTTTTCTGCACAAATCCTCGCGTGGTCTTTGTCCTAAACGTGCACAAACCACTTTTTCTAACTTGTGCAGAAATAAAAACAACCTCGTACCTTATCGGAGGCTGAGCACGGCGAGTCTAGCCCGGGCTAATTCATTCTTTGACCGATCCAGGTGGACACTTCTCCCCTGAGCCTTCACCGAACCGAATTCCTCCACTGCTGCCTCTTCAGCCCACTCCACGGATCAAAGTCTGGCTCCTAAATCCTTCTCCGGCGCAGCAGCAGAACCACCACCGGACCAAACTTTTCTCTTTCTCTCTCGTCTCTTCTCCGCCTCAAAACTTCTGCTTACTCCCGGCTCGCCTTGCACTCCTCCAGATGTGTCCGTGCGGCTCTCTCCCAGGCAGCGCTGCTTTGTCCACGCTCCTGACGCTTCTTTATGCAACAAAAACTCGTGCGTAAAAGCGTCCTAAAGTTGCCTGAAAAGAGCCGTTGGTCCCGCGTCTCTCTCTCCTCGCCTTCCCTAAAGTTTGCTGTGCAGTTATTGGACAGGAAGCTCCAGTCAGCGAGATTGTGTTTCCTCCGGGCTACAAACTAGTTGGGCTGAGCTACGCTGTCATATAATTAGCCGCTAACCCGAACCAGACACGGCACTAACACGGGCTAAGCTTTCATCAGGAGTTACGAGCCAAAAGGCATATGTTTTTACAATAGGACTGCAGTCTGGGATAGTGGCTACTTCTGCGTTATGAGCGTGTACTTAACACTTTTAAACCACTTTCAAATAAAGTTTGGAGACTAATGTTGATTATAATGTCTGCAGGCTGTGTTTTAGAAAGAATTAGAAAGATTTTATTTGAGTTTCTACCAGAAGTGGTCA
The DNA here is from genome assembly GCA_038363315.1 of Mugilogobius chulae. Lineage (NCBI taxonomy): Eukaryota > Metazoa > Chordata > Actinopteri > Gobiiformes > Gobiidae > Mugilogobius > Mugilogobius chulae. The sequence goes on from CM076402.1 coordinate 22,610,372, forward strand.
ATAGCTTATGACATTTATTTGTATATATTACTTATAGCACAGTTTGATTTTTACTAAAAACATATTTTAACCAACAGCAAAGTGAGACTGCAGATGACCACTGAAACACAGCCAATCAGAGCGCAGCATTTGGCTTTCGAAGAGAAATAAAATGCTTTTCATTTTGATTCAGACGGTACACAGTCGTCTATTTTTCCACAAAGTGCTGTGTAAAAGTGGAAAGACAAAACTTATTAATTTACATCTAAAAACTGTGGCCACCCCAACTTCAGTACTTTGACCCGACTACATTTGAGGATACCACTTTATAGTAGCTATACGCCTTGATAAATACTTATTTTTTATGAAACAAATGATCAACTATAATGGGTAAAAAAGGTTATTAAAGTGCATTAGACACGTTTGAGCGTTTTTCATTTTTAGATTTAGTTTGGTAGATTAATACCTGTTGTAAATATAAATGTTAGTTTTACATTGATCAATGACAAGTTTGTGGAGAAAAATGTGAAAATATGTTGAAAATACCAGGAAGTAGAGCAGAGTTGTAAAGTGATGACATCACACTGTGAAGACAAAGACATTTTCCATTTTCTCACAAGAAACTGATTTTTATGGATCTGTAAACACACATTTAACAACAAAAAAAAAGTCAGTTCTTGTATATTTTTTGACTCAAGTTAAACAAAAAGATTGGTCACATTTGAAGTTTGGGCCCAATTATTAAATGGTCGCCAGGCAACTTAGCGTGATGTCATTATTGATGAACAGGAAGTACATTTTTAATGCTAAAAATAATCAAACTGGAATGAAATTTGAAAAATGTTTAGTAAAACCTTAAATATAATGATCTTAACTACGTCTTTGTGAAATGAGTAGTTCAACCTGTCATGGGCACTGTAAAGCTGAGTTACTTATGAAGGAGTGATTAAAGGTTAGGATTAAGAATTGAGAGGTTATTGCCTTGATAAACATTTTTATTTCTCAAATTGTTATTTGTTCATGTTTATTAAGTCATTTATGCTTTTTAAAAAGTTTGTCAAGGCTAAATAAAGTTTAGTTATTATAGCCTATAAATATTATAAAGGGCTCTCAATTTGTATATATCGGAGAATTATAATACAACTTTTATCACTTATAATACATTAGACCAGTGGTGCCCAATCTTTGCAAGGACCAGTACAGTCACAATTTTCTTTTCCGGAGACCGGTTGAGGTTGGGTAGCGGCAATAACAACAACGCAAAATGCATACAAGTGATTATTGTGCATATTTTTAGCTCTTATTGCTTTAATTTGCAGTTTATTTAGTTAAATAACAATATATTTTCATAGTAAAGCTGAAGGAAGTAGTGATAAACTATAAAAGAAAAAATTATTTACATCTTAAAAGATTCTCTGGGGCCAGGTAGCAGATGGCTCGCGGACCGGTTTTGTGCCCTGGACCGGTGGTTGGGGACCCTTGCATTAGACTGATGACATGGTTTTAATCTATTTTTAATTGGAAACAATTTGGGTCAAATAACACAATAATCTACTAAAATAAAGAGCTGGACTGAATGGGTTCACCAAATAAAATTATTTAAACGACCATTTGATTTTGTTGGTGAGGTCGCAAATGTCGCATGGATATTTTGGAAGTTCTGGTCTTAAAAACTGACTTTGGGCAAAACACACATTTCTGTCCCTTTAAAGCCTCATGATGATCACAGAAATGTGGATTTTAAAGAGTGTAAAAACTTATGAATCCCTGTACCAGTCTACAGTTTTGGGGTAACTCAAGTAGAATTAACTCTCTCAAAAGTAAATTTAACGCTGTAGAGAAAGGACTGTATGTGCTCTCTAAGTGTTAAATCAACTTTTGCAATTTTATCTCTGGTTGGAACCATTAAAGTGTCAGTGAAGCAATTTTGCACCAAAAGTCATGGCTCTCTGTTTTATCTCCAGCTTATCTGTTTCTGAAGCTTTGAAAATTCCAGACTGAACTCTACCAGTAGTTGTTGAGAGGTATCATAAGTTTAATGTCTTTATATTTACAAGATTGTTTTTCAAATAAACAACTAGAGTCCTTGTCTATATATTGTTATCAGGTTAAATAAAAACGATGGATATAAAAGACATAGTAACAGCAAATGTTGTGTTTATCGACTTATTGCACAATGTTTATGATTTACGTGGAAAAATGTAGCCAATGCATCTCACTCGTATTGTTCTTGGATATGTTGATGATACAATTAGAAACAGAACATATAAATATACACAAAGAGTACAACATTAGAACCACAGACGACAAACAAACATCAGTCAGAACAGACGAGAACAGAAGCTGATTCACCACCACAGACTCAGGACACCGGCAACAGATGTAAGTTTTACACAGCTAAAACCTTTTCTCTCTCAAAATATAAAACATTTTTGTTAACGCAAAATCTATTTCTCTCAGATATTGTCCACAAATGTATCTGAATCATTGAGCTCTTCTTTGTTGAGATGATCCATCCCGTCTAATTAGACAGCATGAATAGGTCTGGCCACAATAAAAGGACACTCTGAAATGTTCAGTTTCATCAAAAATCCCGATGACACAGATGGAGCTGGTAACTCATGTTGTGTTCAGAAAATCCAACAAAAGCAGTTGTGCTCTGAATGTTCATGCACTTTGAGTATGAATTGTGCTATACAAATAAATTTGCTTTGCCTTGCCTTAAGTCACGCAAAGGTTCCCAACCTTTTTCTCAAAGCCCCCCCGATTGTACAAGAGTCTTGCCCTGTTTAAAATAGCAGCCCCCAAAATATATGATATAATCTAAATTAGAACTAACGGGCATATTTTTCAGACAAAAATCAAACAATTGTGGAGTTTTTGTTCCTTTGTCCATTAAAAAAAATCGTGCTATAATACTTTAACTTATTTCTCTGTTTTGTAATGATTAACAAACACATTTGTCATTTGGGATTCACTGATTGAGCTTTTTCAGTTCTGATACCTTAAAGTCTTATCTGTCAATATTCCATATTGATCAACAACATTTTTAACCTGGCTCACGCCAGATGGATCTGTGTTGAACTACAATTTGAGTTCTTCCACAGTATCCATCTGGAACTTGACTCGCTGAAAGTGTTCGGGAAAAAGTGGGGCGTTTCAGTGAAATACTTCAAGCTGATTGGGTGAGGGGCCGACCTTATTTGTGCTTAGCCAATCACAGCAACAACTTGTAATGGCGTATCCAATGTCCAATGTCTCTTTGACTTGTTAGGAAATGGGTCATATTATGTGTAATTAATTGTGCAAAAAACAACTTGACAACTTTATTAGAATTTTCCCATTGTTGGAGAAAAAAAGTATACCTTATCTTAACTTTATGTGAGTACATTTTCAAACATTATACATTGCTCTGGGTGAACATCAGTAAGTGAATAGTCTACTTATGTTTGGTCAAATGCACAACTATAAAACCAATGAAAGATTCAGCAAATCTTCATGAATCAGTATTGATGTCCCAGTATCTGATAAGTGCACAGTCATCATGAGTGTGAGTCGAACTGTTCTTCATGGTCGTGTACATTTATGACTGATTCCACAGAAGTGAGCTGCAGCTGTTTTGGCCCATTTGAACTCATGAGTCAGACTGTTACAAGAATAGAGTCGGCAAAGACCACATTTACTGAAAGTGTGTAAACAAATACACACTACAGTGAGTCAGGATCGCCATAAAACTCTATTAGAGGCATAACAACAACAACATACACTGTGCTGACACTGGGAAAGGCTTCAATGACCTAAAATATTCATTATACTGTATCAAGTTGCCTCATCACAACATACAAATGTAGTAATAAAATCAAATGGTGGACATGGTGGAGGAAACTCATTACACAAAAGCACCTCTACAAACTTTGAATCTTGATACAACAGAGGTTATGCACTGACATCATTTGTGAGAAGTTAAAGTCTTGTTGTTTATCTGCTTTGCTACAACTGTTGACTTGATTTTCTCTTTTTACATGTCAGTTACAAACCCAGTGCTCAGTAGACTTGTTGTGGGTTGAATTTGTTATCGAACTGTAGTTTATTTTTCCTGTTAACCTGTGTTAAATTGTATTAAACTACAGTTTGATAACAAATTCAACCCACCACAAGTCTACTGAGCACTGGGTTTGTAACTGACATGTAAAAAGAGAAAATCAAGTCAACAACAAACAACAAGACTTTAGCTTCTCACATTTGTCAGACATTGAAATCACACACAGTTGAACTTATTACCTTTTTCTTCTTAACGAATATGTTTTTGAGTCTGTTTGTTGCAGTAAAATGTCCTAAATCATCAACTGTTGTTAGCAGACAAGCTGTTGCCACAACAACGAAAAAAAAAAAATACATTGAAGAAATGTATTTCTTCTAAATGTTGCTAAAATGATGTTCGTGCATAACCTCTATAGATACGTTTCCTCAAAGTTGCTTTTTGGATGTTTGAATAATCCACATTTCTTCTGCAACAAAAAAAAAAAAAAAAAAAATCCTGGTTTGACAAAATGTGAACTCCTTCTCACTCAGTTACCAGAAAGTCATATCCCGGAAATAAGTGTTTTAGATCAATATTGTGGTTTATCTGATGACGAGTCACTGAAAAGAATGTTGCTTTTAGTAGAACGGGGAGTCATGAGAGCTAAAGTCGTCAGAATAAGTGAATGAAAGACACAGAGGAGCACTTCATAAATGACAAAACCAAACATTTTGAGCTCCAAAAAAGCAGATAGCCAAGGGAATATGAGCACAATTATATTTTATTACCAAATCATAAAAATAAAATGTCCACTAATGGCTAAATAAAACTTTGGCAATGTCGTAATCTCAAAGCAGTGAAAGCACTTTAGCAGAAATTCAGACAGATTATAAAGTGACCAGATTTTCACATTTCTAACCAGGATCACATCCAGATTGGGATTGGAGGTGAATAATAAAATTCTGAAAGATGTATATTATTATGCACTCGGTTAATCTTTCATGATTATCTTAGGAGTACGTATGAAATCTGAAAGACTTCTGACATAGTTTAAAAACAAAAAACAAACCATATAAATCTGTATTTGCTACTGCTGGATATAAAATGGTCTAAAACTTGGACATCAAAATTCAACAGTTTTGAATAAATTTGCTGCACTTCCTCTTTCTCCTTCCACAAGACTCCCTTGAAAGAGATTCTGATCTCAGCTGAACTGATTGAATAAAGTCTCTGTGCAGACACTGGGGTGAGGTGGGTCAAGTGTCTTGCCCAAGGACCAGTGTAGTCTCTGGAGAAAATGTAGTAATAGTTCATTTTCATGCTTTTTTTTTTTTTTTTTTTTTTTTTAAGTTATGAAAAGTAACACAAATGGAAATTAATCACACATTTTGGTTGAGGCCATGTTGTGACAGTTTTTTTCTCCAAGCCAAGCCCAAGTCCTGAACTTACCCATTGTATTAACTTGAAGCCTAAACTTACTCGCTAAACCCAAAGACAATGCCACCACGTGGCTTCAACCAAAATTCCCGTTTGTTTTTTTGTAATTTGGCTTTTCATAACATGAAAGGCGCAGAAATGTGCTTTTGTTCATTTTTGATATTTTGTTGCATATCTATGTTTTCTTCGGACAATGTGTTGCCAAGGACACAGTGACAAAGATCATGATGGACATGCTGGTGTTTTAGTATCCTGATGCATCAACACGTTTCATTTCACTTTCTGACTTTACACGATTGAGGTTTGTTCATTTCGCTGTAAACAGGGACTTTTTTCTTGAACCAAACAAACACATGAGTGTCTTTCTGGAAGTAAAGCGTAAACATACTGTATGTGTCATGATATGTGTCATGGCTCAGTGCGTTAAGCTGGAAAATTAAAGGTACCAAATCACATCCTAAGACAATATTTGACACAAGGTCAAAAGAGGAGAACCTATCGAGATGTTGGCCGTGTCGTCACATGGTGATCAGAAGTAGTTAAAACATATTGGCGGCAAGCTGAGCAAACATGAAAAAAGCCAATGTTTATCTCTTACTGTGTGACTCGGTGTGCTAACAGGTAGGACCAATCCATAGAGCTTCTACCCTGTTCAGAAAAAGCCTACACCAAAAAGAAAGCTTTTAATTTCGACAATTAGATCCCAATGGGAAAAACAATGAGAGCTAGCTTTGGTTCTGCCAACCATTTTAAAGTCACATGTCGGCTCGGCGAACATCCCTGTACCATCTGCAATTTCAACTTCGGGTGATTTAGGCTAACATACTGCCTCATCTTTGCTTTTTGGCCGTACTTCTTGTGTACTTCCTGGTTTTTGAGAACAGTTTGCAGTTCTGTGATTTCTGTGAGTGAGTGAAAAGACATCGTGTGGAGGTAGTGTTCCTGCAGTTTTCCATCTAAGTGGCCCTGAGCATAGTTTTTGAGATCTGACAATGCATGTATGGTCATAAAGAGACTACTTTAATAAACAGGACGATACTCTTAAAAGGAACAATAGCCCATATATAAAGTATTTGTTTTTGACTGTGACACACTCATGGACAATTCCTGTTTCCTTTTGTTTGTTTTGAACGTTTTAAATGCGCTCAGTCACTTCTGTTGTTTCTCCATACCAAAGCCCGCCCTCCTCCGCAGCCTGAATCTGATTGGCCGTTCACTGCAGACCTGTGTTTTTTATGAGCGCCTCTCTGTGTGAAATCCTCAGTTATGAGTTGAAACTATAGGTTCAAAGAGAAAGTTGAGCCCGACTCGTAAAACCAAACGGCCTGGTCTCAAGTGCAGGCTGCTATAATTAAACCGTACTCAGTGTTTTCTTTGTCAGAGCCAAGACGGTGTTTTAATGAAGCCTTTACTAAACCTAGTCATGGTACAGCTTTATATTTTATAGAGGTTTGTTCTTTTATTTGACGAATGCTCCTCAACATTGTGACCAAATGGCAGAAGTCTTATTATCAATGACATTTATCAATTATTTTTCTAATCTTGCCTTTTTAATATGATATATTCATGTCTCCTGTTTGTAAACTATATTGTTTTTTTTCTTCTGTTCTTTTCAACTATTAACTTTATTTTTTTTATATAAATTTATTTTTTCCATTTTTTCTTCTTTTTCTTTTCTTTCATTCTATTTTTCTTGTTATTATTCCCTTTTCTTTCTTTTCTTTAATCTTTTTACTATACATTTTATTTTATCTTACTTATCTTGCTCTCCTTAATCTTACTTCCATTCTTTTTCTTTCTATTCTTTTATTACCTTGTTTTTCTTCTTTTTTATTTACCTTACTATTTTTATTCTTTCTTCCTTTTATTCTTTTTCTACTTATTCTTCTTCTTACTCTTATTGCTTCTTATTTTCATTCTTATTGTTTTATATATTGTTATGTATGTGTGTAATTGCTTGCATGCCTTGTGTTTTTCTTGTCTTATGTTTTAAAACTTATTTACCATTGTTCATCTCCCTGAAGAAGTAATAATAAAAAATATAATAATAAAAAAGAATTAAACATTGCGACATGGACAATTTAAAGATTTGACTTGTAATATGATAAAACTATGTGATTGTTTTTACAACCCAAAGTATACTCTGGTTTAAAAACATGGTTGTGGATAAAACAGAGAATGACAGAAGAGAAGGAGGTAATGAGGCTGTGATTGGCTGACAGTGACAGACAGCTGAACATAGGAACCTGCAGGAGATTCATTTTTCCTGTTCAGTGTCTCTTCTGCCTCAGGCCTTGTTTTGTGCGGTTTTACATGAACTGTGTGGGGTCATTCTGGGGTCACGTTCAGTCAGCCCAAAAACAAACCCAACATTGCAAAACTGATTTAATCATTTCTACATGACAACCTGTCTTCATTTCCTGCACTGCAAAGACATTTTGAAAGTGAACAAATAGTAATAAATGTGCAATGGGACCACTGATGATGTGTTTTATTAGTTTTACGTGGAAAAAAAATAAAGGCAAAGTTGATTTCACAGTCATTACATTTTTATATTTGGGATTTTGTGTTTAAAGTACTAATGTTTAGGGTAATCTCCCACCGAAGGTCCAAAGTCACTGGCATAGGCTCCAGTCACTCGTGAGCCCAAATGGAAACAAACAGCAGAAAATGAATGAATGAATAAAAATGGGATTTAGTGTCTCTGAGGCTTAACATTTCTGTGGGACATTTCACTGCAACTGTGCTACGAGATTTCTTCATTATACGTTTTGTGAGAATAAATCAGAAGAGCCAGACAGTGCCAGGCTCCTCGGTCCATGACGACTGTGATAATGTATGAAACAGTCAACACAGTGTTAGAGTAAGCATTTGGATTCATCACCTCAACATGTGAGTGAGTGTAAGCAGCTCCTTACCTTCAGCTCTCCTGTGTCTCAGATTTAATCCACATGTTTTGTTTCATTTCTGCAGCACAAAGTCACATCTGTGTCTGTGTCCCTCATGTGACATAAGACAGTGAGACAAATGGTCATGTCAACGTACTGTATGTCTGACACTTCTAAAAATCAAGCAAGATTTGGAGGACGTTGGACAGAAAATATATGTTAATATTACATAAATGATTGGCATTATGCTTCTATTGTAAACCAATGTGCCTGTTAACCTAGTTTCTGAGGGTTGTAGAGTGTGAGAACCAGCTATCTGGAGCTGCTAGAAAAATTTAAGCCACTGATGTAGACTAGGCAGCCATTTTAAAGTTACATTGACTTAAATATGAAGAGTTTAACACTGAAATGTAAAATTGTTTGTGTTGATTTTGGAAACTCTCCCTCTTTCGCTCCTTTTTCTCTCTCTCCCTCCCTCACTCACTTTTTCTCGGTCAGTCTGATTTATGTACCGCTCTTTACACCCTTTATTTCTTCATAGTTCTCTCTGTCTCTGTCTCTGTCTCTCTCTCTCCCTCTTTCTCTCTCTCTCTGATTGATGTGTGAGGCGTGACGGAGCTCAGGGCTAATTCACTGCCGCAAATCTTTCTGGACAACCTCTTTTCAGAGTAATAAGAGCATCACCTCCTCCTCACTTCACAGTTACAGTCAGACTTTACGCACAAGAGCAGCAATAGCAGGATTTGTTTATTGTTCAACAAACCTTAAACCCTTAAATAAGTCTTCATGTCCTCTTTTTATGTAACTGAATGCAATCAGAACAAAGCATGAATCTGGATTGGATAATGCTTACATAAAACTGTCACGAGTGTTCACAAATACAGTCTGCTGGTGCTTCTAAAGGGAAGAAAGCATCGTTCTCAAACAGCAACATTTACAAACAAAACTGCATGGTCACAGATACCGGCAGCTTTCAAAAAGGTTGGATTATTGTCCACAAAATTGTTTTGGCTTTTTATAACATTCTGACGTAAAAAGGCGTGAAAACCTGCTTATCGTACATTTTTGACATTTCGTTGTATATCTACGTTTTCTTCAGAGACTGTGATGCAACTAGGATTGTTTTTTGTGTTGTTTTTTCCTTCAAACCTGCTCTGAAGCACCTCCACTTTGGAATCTCATGCACCAGAACTAATAAAAAATCAAGTAAAGTCACACAAGGGTTGTGTGTGTTTTCTACATAAAAAAATTGAGTTAGAGTTCTATTTACTCACTCCAAAGAAAAATTCTAGTGGTTCTGCAATCAAACCAATCTTGCCTGATATGCTAATCCTGCAGAAATGCTCAAAACGAGTCTGGACGATTTATGGACTTAAAAACAAAGCAGAAGATCTCAGAGATCTATTTATAACATCACAGATCTATCTATGACATCACAGATCTAGGATATTCAGAACAGTGTTTTTGAGAGACAAAAGATATCTCAAAAACAAAACTTCAGCAGCATTTTTGGTGAGGAAGCAACTTTGCAATAGGATTAAAAACTCAAAAAAGTTGATTTTGCACAATATGTGTCCTTTAAGACATTATTTTTCTGGTTTCCTGGTTTTCGGGGCTAAAGTCTGACACCTGGCACTGTTCTTTGTCTGGAATGTCATGTGTATAATGCTTGTAATGTGTCTGTTTGATATTAATCATTGACTGTTTCATTTGATTTTCTAACATTTCTGTTTGCTAAATCAGTAAAGTCTTAGTCTATGATTTTTTCGAGCAGATATGAAGAAGAAGAAATTAAAAATATATATATATTTTTTATCTTCAAAACTGTTTTCTGTCGACCACGGCTCTAATGCAGATAAAAAAAAAACTTGTTTAGGAAAGAAAAAGGGTTCTATTTCTTATTTCATTGAATTGACCTATTTTGGAAACATTTCTTTTGAGCAACTTTATCTAAGACGCAGGAGTTTTTCAAAATGCAAAATCTTAAAACTTTCACCCGGAGAATCAAAGGTGAAATTTGTCTGTTAGTTTAGAAAACCACTGGTACAGAGATGCATTTGGTATTTTCCAAGCTTCTGCAACTTATTAAAAACAAAGAATCTGTAGTCTGAATACAGAGGCTGAAACGGCTTGGTGCAGAATTGCTACTTTGGCACATAAAGGGTTAATAGTTCAAGCTCTGCAGCAACACATCCTTCAATATAACCAGTCACCATTTGTAAATCAAGAGTCTTGTTTAAATTAATGATAATTTATGAAATGAGTTTTTGTTCCTGTTTCGAGAAATGGATTTAAAAGATGATCTAAAAAACGTCATTGACCAGCTGTGTGATTAAACTATGTCTGTTTCCAAATATATTGAGCCATTTGAGGAACTTCTGAAACCCGTTTTTAGGAACCTTTCATGTGGACTGCACAAGACGCTGCATTGAGAGCCAGATCACATGCACAGAGGGGGAGGAGCCTGTGCAGAAGTGGGCGTCGGCCTGGGACCAGTCACAAAAGTGCAAGAAGACATGAAACTTCAGCCAGTCAAAGCATAAACCCAAAACACTGCGCACACATATTACTGTAATCTTTTCATGTGGAGTGTTTTGGTGGTTTTTGGACAAAATCTGGAAGCGACTAAAAGGGAAGAAAAGAGAAAGAAAGAGAGAGGGAGGGAGAAAGAGAGAGGGAGAGATTGCGCTAACAGTGAAAATGTGGTTCCAATCATTCACAAAGATGCTTTTGTTCAGCGCTGGGGCCCTCTCTGCTCCTCAGCGCCGCCACACATGAAGATATGGATCCCAGCTACAGTTTAGAGACGAAACGAGAGCACGTCCTGAAGGAGATGCTCAGGAGGCCAACAGGAAAACACTTATGTTCAATATATAGGTCAAGACCATGCATTACAACAATACATTTGAGAAATCTGTTGAAAGTAGCCTACTGAGCGAGATTTTAAGCTAATGTTTGCCAACTTGTTAAAAAAAGACAAAGTAATGTGTGTGAACTGAATCAGAAAAAGTATTCTTGCCATTGCCAATTAAGATTATTCAAAAACTAGAGACTTTCAGACTTGGATCCACACTGTATCACTTAACTTTATTATTAAAAATGCTTTCTGTATACAGTTTACCAAGCTTGCTTAGTGTTTTGTGCATTCAAAGGTTTATTTGAGTACAATGTCATTTCCCAGTTGTTATGGAGCTGGCGTAAATTCAGCCTGGAAGACTGTCTGCTCCCTCACCTAACGAGCTCACCTGTTCCCTGTCCCTCATCAGCAGCCACACCTCCTTCTCCAGCTGCAGCTCTGCTCCCAATCAGCCCCTGACTACAATATATAAGGCCACATGCAGACTATTCATTCTTGTTCATTCATCGATCCGCCGTGCTGCGCTTTTATCTTTTTACATCACAACAGAAGACTGATAAACTACGCGTGGTTTTACTACTTACTCAGTCTCATCAAAGACCCGGAATTGTGCTCCAGCCTAAAGTTTCAGATGAACTGCTCTCTCTGGTTGTTCTGTGTATCGGTGGCTTCCTTCGCATCGATTCTACCTCACCATGCTGTTCTGGCTTCGAACTTATTCTCGCTGGTCGTTTTCTGCATTCACGATCTGCTCCGGATAGACTCCACGCTGTTCCTCTCTGCCCTCGGCTCAGCTCTATGTCACAGCGCTACAGTCGATCATCGTCTGTCTTTTTTGTCAATCACTCAGATTGACGCCGGAAGAAAAAGTAGCCTGGACCCTGCAGTAAGAACGCTCATCATGATCAACATAAGCGGCCTAAAGTGATCCGGTCCGAAGGACGCAGGCTTACGAAATCGTAGCTTACGGCTCAGCAGCAACCCCACAGCGGGCCGTTCTAGGTAAGCTGTCCTCTTCCATGCACCCTCACTCCTTGATCCCACGTATCTTCTACATTCTCATTGCACATGCTCGCCTGATATGTCACAATCAACTAAACAAGTTCATTTTCCCAAGAAACGTCGTATGCTGCTCTCATACTATCTCATATTCACCTAAACGCTATGTCTATTACGTGTCATATTAATTTCCTTATGCCCGCTTACGTTTATGATACGTCAGTCACCCCGCTCTGGGATTGAGTCTGTTTCGTCATGCTCATTCAACCGCAGTCCACCGATTCTACAAACTCATTCACATCACGTAGGCAATACGTTCGTAGTGCTGTTTATCGTGTTCCAGACGCAGAGTCAAATGCCGATCTTACTTTCCGCAGCCTCAGCCCGCACCGCTCATTAGTCTTTCGAAGAGCCCGCACTGCTCCGCACAGCCACGTCGCATCAATCATTTAATATCATTTAAGGCAATCGAAAAGTGTCGCTACAGCCGACTTCATTGCTTCGTCAAGTGGCCATTATTCACTCGCATTTGTAGTAGGCTACAGTTGTGTATGTCGTGTTTTCGTGCGTTTTTCACTCGGGCATTTCAACCATCCATGGCATCTCACCCAGGTCTTCCTCGTATCCCCTAAAATGGAAAGCAATTGGGCCGCTCATCTTAATCAGGTTGTGGCACGCATTCAATTAAGGACAATACGTCATCAGCGCTGGTTCGCTTCATGCTTTTCGTAACGTTGCTTGATCAGTGTTGCCAGATAGCAAATGCTGAATTATCATTCCAGCACCTCCATAGGTATCGTGTTTCGTTTTATAAAAATCACTTCAGGCCGGGATAATTTGTATGTCAAAAACCCTAATAGAAGATTCCAAATGTTCCCGAATATTTCAATAGGCCATGTTTCTTTCATGACACGTCGCTCTCCAGGAGTTGTGTACACAGCTAGTCTTTGACTCATTCCAATTAATTAGATGCGATCCGATTAATAGCAATCAACCATCATTTTAGCATAGTCTTGCTTCATGCACGTTTGAGTAGCTTATTTTCTGATTGCCAAACATCTGCCGTACGCATTTACGTAAACTAATTCAGTCCATCTTAAATTTCTTGGAAGCATGCTTGCATTATCTTGAGTAGACTCCGTGGTCTGGTCATTTAAGTTCGTGTAAACCAGTAATTTCATGCCGATTAGCCAGTATTTGTATCGTGTAGATATGATGACATCGTCTAAATGGATGCTGAATTCCGAAACTCAAATCAGATTTGTTCAGAATGTTTGCGCAATCACAAGTTGCGCTATAGTTGCATGCTTTTAGCTAGTTTTTTGGTTTGGTTCAGAAGTAAATCACATGCACATGTCCTAGTTTAACGATGCTCGATAAATTAGTAATTTTAAACATGTTTTTTCGAGGGGCTCTCTCATCCCCGCTCGTGCTATACACCTTGGCCATCCAAAGCAGTTCCACGTCTCACAGTTTGCTTGTTTCTTCGACGAAACACTAAGCCTCACTTTCATTCAGCAATCCGGTCAAGAATGAGTTTTGTCATTTCCAACGCTCAGGTTCTTCATTAAAAAGCTCCATGTCGAGTTTTGCAAGTCATTACATTTGAACGTTTTGATATGATTTTGAACATTGATTTTTGTCATTAAAAATCAGTCATTCGGCCGTGTGAGCATTCAGTCATACGCATTAAAGTTTAGCATAACTCTTAATGCCACTTTTGGGGGGTACTGTTCCTACACGTTAGTTTCTATACTTACCTATTCAAGGCAATCTCACATTCCTCCCTAGCTCATGCTCTTCTCTCCTGCCCTGTCGTCTAGTTAATGCTAATATCTGTTTCGTTTTCATGTTTCATGCAAATCACTGGTGGTGGTTTCAGTCATATATTTTGGCATTCGCATCCCCTGCAAACAGTTAATCTAGCAGTCTCATCCTTCAACAATCGTATGCAAGTTTAATTCGCTCTCCAGCTCCACGAACAGCAGCCTCTCATCCTTAGCTATGTCCTATTCTCCAATCCTCCCTTAGACATGCATACTTCTTTCATCTGGTTTATCGTTTGATTTAGATCTGCCACCTTAACATGTCATTTTTATCCATTTTCCTAACCTCTAGGAGCATCTATGCAAGTATTCAATAAAGACACTCCCAGATCATCTCTCCCGCTTTAGCTCACGTTCCACAGCCCTGGTTCATTATTTCAGCGTCATCTACTGCTCCTCATCAAGACAACCCATTGCACTTTAGCTACATTCCCCTAAGTATGCCACTCATCATTCCTCCAGTTTTTCATTGTTATGCTGCCTCATCCCTGCTCATTGTACCACTTAGTCTGCTGCCCATCTCTGTTGCCCATCTCGTTTCAGTCCCTGCTAATCTCTGCTCCCCATCTCGTTTCAGTTCCTGCTCATCTCAGCTGCCCATCTCGTTTCAGTTCCTGCTCATCTCTGCTGCCCATCTCGTCTCAGTCCTGGTTCATCTCTGCTGCTCGCCTCAGTCTTTGCTCAGCTCTGCTGCTCATCTCATCTGTCCTTGCTCATCTCGTCTCAGTCCCTGCTCATCTCTGTTCCCATCTCGTTTCAGTCCCTGCTCATCTCTGCTGCTCATCTTGTCTCAGTCCCTGCTCTTCTCTGCTGCTCATCTTGTCTCAGTCCCTGCTCTTCTCTGCTGCTCATCTCGTCTCAGTCCTCGTTCTCTCTGCTGCTCATCTCGTCTCAGTCCTCGCTCATCTCTGCTGCTCATCTCATCTCAGTCCCCTGCTCTTTTCTGCTGCTCATCTCGTCTCAGTCCTTGCTCATCTCTGCTGCTCATCTCGTCTTAGTCCCTGCTCATCTCTGCCGCTCATTTTGCCTCAGTCCCTGCTCATCTCTGCTGCTAATCTTGTCTGTCCTCGCTCATTTCGTCTGTCCTTGCTCATCCCTGGCAGTCGTGCCGTCTCATCTCTGCTCATCCCTGGCAGTCGTGCCGCCTCATCTCTGCTCATCCCTGGCAGTCGTGCCGCCTCATCTCTGCACGTCCCTGGCAATCGTGCCGCCTCATCTCTGCAGGTCCCTGGCAGTCGTGCCGTTTCATCTCTGCTCGTCTCTGGCAGTCGTGCCGTTTCATCTCTGCTCGTCTCTGGCAGTCGTGCCACCTCGTCCGTGCTCATCCCTGCTCGCTTTGCCCCTTTATTACCTTCATCTCAGGCTTAGCTCAAGTTAGTTGTTCAATCTCAAGCATGTACAGTGATCACTAAGAAAATTATCATTACAGACGTGAGCTTATTTTAGTAACATCTGCACTTGTTCATAGCTACAATCAAAATGAATTCCCGTTAATTGAACTCTTCCCTAACTTCAATCTAAATAGTTCATTTAGGCAGTCGTGCATTTTCATCTCAGTCATGCCGGTTTATCCCCTCATATCAGCAGATCATCGTTGGTTTTACAGCGCATATCACGTTATCTGTTGAGCGGATCAGACCCCAGGCACCTCTTTTGGGGAAGACATATATTCCAGATCTAATCGACTTAATCTGGCCGTGCTAATCATCGCCATGTCTTCTGCTGGGGTCTGACCGCCAAAGTCATGTATTCAATAAAGAATCTTCTAACACACTTTTGTTGTCTGAGTCTCTCCAGGGTGAAATGGAGCTGGCGTAAATTCAGCCTGGAAGACTGTCTGCTCCCTCACCTAACGAGCTCACCTGTTCCCTGTCCCTCATCAGCAGCCACACCTCCTTCTCCAGCTGCAGCTCTGCTCCCAATCAGCCCCTGACTACAATATATAAGGCCACATGCAGACTATTCATTCTTGTTCATTCATCGATCCGCCGTGCTGCGCCCCACCTCCTCCCCGTCTCCTCCCGTAAAGGCTGTTGTCATCCTGCCAGATGAGTTGTTTTTCCTCTGCTGATGGACTCTGGGTCTACACTCAAACACTAACCAGCTATGGAGGCATGTTAGTCCAGTCACATCTACAGCCTGTCCGGGTCACATCTACAGCCTGTCCGTCCATAGGAGTGGATCTCTCCTTCACTGTGGTTCTCCTCGAGGTTTCTCATTTTCCCTACTGGGTTTGGAGTTTTTCCTTGCCGAGAAGGAGGGTCTAAGGACAGGGGATGTTATCCTCATTGGCCATTTTTTGGACCACCTTCATCGCCCTTGGTCTCCTCTGCATCATCATCTTCGCCCCTAGTTTATTCCTCTACCACCACCAGTGTGCAGCCCTGGGGGAAGACATATATTCCAGATCTAATCGACTTAATCTGGCCGTGCTAATCATCGCCATGTCTTCTGCTGGGGTCTGACCGCCAAAGTCATGTATTCAATAAAGAATCTTCTGAGTCTCTCCAGGGTGAATTATTTTCCATAAGTTGTCTGAACTTTAAGAGTCAATGTATAAAAACTGCTCAGAACACATTGCCTGCCTCATGCCAGTCTGGTATCACTCTGAATTTAGTTCTGTACATGATCACTCTAGATAGACTGTTGCTAAAAAAAAAAATATGGCCAGTATTTGCAGCTGATTAGTCGAAGCTTTACAATGCAAACGTTTCCAACAAGCCATTTGTTGTACATCTATATTCTTCCTCTTAATCCGGAGTCAAGTCGCGGAGGCAGCAGTCTGAGCAGGGAGGCCCAGACTTTTCTACACACACTTCCTCCAGTTCCCAGGACAGTCGAGAGACATAGTCCCTCCAGCTGTCCTCGGTCTTCCTCGAGGTCTCCATTCCTGAAACACTTCCCAAGGAGGTTTCCAGGAGGCATGACTCAGCTGGCTCCTCTCCATGTGGAGGAGCAGCGGCTCTACTCCAGGTTCTTCCTGTGCGACTGAGTTCCTCACCCTGTCTTTGACAGTGCGCCCAGCCACCCTGCGGAGAAAACTCATTTCAACCCCTTGTATTCGCAATCTTGTTCTTTCCAAAGCTCATGACCGTAGGTGAGGGTTTGAACGTAGATCGATCAGTTAATCGAGAGCTTTGCCTTTTGACTGAGCATCTTCTTCACCACAATGGTTCGATACATCACTGCTGACGCTGCGCCGATCAATCCCAGGCTCCATTCTTTCTAAAGTTCAGATTTCTCTAGCTCACACCTCTGTCAGCAAGTTTTTAAAACTCTGCTGTTCAGCTAAAACAGGTTGAAAGTAAGTCAACGCTGGCATGTTTGTTTTGACTTGAACCACAATACTGTGCTGTGATTGGTCTGGCTGACAGTGGCCTTCTTTAACCGTATAGCAGGGACTCTTCAGATGGATTTTGTGAACATCGCAAATATCACGAGAATCTGTGTGGGAGAGTTACGTATAGATTAAACTCTATCCAGTATGAAAGACCACAAACCACAAATAGATGTGTGAATAATGATGACTTTGGATGATAAATAAGCTGTATGATTTGGCTTCAATGGAGCCTCGTATTCCCCACGCCTGAAACATATAGCAAAGAATATGAGTTATAGAAAAAGGAGAAGGTGGGTGGGGCATAAAGACAGTGGACAAAGGTGAAAGGTGAACAGGCGTAAATAGTGAACATAAAGGAGCGTGGATGTGGTCGGGTCCTGCTCCTGAACTTAAGAAAACAAACTTACCTTCATTTATCAGCTATTAAGAAGATCAATGAGAGATTTTCTCACTTACAGAAAAAGTTATTTTGGACACTAGACCCCTTTTATGATTTTGACATCACTGTGAACGTTCAGATCACTTTAGGCTGCACAGATTGTTTGTGGTGAGCTCATATATGCTGATGTTTTAATAAACAGTAAGTACAAAGTCTTTTTGAAGAGGCTGACGTCAACTTGGCCATCGGTGACTGAACCATGATTTTACAATGTTCTACATACTGTATACTTTGTAATGGAATCAAATATTATTACATATTTGATCTACATTGCATCACTGTTTGAATCTCCAAAACAACAAAACACTCTGTAGTCTGTATCTGTTTAAAGAAGTTCATAAGTCTACAGTATGTGACCAAAACTTAGAAGATAGCAACATTTTCTTCTTTTGACTTGTAGTAAATGTGTCTCATAGTTTTACAGTAGTTTAGTTGTAAATTATGAAAAAAATGACAAATAAATGTTGAACATTACATTTGAGTCATTGAGTTGTTAAACAGAATTCTTCCACATGTCATCAAAAAGCGTCAGCATGCAAAAACAATTCACACATTTCAGCAGATTTATTAATTATTTAAGAAATATTAAGTTTTACACAATATTATCATTTATCAAATTGTAACAGTTGTGGAGTTACCTCTACAAATGTCATATTTGCTGGACATCATCAAAACAGGTGACAATCGAGTAAAAACAAACAAAAATGCTTAGTAAATTCTTAAATGTAATTATGTTCACTGTGTTTTACTGACATATGTTATCTAATTTGTCATACACACTTTAAATGTCGAATCTATTTATAAAGTGCTTTTACACATTTTCAAAACATTCAAAGTGTTTTTACATCAAGGAATCACTCACTAATTTACCCCCACACACACATTCACACAGTGTACACAGGCACTCAGGTTAAAGGCAGGTTTAGTGCGTTGCCCAAGGACACATGGTTCCACTGTGGCTCCTGGTGTCTCCGGTCCGAGTCATAAACAGGATTCAAGGTGACGGCATCAGACAGAGACAAACAGGTGCGTCATTTACACATAAACACTATACTTTCTGTTTCAGGACAAATCACAAATGTGCTAAAAAAGATCGAAAACCATCCAAAGGAAACGTGTGTGACTTGTGCTGGTGTGGTTTTCATCGACACAGAAATGCTGATTCAGTCTCTTCACTGTGTGGGGCCGTTGTGTGTGGAGCTTGTTTGTTACACGTTTCCCAACCAACAGAACAGATGTCAAAAAGACTTTTCCTCCTGGCAAGAACAGCAATAATTGAGATTCGGAGGTTGAAAATCGAAACATGTCAAATCATCAGTTATTAGTTTTAAAATAGAGGGTTTCATGTGCAATCCTGAATCAGTAAAATTATGCAGTTTGGAGCAGAAATCAGACTTTGGAAAAACATTTTTGATTGTTTTCTGTGTTAAAAAGTCTATATATTATCACACAAGGATAATTTGTTGACCTCACTTTCAGCTCTACGGTGCATGTCACCAGCGCTGTCCATCTGGCTGGAGAAACCTCTTTGATAAAAACAACAACCTGTATGACAGACGGCTGCATGGCTCCTGAAGATTATCAGTGTTTTTCCTCTGTGTTATTTCACTCACCTGCATGTAACATTTAATGGTTGTAGGGTCAAATTGTATTCACAAATGTTGATTTTGCAGCATAACTTTTGTTTTTGTACAGTGATAAACTCTTGTAATTAGCTGACAACAGCGCTGGCTAGTGTTGCTGCTACTGTGTTAATCAGCTGTGGCTCTTTCTGCTAACCTGTTGCGCGCACATCCCTTGTGTTGATAAACAAATAATTGTTATAAATTCAAATCAAAAAGCAAGATTGCTATGAGAATTTTGTTTCTTGTTTTAAAGTTTGGAGCTACAGGTGCCGCGCTGTGGTTAGTCACCCATCATTGCTGACAGCAGAGCTCACTGAGAGACTAGTCATGTTCAAGATGGTCAAGGCGGTGCAGTCGGCTTGAGGCGTTAAGGGGGGTCGGGTCAGATGACAGCGCAAGAGATCAATCAGCACTAAGGACAGTGCTGTCGTCAGACCCAACCCCCCCTTAACGCCTCGAGCCAACTGCACCGCCTTGACCATCTTGAACACGACTATTGACTCCATATTAGATACAATGTGATCATCTAAATGTGAACATGTGTTTGTCAAAGTCTGATCTCATCACATGTCAGAAGCTAAGCAGGACAAGGCCCGGTCAGGACTTGGATGGGAAACTGCTGGAACCCCAGGAACCATAATGGGATGAAAATACTCTTTTGACTTAGTTTGGGTTGCTTGTGGTAAATATTTATGATAGTTTTACGTCAGTTTCTTTAATGAACAAACTAACAGTAAAAATTACAGTAAGTTTTTAAACAGAATACCTCCAAGTGTCTTCAAAAAGCACCAAAATGCAAAGACAATTTAAACACGAGTTTAACAAACACTTAACAAGATTAGGAGTAGCAAAAATTTGCTGTTTGTAAAATTGAAGCATCTGTGTCATTTGTGTGAATTTTGACCCAGGTAACATTTCTGAAATCATTTTCACATACGCCATACTGTTTTTACTGGACAAAAGACAGTTATAAACCTAACCAAAACAGCCACATTGGTTGAATATAAGCAAAAATGTTTAGTAAAATCTTATATACAATCATGGCACGCCTACATTTTGATCAATTTGTCCACTTTGTCCACCAGTAGTGTGTCTGATGTCATTGTTTGATTTGATGTAATTGGGTAACTGTCCTGCGTTCCCTTTTGAAATGTCTTCTATAATAATCAAAAGTATTTTACATTTAATCGAACATACCATTGTTTCTTTGGGGAATCCTGCATTTTAAAAGGCCTGGAAAAGCACTATATAAAATACCTAACCTCAACCAAATGCACACTTGTTTTCCAGAGTATGAAAACCTGCTTGTATATCTTGTATTTCCTTCCTGAGTGAGTGATATGTGGGTGTGGACGGAGCACTGAGGTCCAGACAGACCCTCTGACTCACTGAATAAACTTACTGCTGTGAGCTTGTCTGATAATGTGGGTCAGGCTCCACACGTTTGGCTGTTGCACAATTCAACACTGGATGAAAGATTTAACATTGACAACAATCATTTAAACTCTGGATGAGATATGGAGAGTACCTTGTTGTCTCTCACAGAGGGGTATAAGGTCAAATATATCTACTCCAGGAACCAGAAAACACAAATGATGACGGAGGTCTGAACACTGCTCTACCAATGTGATTAAAAACAGATCTGACGTCAATGCAATCGCTCTTTTTTTAAATAAAAACAAACTACTCTTAAACGTTGCCCTGTTCAAAGCAGAGTAAATATTGTCATGCTAATGCCTCAAAATATGAGTCTGAAAATCATTATGAAAATAGGCTTACGTATGTTATGATAACTTCTTGACACGAACATATGGAATCAGGCCAGTGTTTCAGAAAAATAAGTTGGTGGGAGTTGAGATGGGAGGCACATTTTTGTTTTATCTTAGTAGCCCAAATGTAATTCTATCTTAATTCTTCCAGGTCATGCAAACTATCTGGTCTCAGTATCCAGAAATGTGTCTCCATGGCTGTTTTCACACTTGCAGCCTTTGGTCTGGCCTTTAGGGTCACCTCCACACTTACAACCTTTTGTCTGAACTTTTGGGGTACTCCCCACTTGCACTTTGGTGTAGGTATACTCCACACTAGCAGCCTTTCATCTGGTTTAGGGGTACTCCACACTTGCAGAATTTCATCTGGTCTTTAGGGTCACTCCACCCTAGCAGCCTTTGGTCTGGCCTTTGGGGGTGCTCCGCACTTGCAGCCTTTCGTCTGGTCGTTTGGGGTGCCCTGCACTAGCAGCCTTTGGTGTGGGTCACCGGGGTGCTTCACATTCGCAGCTTAAAATGTCAGCAGTCACCGTCTAAAAAATACTGCCAAAATCAAAGGCATAGTGCCAAAGCGTGACTTGTAGAGACTTATCCATGCATTTGTACCCGTAAGTTAGACTATTGTAACGGCCTGCTCACTGGCCTATCCAAACGAGTTGTAAAACAGCCGCAGTACATCCAGAACGCTGCTGCTCGAGTCCTGACCAAAACCAGGAAGTACCATCACATTAATCCTGTGTTCAGAGAATTTAAAACAGCTCTGCTTGTGTTTAAGTCTCTCCATGGCCTAATACCAAAGTACATCTCTGACATGTTAGGGCCTTATGAACCATCTGGGACTCTGAGGACCTCAGGGACCGGCCTCCTGCTGGTGCCCAGAGTCAATCACTTTCTGACTTTCTTTCTAAGCAAATGTGTTGCTTATTTAAGTTCAATTTAATAATAAAGGAGGGACTTATCAGTGCTCCAGTTTTGAACAGGAAGTTACTTTAGATAATTTTGTTTTGTTTTAGATAATTTTTGTGTTTTACAATGAACATTATGTGAAATTGTTGATTTGCATGTTAGTTTTTCTTAAAATCACAGAAAAAGAACTCAATAGGTATACAAAAATGCAGGGGTTAAAAACTAGAACTACTGATAATAATCTCCAGCTTGCCCTACTTTGTGACTTCTACGCTTGACTCTGACTGTAACATTTTCTGGACTGCACAGTGAAAGCGGAGCATAAATGTGCACAACTTCTTCATACATCAAATGCATTTAAATAAATTGCTCGAGTATCACATTTCTCGCAAAGTACATTTTAGGTCTAACGCCAAAAAACCTCCAAGAATCCCCTCTTTGTGCTCCGGCTCTTCACCCCTCGCCGGTCGCTTCCTCCTTCTCCTCCTCGTCAGTATTCGGCTCTCGTACCTGAGTGCACATGTCAGGAACACTACGGGGAAACGCTGCGCCTCTAAAGCCACATCCAAAAGTCACTGTGGGGATTTAAGACTTCACTCCCACATGAAACAGGTCTGTCTTCTAAGTGAGATTCAGTCACTTCTCCCCGTGGCTACGATCCGCCGAGCAGCTCCGGGTTTAAAGGCAAGCTTAAGGGCATGTGCCAAAACCTGCTCCAGCGAAGAAGAAGAGAGGAGAAAGTTAGAGTTAGGTCATGACAACTGGAAGATATATGTGTAGACTTAAGTTTAGGCAAGTTATTAAGTGAAATAAATAATAAAAATACTTCTGTCAAACTAGCACCGCAGAATTTGGTTTACCGAAGTGAATACAAATTTATGTACATGTGACAAGTTTTTGTGATTTTCACATTTTATTTGAAAGATACCTGAAAATATATGACAAGAGCATTGTAACATTTTATGCAGGAAACTCATTTTAATACTCTGTAAACTTTTAACAAAATATATACCTTCTAGTGTGTTGCTTCTCAAAGGGTGGAGCTCACACATTCGATTGTGTATTGCTAATAGCTTATCGTAAGCATGTTTCTACCCCTTTTTGCTTGTCTAGTATAGTAATAGCATTTCGATTTCTATTTAACACCATGAAAAGTGTCTAATAAAAATGCTTTTTCTTGGCCTTTCAAGCTCTAAGTTTAGGTCTGAAGTTACAAAAATGGTAAATTTAGAGCTGGGGCTTGGAATTCGGATTAGGATTTCATTGATATTCATAAATTATACACATTGGCAGCAACATGTATCACATGTATCAAAAAGGAGATATTGAGTGGTTTAAATACGTATTTAAGTTCTCGTGGTATACATACTCATTTAGAGGGAATTCTTGTTTTTTCCGCTCTACTGCTCATGACACCTGCAGAAAGAAACACTGTCCGTCTAGTTGGCTGAGGAAACTTCTTTGATTAAAACAACAAAACGGAACAAGAGCAGCTGTTTTGATCAGGTCTGAACCGGTCTGACAGACGTCTGTTTCCTGAAGCTTGACACAGTGTTTTTCTCTGTGTTTGTTCACTCACCTGACTGTAACGTGTATGGGTCGAAAAACGAATTTCATTTACAAATGTTTATTAAACAGAACTTTTGTTTTCACACAGTGATAAACTTTTGTAGTTAACTGGCTCAAATTGTTACTACAGGTTGTGTAAATCAGCTGTGGCTCTTTGGTCCTTGAGGCCTTCTGCTGTTTGACTATTTGTTTAATTTAGAGACAAATCTGCTCACATAAATATAACAACTGTAACTGCATTTCTTTTGATTGGCACTATGATTTTATCTCGGCTTTTTTGTTGTAAAAAAAACAAGACAATCAGTCTAACGTTTAAATGTGCATACTCTACTCGTGTCACTGAGATGCACCAATATTATCTTGACCGCTGTATAACAGTATTTTCAAATAAAATTATTACAACCTGCAAACCAGAATAGTGTTTTTTATTATTATTATTAAACATGTAAATCAGAGTCAGACCCGTTTCACTTGATGTGCAGATTTGTTTTGGCTGCGTTCAACGATATTTTTTTTTAATCAGTTTTGTACAGACCCTCCCATTTTTGAAAAGAATTGTCTGAGGAGTTGAGAATCCTACCTTATATATGTTTTTTAAATGCATTGAAATCATTGTTGTGATTCTTGTTCCTTCGGGACAAAAATAAAGAAATCTTGAATCTTGAATCCACTGTATTTTTTATTATTTTTTTTTTATCTGTAATTGTCGTCCTGTAATATTGTAATGTAGAGTGTCTTAAATGTTTTATTTCTAATGTTGATCCCAGGAAGAATAGCAACCTTGTTGGAAGCTCATGGATTTAAATAAATAAATAAATACATTTTAAATGGCAGCAAAAACATGGATTTTAATGCTTGTTACTTGAGTATATTCACAGCATATTTCATAAAACTTATTCTTAAACCTATCAAAAAGCATATTTATCTTCTTTGGAGCACAAAATATAGTAAGTAAACATTACAAACATTAGATTATTAAACTTGTTAAAAAAAATACTTTCTACATTTAGCTTAACTCATGCAAAGTCAAGCAAAAATAACAGTAACTTATGTTAATTGATCTTTTAACTTACATTTTCAACTATTGTTTTTATGCTTTGCTAAATCTCTTGTACTATCAGCTTATTATTGTATTATGTAATAATTATATGTCTATTTCTTGCACTCAAACTGATCAAGGCCATGTATTGCTGTGTAAGAAAATAATAAAATAACAATATTTCGATCAAGTCAAATGCAGAGTAGCAGAAGTTGTATCTGCATCAGTGTGTTGAACCCAGTGCTCCGTAGCGCCCCCTGTTGTCCTCACACCGCCTCTGTCAGAGCAGTTTGCAGAGCCTCGTGTTTAGAAGATGCAGCTTGTTTTTGTCCAGGTTGTTTACTCCTCCTGGTGGACGCTTTCTGTATCACAACAACTGCTGCAGCTGCAAACACACAAGTCACTGTAAAACAACAATATACACAAAACTGAACATGTTCCAGAGAATTAGAGGCTAATATTTTGTCTAATAATAATGTGTTAAGTTTTAAGTGTCATAATCTAATTTATGCACAAGTCAAAAAGCTGGTTGCTTCCATTTACGTTTAAAACACACAATTGAAAGTGACTATATTTCTTGCATTTCTCCAATCAGTTCTTATAATCCAGTTGTTTTAAGTAATGTTAAAAATAGATGGGAACAAAGTAAAAAAAAAAAAAAAAGATAATAAATTGAAAACTTTGTATGAATGTGAAAAAACAAACAAACAAAAACTATCGAGTTAGATGATGATTGACTTAAATGAAGTTATTGTTAAATGAGTCACTTGCATTTTTATCGTTATGTTGTTTAAAACTAAAGACAAAATACACAGAGGTGGGACCAAGCCACTGTTTTGCAAGTCTAAAGTCTTTTGGTCCCAAGTTGGAGTCAAGTTCCAAGTCAAAGAGAAACAAGTCCGAGTCAAGTCCCAGCCCCACAGGTCCAGGTCCAGTCCAAGTCTTATCTTTAAAGTTTCAAGTTGTTTCAGTCTCTTCAAGTCTTTATATCAAATTACCAAATGCAGCTTGTATTCTGGCCATTTCCTAGATAAAAAAAAAAAAAAAAAAAAAAAAATATATATAATATATATATATATAATATATATATATATATATATATATATATATAAATGGTTTGATTTATTATAAAGCTCTGGTCACAAATAAAAAGCAAAGAGGGACATGCTCCAGTTTGTTCATGCAAAATTATAGCGTTTATTGTAATGAAAAGAAGCGTCGAATTCTCTCATGTCACTGAGCTTCATGTCAAGTCATAAGTTTTGGTCTGTTTTTTAAAGTCTGAAATCATTTAAATAGTGACTTAAGTTTGACTTGAGTCCAAGTCAGGACTTGCAAGTCCACACTTCTGGAAATCACACTGACAGCCAGAAAGCATGCTCTGACAGAAACTAAACTCTACTGAACCAAATGACAGTCATTGGCTTTAAAAGTTGTGATAGTTTACAATTAGGAATAAATGAATACATGTTCAATAATATACTGCTTGTAGTTAGACTAAGTAAAATGATCTGAATCCAAACGCGTCTGACCAGCCAACGCAAGTAATTTTAATTTGAGATAAACGTTTGATTGTGTTTGTATCATTCTATAAATGAACCTTTTCACTACACAGCATACTTTAGTAAACTAGTAATATGCAGACACAGAAAATGGGAAAGTGTCCCACCAGAACAGCAGCATCAGGATTAAACCCAAATGTGGACTTGAGCTCTTCTAATTTAGCGACTCACAATTTTGATTTGTGGCTAATATTGGGTAATACATAGTTGTAAAAATGTAAGCACTTTTTCTTAACAAATCCTTACCAAACTACCCAAATAACAAAAACATGTGTAAAATAGAAAATGCAGACATGACGTGACAGTGTTATAAGTATTTTATTGCATTTTATAATGCCATTGTCAATAATTAGTACAGATTACATGCAACTAGATCTACTGTACAGTTTTTTATTGTCTGCGGACAGACACAGGTTACAAATACACAGATATATGTGTTTATACAGCATGAAGGAGAGAGCAGCGACTGGCAGTACCGCCCCCTACTGTCCAACTGAGTCTACTGCCCAGTCCTGGCCCCGCCTCTTTACACGGCCACACTCCCGATAAACCAGAAAAAACAAGATCAAAAAGGATAAAACTCAAACTAAAGAAACAAGAAAAGTCACTGTTGGAAATGTACACACATTCCTAAGGTTCGAGCTGAGGAGCTGAAGTGGTCGTTACGCTGCGCTGCTAACTGCCCCGCCCCCGTTTGATGATGTCACCTCAGAGCCGACCAATCACACGCTGCGGTTCAGACTGTGTCCTGTAAAAGTTTGGAGTTAGCTCGTTTGGTTAGAAAGTGTAAAAAGTCTCTGCATTGGTTTGGTTAAAGTTTGGTTTAGGCCTAAGCAATGGTGTGTTCAACAGACCCAGGTAACCATAGCAACAGTGTGCGCAATAAACTGGTGAAATTTGTAAAAATACACAAAAAATATTGAATGTCATTAATAGAATTTGCTCTGTGCACAAAACATCAGCTGACTGTTTTTATTTCAAAGAGCAAACTTGTGTATATATGAGTACTTCCTGTTAGCGTTAGCATTGAGACACAATTACGCTGTTTTAAGAACGCAAAGGTGTCATTAGATGAAATATTCTTCTGATTTATGAAGTATTTAACATCTTTTCAGGACATATCACAACTCACTGTTCACTGCCTATCTCTCAAATATTAAGTCACTTTAGATGACAGAGTAAAAACCTAATAGAAATGAATGAAACAGGAAATGCCCATTATACATGTTAGCTATTTTAAGCAAACCAACTGAGCACAGATCAATCAACTTACAATATCACTGTAACTTCCTGTAAGAATTACCCAAAAAGCAGCTAGCTAACTTCCAACTAGCTAATTAGCTAGTAGCATGTAGCTATTGTTATTTAAACAGACTGCCAAAGTAATCAGCCAATTTAAAATACTTTCTTCTGGAATAATTATAATTTTTGACTATTTGATTATTGTGTTAAATTTGTTTTTTTTTTAAATACACTCATGCACACACTGTTAATGCTGTTTACACAATCAATCTAAAAGGTCTGTAGCTTTGGTCACATATTTTGGTTTTCACAACTATATTAGAAATCCTGTTTGGCCTTAAAGATATTGAGGTGTTATTATGAAGCACTTTCAAATGCTTTTGTGTGTGATGGACAGCTCTGAGTTCAAAGTTCAACACGGGAGGAGGAACGGGACAATCCACTTCTACAGCTCCACGTTTTAAAGCAAGATATCGCGCTACATTAACTTCCATTTTCTTTTTTTATCTGCAGATTTTGGTCCTGTTTTGAGCAAAAAAGTCCTTCTGAGGTATCGATACATAACGAAGTAACTTTTTCAATTCCTTAAAAATGCATAAATGCAGTACAGAGACAAAAAGTATCAAAATAGAACTAGCTAAGATAAATATACAAACGGTCGTCACCTAAACCACTGATCTAACCTTTCATCTTTTCATTTTTTTCAGCGATAATACATTTTAAAAAATCAGCGTCCCAGACGTTTCATGAAGAACCGATAAAAATGGAAAGAAAACTATTATTATTAAAAACCAAGATACCTGCAGCACTTAAAATGATAAATACAAACACATAAGCAACAGTAGAAGAGCGGAGAGCTTTACAACGCTGCGAAAAAGAAACAAAAAAATCAACCCTAAACAGAATCAAATGCCCTGGAAAGAGAAGTCAAGCATAATATACAAGAATACATTATGAGGGAAACAAAATGGCCGCCTGTGAGCACGAATCTGGCAGGTCACACGGCACAGCTAAAGTTTGATGCAGCAGTTCCTCTGGGTTTGGAAATCAGAACGGTTTGGGTAAAGTAAAAGTGTGTCGTGAATCGAAGCGTCTCATTGGCGAGAGGAAGTAAGGGCGGAGCTCTGTGGGAGTCTTTGGATATTTAATAAAGTCAGAGCTGGAGTGACCCCTGTAGTGGTCAGTTAGTGTGGAGGGTCAGGTCCTGAATACACAAGATTTTTTATCAACTTTCAATAATTATCCACCAACAAATATATTGTATTTCACCCACATGTTGAGGT
Source organism: Mugilogobius chulae (assembly GCA_038363315.1). Classification (NCBI taxonomy): domain Eukaryota; kingdom Metazoa; phylum Chordata; class Actinopteri; order Gobiiformes; family Gobiidae; genus Mugilogobius; species Mugilogobius chulae. The sequence continues at coordinate 22,639,153 of CM076402.1, forward strand.
AAACTTTGTGGGTCAGTGGCTAAACTAGTAAAGGTAATACTCTAATAAAACCTAAAAATACAATGTTCAATGTACCATTTCATTCATGTATTTGAGTATATACAGTATGTTTTGCGCTAGTACAAATTCACTGGTAAGGCTGGTAAATTGAATCAAAAGATAGTCCAACCAATACGCAGCCCAAATTAGACCTACTGGTGAACTAAATTTGGCCCACTGGCCCCAATTTGGGCACCACTGTTCCAGATGATGGTGGACAAGAGCTATTTTTATTTGATAATAGAATGGTAATTTGCCATGAAATATCTCAGATCTGGTGATGTGTATTGGTGCATTTAAATTAAATTAATATCAGCTGTCTCCATCTGTATTAAATAATACAGTATAAGCATGTAATGTCAGGTGAACCGAACCTATTAAAGAACATTTTAGTTTCACAAAACTAGGAAAGCATTGTTAGCATGCTAGTGGTTGCTAGCTTTACTGTGACATCAAAGCTTACTCATATAAACTCATCGTGGTGAATAATTTGAAAGCTACCAATAAGTTAGAAAGTGAACAGCAGCTTTAAATTGCTGCAGGCAGTTAAATTTGTGTTTTAGATAACTAAATGAGTATTTTACTTTCAGAAAACCAGAAAATGCATTGTTACATGCAAGTCATTGTTAGCTTTAGCCAGATGTCAAAGATTGCTCATATAAACTCATCAATATGAATAATTTGAAAGCTTCAAATAGAATGTGAAAATGTGAAGAAAAGCTTTGAATTACTGCTAATAGCATAAATTAACAAATAGTGTTTTTAGAGACCAAGAAGTGCATCTCAGCATGCTAGTCATTGTTAGCTTTACAGTGACATCAAAGCATTGTATAAAAATACTTATGTATGAAAATGAAGCTAGTGTTATAGTTGAAATGAACAAAGTCAGTGTTTTAGACGTAATAATCTGCTTCAAAATCTGTAATTTGATAGCTATTTGCAGCTGAACTTAAAATGTCAGCTGGACTAGTTGAATTTTGTTTATTTTTATGACAAAATCTTGAGTGAATGAATGATGTTTCGAACTTGGATATGAAGTATGAGTTGATAAAAATTCCCATTGTATAAACAGGACCTTTGGAACTTCCCGGGCTCATGAGACGCTTCAGATGTGGTCGTAGGAGAGGTAGTCGTTTCACTTTTGTGTTTTTGGGATCGAGTCCAGATCAGCTTTTAAAATATCAGTCTTACAGCAACAGTAATTTTGGCATTTGTTAGTAATATAATAGAAGAATGGTGAAAGAAGAAAAATACGTCGGAGTTCAGTCTCCCATTGGCTATTATTGAACTGTCTTTGAAAAGGAGGTAGTGTTATTTTTGGTTTTTCAAGATGTCAGCCTACCACTTCTGTCATAAAGTCCTCATGTTTTGACCATAAAATGAGCACAAATGTGGTTATATTCAAATGAAATACAAGCAAGTAAACTATGCAATTAAACGTATTTTCCCATTGTATTGAAATGGTCCCTCTTTCAACAGTGCACTTACTGTACATGGCAGACCTCGAAGGGCACAACTGGATTTTTACACATTTTAGAGGCTAGTTATTTGTCTTAAAGCTTGTTGTTTTGTAAATCTGCTTGGTAGAAACCTAGTATCCAATGTGCACCTCAGAATGGGTCGTTTTGAATGGAAAAGAGCTAAATTCCAATTTGGATGGGGCTAAAAGACAAGTCAAGTTACCGATCTGCTTAAAGATGAAAACTAAACTGATAAACTTACTGAATGTGTATTGTTTTATTTTTATTTTCTACGATTCATGTTTGCTAAATTAAAAATCTTGAGAAGTCCTCAAAGACAACTGTTGTTGTGATTTTGGGCTTTACAAAAATAAATTGATTTGTGAAAATTAGAGCCAAAAAAAAAAAAAAAAAAAAAAAAAAAAAAAAAAAAAATAATAATAAAATACAAAAAACAAACCAAAAAAAAAAAAACAAAAAACAAAAAAAGCAATAATAATAATAAAAAATAATAAAATAAAATAACAGAAATATATTCTACTTTTCCGTTTAATTACGGTGACATTTGAATATTTGCTATTTTTCAGTTTTGACTTGTCCTTTAGAGCCACCGTACAAACACCTGTAAGTGCTTTGGTCATTTGGGAAAATGGCCTTTGGAATGGTCAGCGACGTTCCCAGATAATGAATAAGATTTCAATTCGAAACTCCTGCTTTTGTTGTCTGTTGTTTGGCCAGCTCTTTCAGAATAAGTCTTTTCGATAAAGGGCATTTAAGTAAACTACAACAGGGTTTTTGGTTTTCTACACATTTCTTTGGTTAACCTGTAACAAAAAATAAAATAAAAACGGGGATAAGCCTCGATAAACATAATCTTAAATTTGGTATGGCACGGCAAAGGATGCTTTCTATGCGCACAGAAAACAAGCAAAAATCTGTAACACACACAGTGAATGGCAGGTCAAGTCTAGACAGTAACTAGTACAACCATATAGAGCTTTGAAGCTATAAGCAGAAGTTGCCAGATTTGGTTTCCCACGTCAAAAATCCCCCTTTTCTATCGATCGATTTGGACACAGTTCAAGGCGGGAATCTTAGTGGGTTTGAGGTATTCTCTTGCTGCAGTAATACATTTTTCGTGAATATATATTTTTAAAGCATCGCGGATATTCCTCAAAGTAAATACAACAAGAAAGGTGAAGGAAAAAACGTAAATAATAATAGTAATAATCATGTTGTCTGGAAAATGGCAACTTTTAAGTGCTAAGTCCAATTTTTTTCTTGCTACACTCGGGACAATACTGCTTTTTCTTTCTTAAATTTTGGAATGGTGTGAACAAAAATAAAGCAATTACAACATCATAAACATAAACACCATGTCAAAAAAACGAGAAAAATATTGATCTTTGAGTAAAACAATAGAAATATCAAATAAAAAAAACAGAAGAAGTGACAAAGCTACCACACATTTTTTCTCGATAAAGTTTTTTTTTTCTTTTAGTCACAATATGTAGATCCTTTAAACTCTCCTTTCTCAAAGTGTTCCCAGTCGGTTACAGCACCACTTCTGTCCGTTTCGGAGTTATTTTTGGGCAACTCAGCAACAAGATGGTCGGCAGAGAATAAAGTTCAGTTCTAAATCTTGCCTTGAAGAAGAAAAAAAAATCGTCCCGGGGCTAGAACTTCGATCGCACCTGCGTTGGAGGTATATTTTTTAAACTTTGTCGTCTAGTCTCCCAGCATTTTGAAAGCAAAGATCATTGGTCAAACAGTTGCTCCCAAATCTATGTACAAATCGGTGAGCGTTATGTGTCTCGCAAATGTCCACAAAGACGGTGGTTTGAAAAGTCGCTTAGTGTGCAAGTGTGTGTATGCATCGAGTGGTTCTAACAAGTGCCAACTTATCAAAATGGAGGTAAAAGCAGTGCTCCACAGTCTTGGTTCTTAGTGAAGTAGGATTCAGAAACCCTGTATACAGTCCTTGGTTGTTTGCTTAAAAGTAACAATAAAAAAACTAAATTAAAAACATTCATATTTTTTTCTTTTCTCATAAGTGTTGTCTGTTGCCCCTTCATAGTGACAGATAGAAGGGGGCGTGGTCAGTCTCAAGCCCCGCCTCGAGCAGAAAAGCAGGGAGGAGCTAAAGGAATGGGTCCAGCTAGGGTCCCACGTCAGCTCCTTATAAAGTTTGAGTGCTGTGTTGCTGGGTGGGAATGGTCCTGAAATACTTGCTCCAGTCGTAGAGTCAACGTTTAAGCTGGGAATAATGGGTTCTGCATGTTGATTCGATGTGGGAAAAAAGCATTGTGAGAAGGTTTGCTGAATAGGAACGGTCCTGAAACTCCAGCTTCATGACAAATATATCTGGGCTGGGTAATTTTAGGATGTTTGCTGGGTGGAATGGCTTCTTAGTGACCTCAATTTAGTTTTTTGGTTGGACGAATCTTGCAGAATCTTGAAGTTGGACCACAATCAAATCGTTGTTGGGTGAGATGGGTCCTTGGTCATCCTGGGTGCTGGTTGGGATGGATTCTCTTAGTTTGAACCTTCACAGGACTTTGAAGAACAAAAGAGTGCTATGCTGCTGGGTGAGATGGGCCCTTGGTGGTCTCGGTGCTGGGTGGTGTGGATACTCGTTGGTCTTGTGTGCTGGGTGGGATGAGTTCTCTCTTTACTCCAGCAGTTCCTCCGTGGGCAGGTCCTCCTCTAAGTCGCGTTCGTCGCTGGGCAGGGGCAGGCTGTGTGAGACTCCGGTCAGGAGGGACATGGGCCGGCTGTCTTCCTCCAGCTCGGTGGGCTCCTCCTTCACGTGCACCGGGTGACTGAGGGGAAGGAGACAAAGGAAATTAGGACTGGTCTTTTAAAAGCAGATTTGTGGTTTGTGACATGTGTATGTAGTAATAGTACACAGGCAGTAGTAACCTGTACTGCTGTGGGCTGAGCGTGGGGCTGTGTATGTAGTAATGGTACACAGACAGTAGTATTAGTACCTGTACTGCTGCGGGCTGAGCGTGGGGCTGTGTGTATGTAGTAATAGTACACAGACAGTATTAGTACCTGTACTGCTGCGGGCTGAGCGTGGGGATGTGTGTATGTATTATATAGGTGGTATTAGTACAGTACCTGTAATGCTGGGGTGAGCATGGGGCTGAGTACATGTAGTATTAGTAGTAGTATTAGTACCTGTACTGCTGCAGGCTGAGCATGGGGCTGTGTACATGTAGTATTAGTATTAGTACCTGTACTGCTGTGGGCTGAGCGTGGGGCTGAGTACATGTAGCATTAGTATTAGTATTAGTATTAGTACCTGTACTGCTGCTGGCTGAGCGTGGGGCTGAGTACATGTAGTATATAGGTAGTACTAGTACCTATACTGCTGCGGGCTGAGCGTGGGACTGAGTACATGTAGTATATAGATAGTATTAGTACCTATACTGCTGCGGGCTGAGCGTGGGGCTGAGTACATGTAGTATATAGGTAGTATTAGTACCTATACTGCTGTGGGCTGAGCGTGGGACTGAGTACATGTAGTATATAGTAGTACTTGTACCTATACTGCTGCGGGCTGAGCGTGGGGCTGTGTGTATGTAGTATTAGTATTAGTACTAGTACCTGTACTGCTGCGGGCTGAGCGTGGGGCTGTGTGTATGTAGTATTAGTATTAGTACCTGTACTGCTGCGGGCTGAGCGTGGGGCTGTGTGTATGTAGTATTAGTATTAGTACCTGTACTGCTGCGGGCTGAGCGTGGGGCTGTGGGTATGTAGTATTAGTATTTGTACCTGTACTGCTGCAGGCTGAGCGTGGGGCTGTGTGTATGTAGTATTAGTATTAGTATTAGTACCTGTACTACTGCGGGCTGAGCGTGGGGCTGTGTGTATGTAGTATTAGTATTAGTACCTGTACTGCTGCGGGCTGAGCGTGGGGCTGTGTGTATGTAGTATTAGTATTAGTACCTGTACTGCTGCGGGCTGAGCGTGGGGCTGTGTGGTATAGTAGTACATATGCTGAGGTGTAGGTATTAGTACTGTACTGCTGCGGCTGAGCGTTTTTTTTTTAGTATTTTTTTTTACTTACTTGTGTTGTTTTAGTATTAGAGTACTTACGCTGCGGCTGAGCGTGGGGCTGTGTGTATGCAGTATTAGTATTAGTACCTGTACTGCTGCGGGCTGAGCGTGGGGCTGAGTACATGTAGTATTAGTATTAGTATTAGTACCTATACTGCTGCGGGCTGAGCGTGGGCCGGGGCTGTGTGTATGTAGTATTAGTATTAGTATTAGTACCTATACTGCTGCGGGCTGAGCGTGGGGCTGCAGCTGCCGTTGCTATGCACTTGCTCCACAGTGGAGCTCACGTCGTCATGTCCCACGTGCAGCATGTTGAGGCTGGGAGCAGACGGAGGAGACACCAGAGACGAACTGTTCAGGAGGGACAAGCTGCTCTCTGCCAGCGCCGCCTGGACACACAAAAGGACAAACTGTTTATTACTATATACTGCAGAGGTGGGCAACTATTTTTCCTTGAGGGCCACATTAAAATCCAGACAAGTGGCTGAGGGCCGGATCACGGCTCTTGGTCTAAGTAAAAAAACTTCAGAAATATACAATAGGTCTAGCCTTGCTTTGCTTAAAATTACCTGAATTTGTACATTTATAATTAATTTGAGTTATTTTTGAGATTTAAATGCATACATAGAGTCCAAGATTTCACCAGTCACAAAGAATGTCTAACTAATAAGAGAATTTGACTTAAAATAGTAAAATGTCTTTAACCCATTGTTAAAAGTGAATTCTTCAAACAAGTCCAAAACGGTTTGAAACAAGGAAAATAATGTAGACCAATAGAAAAATAGATTTAAAAGGTGTTTGTGAAATGTGAGTGGAAATCCTAAAATCAAACCATTTTAACTTGTCTTGTAATACATGTTTTTTCAATGTTTCTGTAGCTATACTAATTAAACTTTTTATTTGTGTTAATTTTATTATAATTTTATTGAGAACGCAAATGTTGACAATCACCTTCCTTCCAAATGTTAATGTTAAAAAAATAAATATAAACCACCAGCCTTCTTCTCAAAAACGTCCCAGGTCTGATATATTGTATTCTAAGTGCTAACGAACAAACTGTCCATCACACTAAGCAATGAGATGAACAAAGGCAGAACTCAACTAGAAAAGCTAATTATACAGTACGTTCTCATCGTAAGGATTTGGGCGTTACATTTTGAAAAGCTAATAGAGTCCTAGTTGTTTTTTTCTGCTTGGAGCGACTCAAGATTGTGCCAGAACAGTCGAGTTTTGAGGATGAATTCACCAAGCATCAAACGATCTGCTTTGGGAATTGCTTTGCTCATTTGGAGGCGATTCCGAGGACTGTAAACCAGGAGCGTGTTCTGAAATCCATTAGCACTCACTGTAATTGCACCAAAACTGCAGAGCGGAGCAGATGGCCCACGCAACATCGTCTCTGCTTAAATTTGGTTTTATATGTAGTGTTGCTCACCTTTGGTCAATTAATCGATGGAGTCTTAGTCGAACTATTTATTTTTTTATAGTCTATATATTCTTTTAAGGATTCACTCTGCAAAAGAATGACCATCCAAAATTAAATAACAAGTAAATATGTGCCTATATAAGTGGCGTTTATGAGGTTTGGAGCAGATTTTGACTCAAAATAAAACTGCCAATGGAAGAAACATTAAAAAACTAGTTTTAACTACAAAAAATACACACACTTATTCTAACTTAAAGTATCTCTGTGCAGAAAACATCAACTGATTTGTTTATGTGAAGATTGCAAACATATTTGCGTATAAGTACTTTCTGTTAGCATTAGCATTTACACACAAACACGTCTCATTATAAATGCAAAAGTTTCCTTTGACTAAATATTCCATAAATATAAAGTATTAAACGTGTTTCAGACATTCATCACAACTCACTGTTCACTGTCTTTTTTCTGATTAATTATTCCTTTTAGCCCGACATTTAAATACATTGAACAGGAAATGCTCATAAGTTAGCTTTCAGAACACAGAGTCTAGCAAAAACTGCTTTTGTGCTTGGATTAAGAATTAAATTTACTTGTTCTATTGGCACATCATCATGAAAAATAAACAAAATATTCATCAGTTTATCTTCTTTTTTAATTTAACATATATAGGTTTGTATTTTTACCAGTGCATATTAAATATCAACAAAAAGAACTGAATTAACTAAAGATTTTGGGATTAAATCATTGGTTTATTCTGCCTTTTTTTTTTTTTTTTTTTTTTTAACATAAACACAAGGTCTTTATTTTCTGCAAACCTTGCTGTTTGTGCTTGACCTCAATAACAAGCTAAGTCTTTTTGATTTAGATCACATACACTGCTCAAAAAGTTATTGTAATTGCTTAATTCTTGGATTTTAGCTTAAAATTCAAAACTCTTGACAAATGTAAGTTTTTTATTTATCCAGAGATCATGTTTTGGTCTTGTTTGAAGACATTATTTTTTACCTTGAGCCAAATTATTTGCCCCAATAACACTTTCCTTACTCTATTCACAAATGTATTTTCGTATTTAAAGCCAAACAAGTCATAAATTAGTGAAATATTCTACATTACAATTAAATCTTAAAACTACTAAAATCCAGATAAACATGTCAAACCCAAATCATTTATTTGCAATGTAAATGGCCAGATTAAAAGATATTTTTCAGTGTTGAAGCAGTAGCTACGCCTCCTTTTTAGTCCTAATCTTACAATTAATAAAATGAATAATATTTAAATTGTTTTATATGTATTTTCGTAATTATTGTGCTTTTGTTTGTCAGTCTTAAGAAGCTTTTTAAATGAAGTGTACTTACTTATGGGTCATCTTTTGTCAAATAAGAATTATTTTAGTCGACTCCAGCTCAAAACATATGTTTTTTTCTTCTAATTGTCTTTAACACTGTGTCAACCTCCAAACTCTTCAACTAAACTCAATTTGGTTTGAGTTTTCAAAGCATTTTTTGCATTTTCTCACAAAACCACAAGACAGCTTTGATCAGTAATCAACATAATCTGCTTATTTAATTGAACAACAGATTTCTCTTCAGCAAAATCAATAAACATGTGTAAATCTAATCCTTCTCTGTATTTTTCTGTTGCACACATACAGTAACTTGTTTTTGAACACCACTAGGGGGCACTTAGACACAGCACATAACGTCTTGTGCTTCTGTTACACTCTCTCCGCTCTCTCTGCAATCCTTCTCACAATTTTAACTTCAAATCTTCATAAAAACCGCTCCGCAAATGTGTCTTCAGCCTCCGCAAACCAACTGCAAATGATGAACCTCGCAGGTGTCAGTACGGAGCCTTTTACCTCACGAACGAACGGGGAAGGAAGACAAGATCCTGGCTGGCTTTTGGATTCTGGGACAGGCCATAATTTTATGCGCTAACCTTAATTGACAACTACGGGCTGCGATAAATCATCTAAAAATTGCACTGGTGAGAAGAGAGAGAGAAAGGAGAGAAGGAGAGAGAGAGAAAGAGAGAGGGAGAGAGAGAAAGAGAGAGAGAAGGGGGAGGTCATTAGGGAATCTGCTAATTATAAAAGAGAATTGATATTAGTGCCCTTGATGGTGATTGGCTGCTGTAGAAGAGAGAGAGAGAGAGAGAGAGAGAAGAGAGAGAGAAAGAGAGAGAGAGAGAGGAATGGCTAAAACAGAGAAATGGGACAGGAGTTTCAGAACGCTCATTGTCGTTTTTCTGACAAATATTTTCGAGTTGAAGACACGGCAGGTAAATGGGGAAAAAAAGTACATTCTCCTGTAGTTGACCACATCGAAAAGAAGTGTTTCATCATGTCATGTTTTCATTTAAGAGCAATACGCTTTTATGTGGCCAAAACTGAACTAAATGAGGTCGCAAAACAGAGAGAAAATGAAGAGGATTTGGATTTTTTTTTTTCTTTTTGGGGAAAGTTATTTGACTGAAAATCTGCATCAAAATCTGACACATTTTTAAATTAATAATCAAGCTCACACTGGAACATGACTCTTACAACATCGTATTGTGAGTTTGGTAATTTGTGGTTACGTATGATCTTATTCTCTGGGTCTGATCCATAGGTTTGAATATAGGTAAAGAAAATAACATCAGCACATATTTCTAAACCTACTTCATTTTGGCCTATATCAGAAGCTGATAGCCTGGTTTTAGTTCAGTTTAGGGTTAGTCTTCTCCAGTGCAGTTGATAATCTGAATTACAGTCCATTTTAAATGCCATTATTTTGGACCAAAGCTTAGTTTTTAGTGTTCATGAGTGTTAGTGTTAGTTTAGTGTTCATCCAGTAGATCAGTTGATCCTGCTATCAGTCTGGTTAATAATAAAACATTATTTATCAAGCATTTTTATGTCTGATATAAAAAGTTGTATAGGTTAATGATTGCGTACTATTTAGATTTTATATTTTTCATCTTACTGAAATACCTCATCTAAACTGTTAGAAAGAATTTGCTAGAAATAAGATAAAATAACAATTATTATAATTAACAAAACCTCCGTCAAAAACTTCAAAATCTCGTTTTAGTCCAATCATAGACAACCTCTTGAACGAAAATACATTTTAGGAAAATGTCTGTTAAAGCTACAATCGTAGAACACTGTGAAAAATAATTCAAAAATAATAATATGTTTTTTTAAGGGCTGCATGATTAATCCCAATCAAATCTAAATCACAATATAAAACACAACAAGCAAATCACAAAAACTCCCACATTTTGAAAATCTTATTCTTGACTAAACGTCTAATTCTGAAGGTTCAATCTGTTAAAAGTATGGCTTAAAATACATGTAATTCTTTATTAGTTTGTCACTTTATCTTTTTGTCAATTCTCTTGAAAACAGAGACACTGCAGATGAACAGGATTAAGAGAGCAAATAAGAAAAAATAAATGAATAAAACAATCACTTGGTTGATACATTATTAACAGATGTGGTGAAGCAGTCAAGACGTTATTCACATTTAAGAATAAGATGAATTCACAATAATATCCTAAAGTGTTTTACCTGATAGCTGGCGTTTAGGGATCCAAAGCCGAGGCCTGAAATCATGTTCTTCACCAGAGTGGGGCTTCTGCAGAGACAAGACAAACACACAACTGTTTGATCATATTTATTTTCATATGCATTATGTTTGATTTGCTGAAAATTATGTTAAAAATACCAACATTATAAACCAGACCTTGTCCTGAACAAGAGTTTAGTCCAATGATACAGACAAACCTGCTCTAATTCTTTTGGATTGGCTCCTTTTTCATAATTTCTGAAGAAAATTATTACCAAGTTGTGGTTTTGAATTATATATTTTTATGTGATTTGTTTCAAACTCTCTCCAATCCCTACTTACAAAGATGTGTTATAAAAAAAAATCAATTATAGTTTTCCCTGAATGTGATGAATGGCCGTCGAATAATATCTCCACTTTAGTGAGCGTTTTAGCAGATTCGAGCAGAAGATTCTGGTCTTAACAAGAACATTGTATCTCATATTTATTTAGAATCTGTTGCATGTTCAGATAAAGTGTATAATTTAGTTTTATTTCAGATGAACTAAAGAACATGTGCAGAGTATCCTTGTTCATACAGTGTAACGTAGAGCATACGTGTCATTATGTTTACACATCTGTTTACACGTCTGTTTACACATCTGTTTACTCGTCTGTTTACACGTCTGTTTACACGTGTTTTAGACATGTGTTTATAGAGTCTTAACAAGGCCTCACTGCTCCGGCTGCTTCAACACCTTTAAACTCCCAGTGAGGGATGGGCTGAGGTGGATTTTTTGAGCTGATACGATGTACGTAGTTCTGCTGTGACTGATAATGGATATTTGAAGAGGTGGCAAGTAACTAAGTAGTTTTCTTGAGTATCTGTACTTTACTTGAGTATTATAAATTTGGGTGACTTTTTACTTTTATTATTACATTTTTCAAGAAGTATCTGTACTTTCTACTCCCTACATTTTTAAAACAGGTGAGCTACTTTAAGTACTTTTTTTTCTTTTTAAAACACTACAGAGCTGCTGTGCTGTTGTGTATTACAGTTTTGTGAACAAACTAACAATTGTAACATTTCAAACAATTACATTATCACATGATAAAAGTTACAATCATTTAAAATAATTTACTGTAAAGCTCAACTCACACTCCGACACATACAAACCAACTTTGTGCATGCAAAAAAAATGCATTTCTAGATTGTTAAAATGTTTTAAAATCTGGATTTAAATTTTTTTTTGGTATTGTTTCTGGTTAAGATGGTTTTACTTGATGTACCTAAATTATATGACTTGTTTCTGGGCGTTTTTGCCTTGTTTCAATAATTTTTTTATTTGTTCTTATTTCAAGCCATATTATTTGCTATTGAAGGAAGACATAAAATGTCTTGAAACAAGTGAATAAGCTGACAAATGTTTGTTTTAACAAGATGGAGACTAACTTTTGGCAGTGTATTTTTACTTTAATTTATTGAAGTAAATTTACACACGTTACTTTTGTACTTTTACACAAGCAAAGGAGTGTCAGCAGGACTTTGACTTTTATCAGAGTCGTTTTTTAGACAAGTAACTGTACTTTTGTCATCTGGATATTTCTCAACATTGATATTTGCAATATAAAATCTCCAGCACAGCTCATAAAGATCACTGACTTACTCTTCACTTTAGTAAAACATAAAACAATTTGTATTTATCTATCTGTGGCATTATTACATACTTATGCAGTCACATTTTTAGCCTTTAGTTTGTTCAAAATAACACATTTGATGCTTTGAGGACAAACTAGGACTGACAGGTGCACGCAGACACTAGAGAACCTCAGCTAAAAATATTGGAAGACATTTTTTTAATCTCTATATCCAAAAGTTGTTGACATCGTACAGATAGTGATATCGATATATATATCTGACATGCTCGTTACATGTCAGATAAATCAAGGCGTCTGGCAACCATGTCCCCGTTTCAAATTTTAGTGGGCGTGACTGACAAATTAATAAACCAATCAGGGACATGCACTGTCTCTTATTAACTAACATGGCTGCTTACAACCAAAGAAATATACAGAAAAATGTGGAAAAATATCCTAACATTGTTGATTCCTGCAAATTTATGAGCAAAGCAAAAAACGTGAGCAGATAGATTTTGGACTAAATGACAGACGACCAATCAGCTCCTTTGTTTCATGTGCAGTTCATTGTGGAGTTGATCTGAAATGCAGGAGTTAGTGGTGACCAGACCCACTTTTGCAATTTGCTAAAGTGTGAGTTTTGGATCCCAGGCAACTAAAGTCTAGTAGTAGCCCAACTCCAATACACTTAAAATAACAGCTACAGTACTGTGTCTATAGTTTTCAGAGAGTAAACATGACTCTTTCAGACTAACTCATGAATATACAAGTCTGGTATAAGTCAGAGAAAAGCTTGTGTTTTGTGAAACATTATAATGTCTTCATACGTAACACGCTGTACTTGAAGGAGGTCGTACCCGGTCATCTTTGGTGGTCTCCTCTTCTGGTACTCGACCTCGTCCACGGTCCACACAGCGCCCTTCACGTTCTCCACGCGCACAAAACACTTGTGCAGGCTCAGGTTGTGGCGCACGGCATTCTGGTAAAAACAGAAATACAAAACACAAGGTAAGATTCCATGTTATCCCCACTTTAGTATTATTGATTTTATGTGAATGAGTCAAAACAAAATGGCAATTTAAGTTCAAACTAGACAACAACACTAGAAAATTGCAACAAAAATATCACATAGAAAAACAAAAACATCTGAATTGAACTATACTTTGTCATGTTGTTTGTTTGTGTCGATATGTTTGCAGGCAATCTGATGTTTACAACACAACACAGTCTGCATTTCTGCACAATTACAGTCACACTGAGGTTAGTCATTGCCAAGTTGATGGATGAATGCTCTGCTGAATGATTTTGTGACAAGAAAATATTGCATCTTGAATCTTGAACACCAAATAAAGTTAATTAATACAAACATTCTGACAATTTTCTTCAAAAGAAAAGATCTTTGTTCAAGAAAGTTAAAATACACTGTAACTGCATATAGAGCATAGTCGAACTTCAGTTGTGTTAATCCAAAGAGATTTTAAATGGCTAAATACCAAAAACATTGTTAAATAAAACACAATCTGACACTACAGAAATAATACATTTATCAGTATAGACCCAGCGTTTATTACCATTTGTATACTTTTTTGACTAATGTATTCCTTTGAAAGTTCACCAAACCTTTATTTGCCATTTTTTTCCATATTTGGTTTTTGACATTGCTTACATCTCTTTACTGTTTGTTTCTTTTATACAGCAGTGAATCTTGTGTGTGGCATGTATTTAGAAATAAAATATGACATATAGGAACCTAAAGGGACTATACTCAATTTTTTTTGCAACAATACAGTATAACTAAAAAAACATTTCCCCAGCCTGATGTCTTGTTAAAGTATCTATTCAGTGGAAATTGGGTCTGCAAAGTCCTGTCTATGTCTAATAATGTCCCGTTTGTGTCCAACTTTGCTGTTTTTGTTTTAGCATTGTAGCTAACTGTTGTTAGCATGGAGACTCACCTCGCTGCTAACAACTGTGAAAAAACATTAAAATACATTATGATGAACAATTCTGAAGCTGAATGCATTAGCTAAGTGAGCAAATCATGCAATGCATAAAATACATTAATTCTGTTTGTTTACATTTTAAGGATGCAAAAATCAGGTACAGTCCCTTTAAGTTTGTTCACAGTAAACACAAAATATATCTATAATGGCTAGAAGCAAAAATAATTCCATTGACTTCCCTTTTAAACCACAGAACAAGAAGACAATTGTTAAAAAGGCTTTATTTACTTGGAAAAAAAATAAAGTAAACACAAAATAGGATTGTGGGTAAGATCTGACAGCTATATTTTTGCACTTTAAATATATTTAACTGATAACTGTGCACACAGCTGCTTTTCTGCATTTTATCTTTGCACTTTATTGAACTTATTTATTGTATTGTAACTGTGACATTGCACACTGTATCCATGGGGTTTTGTTGTAAATATGTATTTCTTTATGTTTGTTGTTATTTGTCAAGGACTACAGACAGAAATTAGCATGTAGCAGGTGCAGCCATCTTTTTATGTAACTGCACATTGTCATTAAAAAAAAAAAAAAAAAAAAAAGAATTAGCTGCAGGGCAATATACAATGCATGAATCAATCAATCCAAATACAACTTGAGTAAACTAATGACGGTTCAAAAATTTATGTGGCGTAATATTAAAAACATATCTTAGTGTCTCCAATTAGAACTGTTATTAAACATTACACCAGAGCAAACTATTGTACATATTTTGTTTTAATTCCAGTCCTCCACGTGAGACGAAACAATTTAGCTTCAGCGGCAAAATTCATTAAGCGCTCTTCAAAATCATCTTTTAATATCTGGGAGAAATTCCTTGATCATTCCTTTTGCCGCCGGTGTGGCCTTAATAACTCGCTAATCACCAACTATTTTCTATTTTCGCTTCCAGTCCGAGAAACACTTTCCGATTTTTACAAATGTCAGCAAAAAAAAAGTGGTGCATTTTTGTTGTCGGCTCTGGCTAATAAACGCCCGGGCTGCTTTCTTTGTATTTTTTATCGTAAAATTTGCTAATCGCCGGCACAAAGAGGATGTAGGGACGCCGGCGCTATCTCTCCCCCGCCCCCCCCAGGGACCGGCCTCCCCTTTTCATCTGCTATTTGTAGTTTGTTCATGCCCAATTTCATTAGCCATTTTAATTCGTCTATAATTAAATGGCGCGTACTCTGGCTGCGGCGGCGCTGGAGAGGGGACAGGAGCGTCAGTCGTTTGTCATAATCACATGCAAAAAATAGAGAAAAAACACACATACGTAATTATACAAGCTGTAATCAGCAGACAGGAGAGGCCAGAGAGGAGACTGCACTATAAAAATACTGCTGTTCCAAAGGCAAAGCTGGATTTGGAGAAATATTGTTTGTCGTTTAGATGTACTGTGACTTACATTTATTATTTTAAAGAGGCATATATTTGTGGTGCACATACAGTATATTATTTTAAATCAGTTTTGTCCCAGTACAGATGTATAAAAATGGAGCTAATCAGGAGAAAATGTTTGCACAAGGCCTACTTATAAATCATTTTCTTTGATGAAAACTAGGAAGCAAGCTGCTAGCATGCTAGTTATTGTTAGTTTTGTCATGACAGCAAAACTGCTGAAGTTGGACTTCATAAAGTTGTGGAAAGTGCTTCTAAACTTACTGTCAGTATGAGGTTTAAATGTGTTAAAGGTACATATGATCCAAAATCTACATTTTTGAGTTTTTAATCCTATTCTAAAATTGATTCTTCATCAAAAACAAAGCACAAGTTTTGTCTGTGAGATGTTTTTAGTTCTTTCCAAAACACAGTTCACAGCTCTCCTGTAATTAAAATGGTTAAAATGGCCAACTAAATCAAAATTTAAGATTTAATTTTTATTTTTTTTGTAAGTTTAAGATTGAAATAAAGCAACAAAATCACATCTAAACACATTTTACACTGCTAAAATAAATAAACAAATTTAAAAAATCTAAGAGCCAGGGTTTCTCAGGACAAAAAATTCGAGTTGGGAAGGAGGCAGGGGAGGAAGGCTGCAGTTGCCGTAGTTTCTGCCAGAGACAGCAGAGAGAGACAACACATGCTTGAAATGCCCCAAATACATACGTATCACAGAGACTTACAAAAACATTTAGCAATGTTACTTAGTTTTGCTTTAAGTCCATAAATCTTCAACACTCGGTTTGAGCATTTCTACAGCATAAGCATATCACACAAGATCTGTTTGATTGTTTCCCTTTGTGTAATTTTGCAGTGGAGAAAAAACTCTAACACAGTTCCTGATGTGGGAAGCACAGTCTTGAGGCTTATCTACACTTGTTATTGGTTCTGGTGCCTTGGATTTGAAAAGTAAAGATGCTCAGGAGAAAGTTTAAAAGATAGGAACAAAATGCATCATTTTTGTCCTTCAAGTAAGTGAACAAGACATGCAACTGCTGTAAAAAGATGAACTGAAAATAGTTTTGTTGATTTAAAGAGATTCACCTAGCAACTCCAAATGTCCTCATTTATCAACTTTTATTTAACCAGAGTCTTCCACTGAGATGAGAATCTATGAGGAAAGTGGAGCCAATTGTAAATGTTTTTGGTGGTAAGGGAAGTTTGAGCATCCAAAAGAAACAGACATGGGTAGAACATGCAAACTACACACAGAAAGGAGCAACTGATCCCAGAACGCCTTTGCTTCTAACCACTACACCACAATGTCACCTAAATATAACACATTTATGTAATTCCTATCAAATACTTTGTGAACGAGCAGAGGAGAATACATAAACTAAGCCATAAGCAAAATGAATGCTATGTTAATAGGAAACTGAATTCAGAATTTGACCGTATATGTGGTCAAAAAGTACGCTTGTGCAGATAATTTAGCGTACAAGAAGAATGAAGATAGTTGGAAGGTTGGTGCTACAAGTGATCAGGTTGCCACAGTAACAAGTTTATTTCCGCTTAATTGGCTTAAAATGTCACGTATATATTTTATTTTTCCACTAAACCTAACAACTGTCCCTCTAAACCTTACATTCTAGCATTAACCTAGTACAACAATGCAAATTTAACCACATCTCAGTCTAACAAGTGAATAAACTAACCAACCATTTCAATCGTCACTATTGAATCTCTGTAATCTGAACTAGTCCAGGTGTATTTTTTGCAGTGCAGCTGATCTGTGGCTCTCCTGTCCAACCTCCCACAGACGTGTGTATGAGGCGGCCACGCTAAGTTTTGTAAATGAGAATGACCCCAATCTTCTGACAGTGCAAACACAGACACGCGCAGATGATGGTGGAGATGATGATGACGAGGGGGAGGAGAAGAGGTGCATGATGGGAGAGAGGAGGGAGGGGGGGTGTTGATTTGCATTTTCGTGATCAAAGACTAATTCTGATGGTTAAAATATTAGCGGGGCATTTACGCAGAGACACAACACACTTCACGTGGCAGAGCAGAGACGACCTCAGCTTTCACAGTTTAGACAACAATTAGGAAAACATATTAGATATTAAATGTTTGTTTTTAAGAGCTAACTGCTTATTACATTTACTGCTGAAGGCTACCTCAATGTTGAGCCGCTAAAAGTCCTCAAAATGCTTCGGAGTAAGCGACAATAATGAAAGATTTGTTACTGACAGTGGGAAACAGAATTTGTATATAATGACTTAGCGCTTTGTAAAATTTTTACCTTTTTTGAGACTGATTTATAAAGTGACATGACAGGTTTTTTTTTACTTTGGCAATGTGTCTTATGCCTTGATAAAATTACTGTAAATCAATTTATTTTAATACAGCTCAAAATCACAACAACAGTCATTTCGGTGGACTTCTCAAAGTTAAAAAGTTAATGAAAAATAAAACAAAAACACTTATAAAAGAAATACCTATGAAAACTAACTTGGCCATTTTGTTGCCAAGCAAGCCAGCTCCCATATTTTGATTATTTTATTTTAGTGCAAAAACAACTCAATTACAAAAACATGCTTGTCATTTAAGTCTAATTTTAGGTTAGACTTTTAAATAAAAAGATCACCCTGCTTCTAGAAATACCAACACAGTCTCACAGGAAAGTGTACATAAACCACGACCAGTGTTGGGTAAGTTACTCTGAAATTGTAATACATTATATTACTACTTACAACGAGAAAAATGTAATACGTTTGTATTACAAAATTACTGTCTCAAAAGTTACACTACTGTGAGTTACTGTGGAGTGACTTTGAGCTAAACACACATTTGTTAAGACAAAGTACAAGACTAATCCTGTTACTTTACACTTATTACTGGTTAATTTATAGAAATGTGATGACACAACAGATTTTTATCATAATATTTGATTCACCTTTAAGTCAACAGACAGTATTTTAGTGGTGTTTTGGTCCCAAAGTGTCGTTTTTAATAGAATATAAAAGCATTTAATTTACTTGGTATATGTAAGTAACTACTCAAATTGTAACTTGTAATATATTATCAACATTTTATAAGTAATAAGTTACACTACTTAGTTAGTGAAAAGGGGAAAATATTACAATAACTAGTTAGTTTTGTAATGAGTTATTCCCAACACTGACCATGACACTAAAACAGCGTTGTACTTTTTTGTGTACTTATGTTACGCCGTAGATATAGCAACATTGTTGTTTTAAGTCTAAAACACATCAGCTAAAGATTTCCTGGGTCCTATGCCAATGACTGTCCACAGAGTTGCTCAGCCCTAAAGACGTTCTTTACACTTTTATCATTATTATTATTAAATACATTTTTGATGCAGATTTATAATGGAACCGTGTGGGCGGTCACTGATGTGCTCCATCATCAAAATACAGCTTTTATAATAATTCTAGTAAACGTAAAGTCATGATGTGATTGTTTTGTCTTAGTTTTGGTGTTTTGACTTGCCAATCGACAAAATTGGCTTTTGAGTGATTTTAGTGATTTCAGAATATTGTCATCTCATTAAAAATGTGTTTGTATATTGTTAAATTTACACCATTTGCTTAATCCTTCTGGTGTCTACATTTCTTCAGCTGAAAATGCTCCGTTCCACCCTATGATGTCATTAAGTGGTGCTTTAAAGGACACTTGTGGCACAGAAAGCCTCTCAATCTCGACTATTTAAAGCAGTTTGAAATAGGAATGTCCCGTATCTACTTCCTGTACAAGCCGTAGTTACGCTAAAATTCATTTCTACTTGTTTTCTCATTACATAAGTCCAGTCTTCTCTCCTTCTCCTTCTTTCTCTTCTCCAGTTTGTCTGATGGATGACTTCTGGCTACTGACACTTTTCTCCTCTCATGAAATATAACGACTTATTAAAAGATCGCACACGTATTTGGCCCGCTTTGACTCGGCCCGGCCTCACATATAAATACATGAGGCTATCTTAAAGGTCTCGGGGCCAACTGCGCTAGAAGAACGCGCCACGCCAAAACATGAATAGTTAAAATTCATAAAAGTCAGATGAGGAGGGGGAGATGTTTGAAACGGTCGTATCTCTTAACCCTCCTTCACGATTCCTTCAGGTTCAGTTCCAGGCGATTAGGAGGAAGAGAAAACGTGCCAAGGACCTATTCTGGCACCTATTTCCTAGCTTCCTTGTCTCCTTTCCTTACTTGCTTGACTCCTAGTTTCTCAGGAGGAGTTGAAATTAGCGTGAGCTTTGGAGGAATTGGGTCAGTCACAGTAGCTATTCTTAAACCAGACGTGTGCAATACTGATAGAGATATTAGGACTAAACATGAATTATCAAATGTTATATTATGTATTTTTCTTTCTAATAATTTGAGATAAACATTATTTACCTTAACATAACTAACTACTACTATTATATACTACATTACTATTACACTACTACTATATACTACTACTACCTACTACATTATACTACTACTACTACTATTACTACTACTACTACTACTACTACTACTCAGTCAAATTAAAATTCTGATAGAATGCATTGGTTTGTTGCAACAATAATACATACTATGCAGAATTTTTATTATGTTGCTGTTTATGTAAATGTATAATGTCATTTTGTAACTTAAAGGTGCAGTGTGTAACTTTTTAATAAAATATACTTGAATAAAAGCATGTTTTTGTCATTTAGATGTTTTTGATGCACTAAGTTACATTTACCAGATTGTCAAAGCCTGATCTTGTCAGCTTTCAGAAGCTAAGCATGTTGGACCTGTGCAGTAGTTGGATGGGAGACTGCTCAAACCTGTGGTGTCACAGTCGGGTGGCAAGTGTGTTCTTACGTAAGACACTTCACCCACACAGCTTGGTGTGGATCTAGTGTAGTGTGATTGGTTTTTGGTGGTCTCCACAGACAGCTCACACACTCTGCACTCACATTACACCCTACTACCATCAGGTTGCAGGTTCAGGTCCATCTCACTTAAAACCATGGGTTTACATCCATCTTTATCCCCACCTCAATCCGCCTGCTGAACGGCTGAGGAGGTCAGGTCATGTGACAGGTACTGGGAGGAAGGGATGATTTTTCTTTTATTATCTTTTTTTAATTGTGTATTTTATAAATGTGTGTCTCTACTCAGCATGGTGCTCTGTCTGCAAATGAAGTTCCTACCAGATAAACAAAGTGATTTTGATTTGATTGATTTGTGGTCGGAGGGGCCAATGATAGGAAAAATTGAGAGACGCTTCTTTCAGTCTGCCCCAGGGCAGCTGTGGCTACAATAGTTTACCATAACTGAGTGTGGAATGAATGAATATATATTTTTACTGAAAAGTATTGACTTTTCACCTGAAGAAAGCTAGAGTGCACCTTTTAAATGCAGGATTATCAAACATAAAGTTGTTCTAATACAACTTTGACTAACAAATGCTGGGAAAACCATTAAAAGCCATACAAAGTGGATTCTACATAAGCCTTCTTTATAATGTCATACACAGTATAAAGTCTCCGCAGTGAGTCTAATGTTTCTTTGTTTAAGTCGCGGTGAAGCTGTTGTGGTGGAGTTTGACTGATGTTGTGTTTGGGCCCGTCGCCTCAGACCACCAGAAGATAATCACTGAACTGTCTATTTCAGATTATACATGTTCAAATGTCCAAATGTCTAAATGAGGGGATGATTTAGTGACCACAACCTCACACACTCTCATACAGTTTACACTCATTACAAAATGTCTCATAATAACAAGAAATACAAATGTAGGCTTGCATTTCAAATCTACATTGAGTCACTAGGACAAGAAGTTCTCAAAATACGCATTACAACATTACTTTACATACAATTTCTATTTCTACCTCTATCTTGACTTCAACTAAAACTCCGAAAACAACAATAAAAGACTAATTTAAAATCTGCTGCTTGTTTCAGAAATTTTTACAAAAAAGTTCTGCAGTTTTGACAGAAGTCAATGGGTCTGTATCTTTTACTAAACCATTTTAGATAAATATTGTAATACATAACAAAATGATGATCTAGAAATGCATTTTATAGTTGACACAAAGTATCAGGAAAAAGCACAACATGTCTTTTAATTTACTCTAATAACTTTTCTCCATTGCATTTTGAATTTTAAAACGATAAAGTGTCAGTACCTTCCACGTGCTGTGTTTCTCCTAAGTAGGCGAACTTTCTCGTAAACCAGTTGTAGATTTCATTCAGAGTCAGCTGTCGGTCCGGAGACTCCAGGATCGCCTGAACATAAATGTACAAGTATGTTATTTAAGAAATATAAAATACAAAGAAACACATATGTTTGAAGGACTTACGTGGCGTATTAGGGAGGCGTAGGTGAACGGAGGCCGGACATCAGCGTTTTTGTAGAACTCACAGTTCTGAGCGAGCTCTAAAAGAGGAAATGAAACAATGTATGATTAATAACTGGTGTAAAGGCAAAGTTGTTTGGATGTTCTCCCTGTGAAGCCTTGTCTCTATCTACAGCGGCCCAAAAGAGCTAAAATTACTACAACAAGCATAAAGACTTAGGACATAACAATAAGTGGGTATGTTTTTGTCATTTCGATTTCTTTCTTGCACTAAAAAAAATAATTATAATTTTTTTATATTAATTTTAATTGACCTTTTATTTAACCAGGGAAGTCCCACTGAGATTCAGAATCTCTTTTGCAGGGGAGCCCTGGGGGAAGGGTCAGGGGAGGCATTAATGGACATGTTTTTAGTTGTAGGAGGAAACTGGAGTACCCGAAGGAAACCTACGCAGACACGGGGAGAACATGCAAACTCCCCATAGAAAGGCCCCATAGAAAGGCCCCATAGAAATGTATGTTTACTGTATTTAAAGTGAACTCGTATGGTCACAAAATGGACAATTACTGCAGGAGGCCTTCTTAAGTGTGTTTCTATGAAAACACACTAAGAATGTTCCAAAGTAAGGCTATAACTTTCTATTACTGTGGCTTTTCTCTTCCCCAAAGTTCCACTGTGTCACTTTAATGCCCAACCTTTTTCTGATTTAAAATGATCAATATTTTGATACAATGCTTGCAACTTTTGGAAGCAAGGTCTTTTTTGTTTTTACTAAAAGATGGCCAACCATTTTCTACTTTTGAAACAATAGTTGGAAAAAATTAAGAAAATAGTTCATATGAGAAAAAAAAATATTTAGCCATTTTGTTTGTGATGTTTTCTTTTTTTATCTTAAAGATGTGCATTTGTTCGCTCTACTGGGCTGAAATATACTTCACTCATTGACATTCAACAGTAATGTTTAAATGCAGGATATTTACAGATTATTGGGTCTTGCTAGATTTTAAATGAAAGAAACAAGACTTTATATTATTAGCAGAGTAGAATATAGTTGTAATTAGTAAAAACCTCGACTTATGACTGGAGCGTGAATGAAATATCAATAGAAATGACTGAATACATGAGTGATATTCAGCTAGCAAACATTAGCACGTCCTTTAGCATTAGCATAGTTAGCTCTTGCGGCGTACCTGAAGCGATGGGCGTGCAGTACTTGTCGGAGTTGCGTCTGCGGATGGGCCCCACCCCGTGTGAGTGAGCGTGGGGGTGCAGGCCTGAGGAGCTGATGACGGAGGGGCCCGAGCGCAGGGGGGTGATGGGGGTGGCGGCGGAGGTGGGAGGGTGTGGAAGACCCTCGGGGTACAAGTCACTGTCCGCTTCAGGAGGGCGGCGCTGGAGGCGAGATTCAACTGCAAAACACATAGACATACACAGGTTAAAGTAGAGTGACTTTACCCAGAGCTGTGCCAAAAGAAAGAACGTCAAATAACTTTTTTCTGTGTCTAGGTCAGTGATTTGCATTATTGTGTCAGCGTGTTTGTGCCGTTCTTGTGCTCCTACACACAAAAGTCACTTGGCGTCAAAGCGCACAGTGCATCTGTGATCTGGTTGTTATTGGCTTAACTGACAAAGGAACCTGGTTAGTTCTAGACAGAAGCTCCAATGGCAGCCTGTGCGAGGACGTAACATAACGAGGAACTAGAAATCCCCCTTGAAGTGCTTTAAATGGGTTTGATTTATGTCACTTTGGTTGTGTACTGCAAGTTTGGAAGAAGGTACCAAAATAGTTGAATTAAAAGTAATGTTTTAAAGTGTCATTTGGTCTGTTGCTTGCAAAAACATAAAACTGATGATACTGAAGTATTTTTTAAATTAAACCAACCTAACCCTGTTTGAAGTTTAACTTAAGGTTGTCCCAAAAATATGTCTGCCAATGTTGCTTGGTAAAAGAGACATTTTGAGTAATATCTAATATTATTCTTCATGTTTCATGTGATAACATCACTGTGAAGACCTCAAAGAGCCCTAAAGTGGATGCCAGTTTTGAACTTGGCTTCCTAGTTTTAACTGATTAAAACCTTTGTTTTGCGAAAAGCAGAAAGTGTAAAAATGTAGGTCATTGGTAACACAAACAAAAAGGGCTGTGCAATGAATCAAATTTCAGTTTCAATTAAGATTACTTGCTGTAATGGTTTACAAAACTGTGATATTCCTTGATTGCAAAAGTAGGTCCCAGACTGTTTCTTTACAATTGTAGAAAACATTTATCACAGTCCATTTTTATAAAATATGTCACATTTCTGCATTTAAGGAATGCTAATGCTCTGCTTTCGTGATTTCAAACGATTCTATTATTTTCATCATAATCGAGCAGCCCTAACACAAAATGTTTAAATACGTATTTTGTTTAAATTTTCAAACAATGCTCAGTATGAACAGTTAACATTTGTTTGAAAGAAAAGGAAGTGACACTTGCAACTTGAAAGAAAAAACAAACAACAAACAAACAAAACTCACCAAATTACCACCATATGAAGGTTTAAGTGCTACATTTTCATTGTTTATGCCTGACTCTAATCAACACATTGTGAGGACCATTTGAAGACATTTACAATTCAGAAGATTTCCCTTTCATGAGCCAGATAATATCACTTAGCATTGTGTTATAACAACTTTTTTATCCACATTTATTCAATATTAACCCTCATTGTGTCCAAACATTGGACGAGAGAATGATGGTCAAACCCTAGTCAGTGTATTACTAAAGGAGTGTACGTTAGTGAAGTAAATCGAATTAGAGCAGTCTGCCCACACAAACACCTGTTAAACGTGAAAATTTCCCCAGTGTTTGGAGTGGTGATTATTACAGTGTTATTACAGCACTGAGCACAACAACAGAGAGGTAATAACACCTGAGGGAAAACACATCTATCCCTGTTGTTTTTTCTGTTATTTTCAATATAATCAACATCACCACCAGCAGCAGCAGAAACACAGTCTGTACATGTGTTTACTCACACGGACCAGGGCCAATTAACCCCAGTTTACATGAAAACCACAGACTCACTGGTTATTAGAAAGAGCACGTCTACACCTCTCTCTCTCTCTCTCTCTCTCTCTCTTTTCTCCTTTACAGTATCCTCTTTATCTTTCTTTCCTCCTGCACCACAACTAATGTTCTTAATTTTTTCACTTTCTCTCTCTCTCTGTCTTCACTTTCTTGTCCTCTTTCTCTACCCTTCTTTATCTGTGTCTCCTCCTTCTCCACCCTTTATGCTATCTTTCTTTCTCTCTCTCTCTTTTATCTTTCTATTTGCTTCTATGTATATCCTTTTCTTTTCTCTCTCTATCCACTCTCTTTCTGCAGGTTAGAGATGTCTAGATTTCTCTTTCTCTCCCTCCCTCCTTCCCTCTCTCTCTCACTCCCCCCCTCTCCGTGTCTCATCCTCACTTGCTTCTCATCTCTACATTCTCTTCTCTCTCTGTTAAAAGTCAGTCTCTTCACTATTTCCTTTACCCCTTCTTTCTCTGTATCTTTTCTCTCTCTCGTTCTACCCCTCGCTTGCTTCTCCTTTCCCTCTCAATTTCTTGCCTTCTCTATACCATTCTTTCTTTTTCTTTACTTTCTCCGTTTCTCTCTCACTTTCTGTTCTTTCCTTCTCTTTTGCTATCTGTTTTATCCAGTATTTTTGTTTTTTTACCTTTTCTTATTCTCTCCTCTCCTTACTGACTCATCTCTCTCTTTCTCTGCTTTGCTCTCTCTTCTCTCTCTCCCTCCCTCTTCCCCTCTCTCTCATCTCTATTTATCTCTCTCTCTGTCCTCTTGCCTTTCTCTCTCTCTTCTCTCCTCTNCTCATCTCTTTACATACCACTTAATGAGACATCAAATTCTAAATAATGGCTTACTCAAGAGATGTATGTTCCTTCACAATGCAAGCAGAATTTATTTTACCAAATTGAGTGGAAACAAGTACCTGACATATCACAGACACATGTGTCTGTATCGTGGTGCAACACCAGCTCAAAGAAGAAATCAAACTGGCAATGCAAATGAGGGAGTCATGTGAGGCTCATTCTGCTTTCTGATTGGATAATCCTCTTAAGAACCAAGAGCGGGAAGTAAAAGTTTTAACTATTATATCAAAGATCTTTAGGTAGCAAGACATATAGTGATTAAATTTTATTTTGGCTAGTAATGCATTGTGTTTTTTACAAATAGTTTTCATCATTTCTTTTCATTTAAAACATGTCGTCTCCGGGGTTTGAACCGGCAACCTCCGGTTTGTGAGGCAAGAGCCATACCACTTAGCTATATGTTCAGTGAAACAACAATGTCTAAGAGACAAAAAGAAACTGGACAGCCAATCAAGTCATTATGCACAACACCTGTGAGGCAGACCAAGTGCAAAGTTATGTCGAACAGTTATATCTGTTTGCCTCCAATTGATGCAACCAACATTTTTAAGAAGGATAGGGGATTTTTTTTTTTTACCAACTTGTGTCTAAACAAGTCCCTGATTCTATCACGGACAGTTGTCCCTATATCGTGGTGCAACATAAGTTCAAAGAAGAAACCAAACTGGCAATGCAAATCAGGGAGTCATGTGAGAATCATTCTGCTTTCTGATTGGATAATCCTCTTGAGAACCAAGAGGTGGAAAAAAAAGCTTGAAATATTATCTTAAAGATCTTCAGATAGCAAGACATGAATCTCTGTCATTTCAAATTGAATGAAGTCTTTTTTAGCGAGTAATGCATTGTATTTTCTTACAAATAGTTTCCATCATTTCTTGTCATTTAAAAGATGGCAACTCCAGGGTTTGAACCAGCATTCTCTGGTTTGTGAGACAAGTGCTCTACCACTTGGCTATATTTCTGGGAAACAAACAGTCTAAGAGACAAAAGAAACTGAGCAGCCAATTAACTCATTATGCACAACACCTGTGAGGCAGACCAAGTGCAAAGTTATGTCAAACAGTTATATCTGTTTGCCTCCAATTGATGCAACCAGTTATTTTATAATTTACAGTCATCTCAAACACTAATGTAATAATTGTTAAATCTTACTCTTTTTAGTGATAAATACATTTAACCATGTTGGCACTTCTTCATTTCACATTTTTTCATAATTTAACATTTGGCAGTGGCGTGTCTTGATCTCGGAACCTTTGGTTTCCAGTGCGGTGAGTTATCCACTCAGCCACAAGTTCTGTGAAATTTCATTGTCCAAGAGACAGGGAAAAAACTGCCATGTGCCAATCAAGGAATGACGGACATCACCTGTGAGCAGACCTGTGCAGTGTGAATTGGGTCAAAGGTGACAGCACACAGTGAGAAGATTCAGATAAAGTTAAACATCAAAAGTGACAAGCTTATGAAGTGAACAAATATTTAAGGAGAGAACAAAGTCAACTTAGGCATATTTAAATCAGGTAAAACAAGTATAAGTGAAACCACATCAACAGTTAACTTTGGCACAGTTAAATCAGTAAAAACTATTGGATTTTAACTATAAGTTTTAAAACAGAAATCCCCCAATGAAGTTCACATTTAGTGCAAGCGGTGGGGATCGAACCTGGATCAGGATATTCGAGGGCTAAAGCCTTATCCGTTGGACCACTTACAGCTCTGAGTATGAGAGGGACAAAGAACAGGGAAAAGGCTAACCCAGTGAAATGGGAAGTTTGGCTCCATCTGGTGGCAGATAAAAGTGAAAAGTGTGACAGGTATTTATTTTGAATAGAGTTAATGGGGACATTTTAAGTTTAATTTGTTAATAGTTAAAAAACTATAAGAGTTAAAGAGGTGAAAAGTAATACCAGGGAAGATATTTCAGGGAGAACCTGAAGAAGTGAAAACTGGTGATCTCAGTGAAACGGTTAATGAGTTGAAAGGTGCACAAAAACGGGAATAAAAGGGATACTTATATAACTAGAATTTGCAATTGCAGAAGCAATTGCTGAGTGACTGCGACTGTGAAAATGTGGGAGGGCCAAGCTTAAAGCAACTATCTTGTCGATAACGGCAAAGCGACATTATCGCCTTCCTGACGGTAGTGCTGTTACAGTTGAGCTGGTGGCTAGTTGTAAGTCTCTCCCTGTATATTGGAGGGGTATAAACAACACCCTGTGGGTTATAAGTTTTCCAGTTTTCAGTCATGTTAAAGTGAAATAGTTTAATTTACTCGTCAGGTCTGGGATGATAAAGCTACCTTGTAATTCACAGTCATTTACCTTATGCAGTAACCTAGTAGAGATAAGAGAAACAGTGATTATGTGAAGAGGAGAAAATTGGTGTTATCAGTGAAAAGGTTAGCAAGTTGAAAAAGACATGCCGGGATTCGAACTTACAACCTGTAGAATACCAGTCTACATGTTTTAACCACTGGACCACAAGGTCACTTGTGGAAACAAGCATCAGAGATTAGTGATAAAAAATAAAGACCTATCATATCATAATGGAAATGCTGAACTTGAAGTTAGATATCTTTGAGGAGATTACAAAGTGAACAGGTTAAATTAATAAAATGAATGTACTTAAATGTTGCTTATAATAAGCAACTAACCTATCAGAAAGAATGTAAGCTATGAATTATGAATTATATTATGCAAGTCACTTCATGAGAAATACAATTCTTAGCCATTGATAATTCAAAAGAATTATATTTCTTCAAATTATAAGTAGAAGTATAGTGATTTTTTTTTTTTTTTTTTACCAACTTATGTTGAAACAAGTCCCTGACCCTATCACGGAGAGTTGTGCCTGTATCGTGGTGCAACATAAGTTCAAAGAAGAAACCAAACTGGCAATGCAAATGAGGGAGTCATGTGAGAATCATTTGCTTTCTGATTGGATAATCCTCTTGAGAACCAAGAGGTGGAAAGTAAAAGCTTGAAATATAAAGATCTTCAGATAGCAAGACATGAATCTCTGTCATTTCAAATTGAATAAACTCTGCATTGTGTTTTCTTACAAATAGTTTTCATCATTTCTTGTCATTTAAAAGATGGTAACTCCGGGATTTGAACCGGCAATCTCTGGTTTGTGAGACAAGTGCCCTACCACTTGGCTATATTTTCTGTGAAGCAAACAGTCTAAGAGACAAAAAAGAAACTGGGCAGCCAATTAAGTCATTATGCACAACACCTGTGAGGCAGACCAAGTGCAAAGTTATGTCAAACAGTTATATCTGTTTGCCTCCAATTTATGCAACCAACATTTTATTTTATAATTTACAGTCATCTCAAGTACTAACGTTATAATTGTTAAATCTTACTCTTATTAGTGATAAATACATTTAACCATGTTGGCACTTCTTCTTTTCACATTTTTTCATAATTTAACATTTGGCAGTGGCGGGTCTTGATCTCGGAACCTTTGGTTTCCAATACAGTGAGTTACCCACTCAGCCACAAGTTCTGTGATACTTCATTGTCCAAGATACAGGGAAAAACTGCCAAGTGCCAATCAGTTGGTAATGGACAACACCTGTGAGCAGACCTGTGCAGTGTGAATTGTGTCAAAGGTGACAGCACACAGTGAGAAGATTCAGATAAGGTTAAACATCAAAAGTGATAAGCTTATGAAGTGAACAAATGTTTAAGGGGAGAACGCAGTCAACAAATGAACTTAGTTATAGTTAAATCAGTTAAAACAAGTATCAGTGAAAGCACATCAACAGTTAAATCAGTAAAAACTATTGGATTTTAAAACAGAAATCCCCCAATGAAGTTCACATTTAGTGTGAGAGGTGGGGATCGAACCTGGATCAGGATATTCGAGGGCTAAAGCCTTATCCACTGGACCACTTAAAGCTCTGAGAATGAGAGGGACAGAGAACAGGGAAAATGCTAACCCAGTGAAATGGGAAGTTTGGCTCCATCTGGTGGCAGATAAAAGTGAAAAGTGTGACAGGTATTTATTTTGAATAGAGGTTAATGGGACATTTTAAGTTTAATTTGTTAATATTTAAAAAACTATAAGAGTTAAAGAGGTGAAAAGTAATACCAGGGAAGATATTTTCAGGGAGAACCTGAAGAAGTGAAAACTGGTGATCTCAATGAAACGGTTAATGAGTTGAAAGGTGCACAAAAACGGGAATAAAAGGGATACTTATATAATAATAATAATAAAGAATTACTGGAGCAAATAGTGACTGCGCATACATGCGCAGTCACTCAATAATAATAATAAAGAATTACTGGAGCAAATAGTGACTGCGCATACATGCGCAGTCACTCAATAATAATAATAAAGAATTACTGGAGCAAATAGTGACTGCGCATACATGCGCAGTCACTCAATAATAATAATAAAGAATTACTGGAGCAAATAGTGACTGCGCATACATGCGCAGTCACTCAATAAATGTTTACTGTATTTAAAGTGAGCTGGTATGGTCACAAAATTGACAATTACTGTAGGAGGGCCTTCTTCAGTGTTTCTATGAAAACACACTAAGAATGCTCCAAAGTAATACTATAACTTTCTATTACTGTGGCTTTTCTCTTCCCCAAAGTTCCACTGTGTCACTTTAATACCCAAGCATTTTTGCAAAAGCAGCTTTATAGACTAAAACCTTTCACTGATTTAAAATGATCGATATTTTTGATAAAACGCTTGTAACTTTTGGAAGCAAGGTCTTTTTTGTTTTTACTCAAACAGCCAAGCATTTTCTACTTTTGAAACAATAATTGGAAAAATTCAAAATAGTTCTAATGAGAAAACAATGATTTGGTTATTTTGTTTGTGATGTTTTCTTTTTGTCTTAAAGATGTGCATTTGTTCGCTCTACTGGGCTGAAATATACTTCACTCATTGACATTCAACAGTAATGTTTAAATGCAGTATATTTACAGATTATTGGGTCTTGTTAGATTTTAAATGAAAGAAACAAGACTCTAGATTATTAGCAGAGTAGAATATAGTTGTAATTAGTAAAAACCTCGACTTATGACTGGAGCGTGAAGGAAATATCAATAGAAAATGACTCAACACATGAGTGATATTCAGCTAGCAAACATTAGCACGTCCTTTAGCATTAGCATAGTTAGCTCTTGCGGCGTACCTGAAGCGATGGGCGTGCAGTACTTGTCAGAGTTGCGTCTGCGGATGGGCCCCACCCCGTGTGAGTGAGCGTGGGGGTGCAGGCCTGAGGAGCTGATGACGGAGGGGCCCGAGCGCAGGGGGTGATGGGGGTGGCGGCGGAGGTGGGAGGGTGTGGAAGACCCTCGGGGTACAAGTCACTGTCCCGCTTCAGGAGGGCGGCGCTGGAGGCGAGATTCAACTGCAAAACACATAGACACACGCAAGGTTAAAGTAGAGTGACTTTACCCAGAGCTGTGCCAAAAGAAAGAAACGTCAAATAACTTTTGTCTGTGTCTAGGTCAGTGATTTGCATTATTGTGTCAGCGTGTTTGTGCCGTTCTTGTGCTCCTACACACAAAAGTCACTTGGCGTCAAAGCGCACAGTGCATCTGTGATCTGGTTGTGATTGGTTTAACTGACAAAAGGAACCTGTTAGTTCTAGACAGAAGCTCCAATGGCAGCCTGTGCAAGGACGTAACGTAACGAGGAACTAGAAATCCCCCTTGAAGTGCTTCAAATGGGTTTGATTTATGTCACTTTGGTTGTGTCACTGCAAGTTTGTAAGAAGAAACCAAAAATAGTTGAATTAAAAGTAATGTTTTAAAGTGTCATTTGGTCTGTTGCTTGCAAAAACATAAAAACTGATGATACTGAAGTATTTTTTAAATTAAACCAACCTAACCCTGTTTGAAGTTTAACTTAAGGTTGTCCCAAAAATATGTCTGCCAATGTTGCTTGGTAAAAGAGACATTTTGAGTAATAATCTAATATTAATCTTCATGTTTCATGTGATAACATCACTGTGAAGACCTCAAAGAGCCCTAAAGTGGATGCCAGTTTTGAACTTGGCTTCCTAGTTTTAACTGATTAAAACCTTTGTTTTGCGAAAAGCAGAAAGTGTAAAAATGTAGGTCATTGGTAACACAAACAAAAAGGGCTGTGCAATGAATCAAATTTCAGTTTCAATTAAGATTACTGCTGTAATGGTTTACAAAAACTGTGATATTTCCTTGATTTGCAAAAGTAGGTCCCAGACTGTTTCTTTACAATTGTAGAAAACATTTATCACAGTCCATTTTTATAAAATATGTCACACATTTCTGCATTTAAGGAATGCTAATGCTCTGCTCTTCGTGATTTCAACGATTCTATTATTTTCATCATAATCGAGCAGCCCTAACACAAAATATGTTTAAATACGTATTTTGTTTACATTTTCAAACAAATGCTCAGTATGAACAGTTAACATTTGTTTGAAAGAAAAGGAAGTGACAACTTGCAACTTGAAAGAAAAAACAAACAAACAAACAAACAAACAAACAAACAAACAAACAAAACTCACCAAATTACCACCATATGAAGGTTTAAGTGCCTACATTTTCATTGTTTATGCCTGACTCTAAATCAACACAATTGTGAGGACCATTTGAAGACATTTACAATTCAGAAGATTTCCCTTTCATGAGCCAGATAATATCACTCAGCATTGTGTTATAACAAACTTTTTTATCCACATTTATTCAATATTAACCCTCACTTGTGTCCAAACATTAGACAGAGAGAATGATGGTCAAACCCTAGTCAGTGTATTACTAAAGGAGTGTACGTTAGTGAAGTATAATCGAATTAGAGCAGTCTGCCCACACAAACACCTGTTAAACGTGAATAATTTCCCCAGTGTTTGGAGTGGTGATTATTACAGTGTTATTACAGCACTGAGCACAACAACAGAGAGGTAATAACACCTGAGGGAAAACACATCTATCCCTGTTGTTTTTCTGTTATTTTCAATATAATCAACATCACCACCAGCAGCAGCAGAAACACAGAGTCTGTACATGTGTTTACTCACACGGACCAGGGCCAATTAACCCCAGTTTACATGAAAACCACAGACTCACTGGTTATTAGAAAGAGCACGTCTACACCTCTCTCTCTCTCTCTCTCTCTCTCTCTTTTCTCCTTTACAGTATCCTCTTTATCTTTCTTTCCTCCTGCACCACAACTAATGTTCTTAATTTTTTCACTCTCTTCCTCTCTCTGTCTTCACTTTCTTGTCCTCTTTCTCTACCCTTCTTTATCTGTGTCTCCTCCTTCTCCACCCTTTATGCTATCTTTCTTTCTCTCTCTCTATTTTATCTTTCTATTTGCTTCTATGTATAGCCTTTTCTTTTCTCCCTCTATCCACTCCTCTTTCTTCTCTTTCTTCACAGGTTAGAGATGTCTAGATTTCTCTTTCTCTCCCTCCCTCCTTCCCTCTCTCTCTCACTCCCCCCCTCTCCGTGTCTCCTCCTCACTTGCTTCTCATCTCTACATTCTCTTCTCTTTCTGTTAAAAGTCAGTCTCTTCACTTTTCCTTTACCCCTTCTTTCTCTGTATTCTTTTCTCTCTCTCGTTCTACCCTTCACTTGCTTCTCCTTTCCCTTCTCAATTTCTTGCCTTCTCTAGACCATTCTTTCTCTTTTCTTTACTTTCTCCATTTCTCTCTCACGTTCTGTTCTTTCCTTCTCTTTTGCTATCTGTTTTATCCAGTATTTTTGTTTTTTTACCTTTTCTTATTCTCTCCCTCTCCTTACTGACTCATCTCTCTCTTTCTCTGCTTTGCTCTCTCTTCTCTCTCTCTCTCCCTCTTCCCCTCTCTCTCCAATTTAACTCTCTCTCTGTCTCTTCCCCTCTCTCTCTGTTTCGCTCTCCCTCTCTCTTTCTCTGTCTCTCTCTCTCCTTCCCTCTCCTCTCTCTCTATCCTTCTCTCCCTCTCTCTCTCTCTCCTCTCTCCCCCTCTCTCTCCTTCTCTCTCTCTCTCTCTCTCTCTCCCTCCCTTTCTCTTACAGGACTACAGTACAGTCTTTTCTTCTTCTCTGTGGTGATGCTGCGGTCTTCATGGACCGGTTCAGACCAATTAGGCCGAGCCACAGCCTCAGAGCGCCGGAGCAGAGACTAATTAAAAACAATACGGTGTAGATCTGCTCTTCTCTTTACATTTGAGTTTACTGCTGCTGGATATTAGGGCTGCAAAATATATACAATCAAATTACAATCGCAATTTAAATGGTCACAATTAGCAATTAACAGAAGTTGCATTTAAAAGTAATTTTGTCAGCAAACAACAAACTGACTCGTCCAAATACGTTCACAGATCTTAAAACTAAGCCGTTTCGAACTTTTGATAGAATACATTTATAGTATAGTATACATTTAAACTATAATTATATTTTGCCAATTCAAGTATTTTGGATACCGTCAGGTAAGAGATTTATTTTGGCTTTAAACATAAATGGAAGTTCATATTATTGCAAAATCTGTAATTTAATAACAGTATCAGTCGTTTTTGTAGTAAAATTATGTCATTAATTAAAGTTTATAAGTTGTACCCCACAGTATGTCATGTAGGTAAAAACCAAAAGCAGATTAGATAATAAATAATGCTTTATAACTGAGGAAATCTTTAGTTGTGTACACCAAGAGTTTTTGAAAATGTTTGTCTTGATATAACTTAAGTGTTGTTTTTCAAGTTCCAGCAATTTGTTATGCAATTCTTTTTATTTCCTAAAATTATAAACTATTTTTTAAATATATATATATATATATATATATATATATAGAGTGATAGCTTATTGACAGACATTTAAATTCTTTTTCAATCCTCTCCAACAGGTCAGATATACATATTATTCTTAGTTTTAGAATGTCATGACAACACGTGAACACAACCTACTTTTACTATGACCAGAAATTGTAAAAAAAAAAGGTGTATTTTCTTGTTGGAGCATTCTAATCAACACTAGAACTAGGTGGTGATGGCTAAACACTAATTAAACCCCCAAAATGTCCGCCGCCTCCTCCCCCTCCCTCTGCGCGGCCTGCGGAGGGGGCGGGCTCTTTAACAGGTACTTCATTAACACGTCTCCACGGCAACAGTTCGACCTCGTTAATTGAGGCCAAGCTTTGTTTCCATTTTCTCCCCGGCCCCGCCCCCTTCCCCGCCCTCCCCGTCCAATCCCTGACCCCGAAAGCCGTCCCCCGCCGCCACAGGCCACGCCCCCTTCCTGATTTCCTATTACGCGTTAATGGCAGCTGATCCCCACGCGAGCACCACACACACTCGTTTATATCCCCTCAAATTAAGACACTCGGCCTCTAATTGACAATTAATTTCAACATCTTCATATTTTAATAAGGCTCCTCGTCAATGTGAATCATAAAATATTCATTAGATAAGTAATAAGTCTCGGCGCACACACGCAGACGCAGACACGCGCAGATGTGATGGGAGATTTCTGACGCCAGATAAAATGTGAGAAACCACTTTGGGCCACATGACAATGAAATGATCGAAATCTGTTCCCGATGATTTAGGGCAGCAGAAGAAGAAGAGGTTAAAGGAATACTAGAGCAGTAAAGTCAAAATGTAGTTTAATTAGCAGTGATCTGGAAGTTGTCACAAACTAAATGCCTATATGACAGATTATCACATTTTTAAATTTCCATTGCCAAAAATGACTCAGAACATTAAGCAACATTAGCCTTCTTATATCAAGATGTATTATTTACAATTTTCACTTCCAATACTATCCAACTCGACTGAGCTGCAGATACCTTTTTTACCTTTGTGAGCAGTTTTCTATCCATTAACATGAAACCAAATGATGGAACACTCATACTGACATTTTAAAAAGCTCCATGTCATTATCAATGTATAAAACCAGACAAAGAATAAACGGGAGAGCTCAATATTCTCCTTGATTCACATTATTGTATGACAATGTTAAAAACTGATAATGGTAATATACAGTACATTATAACAAACAAAATGTGAATAAACTTATTGATGTGATAGATTGTGTTTTATGTTTACGTTTGTTTTCTGGGAGCAATGCCTTCAGCCAAAAAAAAAAGTGCTGTATGAATCTTGCATGTTTTACTGCGCAAAGAAATGTATATTGTTTTAATTCTTTCTTATAACTATTAAATAAATATATAAAAATGGTATTTAACAACATATACATCGTTTAACTGCCAACAAAGTGGTTTTAGAGTTTAGCTTCAATCTAAAACGACATGGCACAACATCAAGAAACTGTTAAATCAATGCACCAACTGTCACTTGCTCTAAAATATTTATTTATTATAAGACAACTTTTTTAAAATGTCAAATGTCCAATATGTATGTGGGCTATGATCAATAGTGTTTATATTAGATTAAAACTGTATATTTACTACAAAAAATAACATTTTTATGTTGACTTTGGTCCAGATTTACAATGTGGTTGCCTGTAAGTTGTGGATTCCCTCCAATAGTATTTCATATTTACTGGACAAAAGAGTATAATGAACTCACCAAAACAACCAAATTGGGTAAAAACAAGCTAAATGTTTAGTGAAGTCTTAATCATAATCATCTTTACTGTGTTTTACTAAAAATGTAGTTGAACCTGTCATACGTCTATAAAGACACTTTTTAGTTGTTGTTGTGTTTAATCTTGTTCTAGCATTACTTCCTTAAAACAGCAGCTGTTCTGTCTGATAATATTATTTCATTTCTGAGCCTCAGAAAATACAGTTCTGAGTTTGACATTTGTCACAGTCAATTCTCTGAGACTTTCCCTAAATTACCCAGGCCTGCTGTGAACGTCTCAGCATTAGCATATCAGGCAAGTTCACTTTGAATATTTGTGTTATTTAAATAAAGAGATTGTAATAAGATAATTGATTATCATTGTTAATATGGAAAAAGCATTAGATGGAAATTATAAATAAGGTCAATAAGCATGTTGAGATAACTTATGTTTCTTTGTTTTGTCTTTTTCAAATAAAAACTATTAAAGATAAAGTTAATTATTTATTGTATGATTTTAGACAAAGTACAAGCTGCTGTCTGTAAGTTTAAATCTGTGAAACTAAAGACTAAACGTTTAATGTTGCAGGTGGTTGTTTGTAAATAACAACAAAACCAGTGTTGGTCAATAGAGGGCGTCGGAGCACAGGAAGTAAACAGGCCAAACACACAAACACAAACAGACAGACTGAGGCCTTTAGAGACGACACATTCATTTAAACTCACACACATCATTACAAATATAAATGTCAAATTATTTAGATACATCGAATTATTGACAATTTTATGCCAACATTGTGATTTTTCTTTTTTTTATTTTGTTTTTAAAGCATTGGTTTAATAAATTGTATAATCTTTTTTAAATAAAACAATGTCATATTTCGTTCAGAACAGATTAAATTCAGATTAAATTTATACATTGTAGATGTCTAGATGTGGTGAATGTATTTGTGACTTACTGGTTGGCTGAAGGGTTTGGGCTCTGAAGGCCTCATGTGCAGGTGAGCCATCATGGCCTGCAGTCGCTCACTCTCTTTGGCCAGCTGTCACACAAAACACAAATATATCAAAAGTTAGCATTTTTTCCATACAGTTTTAAAATATGTTGTATCATCTTCTCCCAGGCTGAACATCACAAACATAAGAATTGTGTAAAACTGGTCAGTGAAATCAGCATCCGGTAAAAAAATGCAGCATGAAGATTTTTAGCCATTTATTCAGTGATAAAATAACTCCCCAAAGCTAATTTTAAAAAGCATTTTTTAAGCATTTTGACTCATTTAACCTTGTTTGTTGTACAGACATACAGTAGATTATTTTCCTTGTTTCAAAGTGTTTTGAACTGATTTCAACACATTGCTTCTTATTTCGAGCCAAATTATTTGCCATGGGTTAAGAAAAACTGTTCTTACCCCAATGGCAACACTTTTGCTTGTTTAAGAGAAATTCTCTTATAACCCTTTAAAAATGTCTTGAAACCAGTGAAATATTCTACATTACAAAAGCAATTAAATCTACCAACCAAATCTGGATTAATATTCTCCTTCCAAGTCATTTTAAGCAAATCTCGATATATAGTTTTGCAGTTTTGCAGGATTAAAATCCACATGATCCTAATTTCTGATCTATAAGCCACATTTTTTTCTAAGTTTCAGCAATGTGGCCTAAATTATATATTTTCTAAATGTGGCCTATTTATGTATTTTTTATTATTATTATTATTTTAAATGAATGCGGTGCACTCAATAGTGTGAACGTTCCAGTCGATTTCTGTATACAAACAAATTTTGATTTTTAATAATAATAATTAATAAATCATCACTAATAATATTAATAATCAGGGAAGAATTACTGTAAACTTAAAATATTTAATATTAATAATAAAATATAACTTGTGTGTGTGGAAGCTGCTTTAGGGGCTGATGTTGAAGGAAAATGCAATTTGAGAAAAAATATTTGAAATTCTGTAGAAAGCTATAATAAAATGAAATTTTTATTTTAGAAAAAAAAAAAACAAACAAACATTTTTTTACTTTACAATATGGCAATATCTTAAGGCCTTAACTTTGCCATGAAATAAAAACTGATTCCAGTGATTTACAATCTGATTTTTCTGCAGGTGACCAGAGACACTCGCATCTTTATTACAAAAAAAAAGCTTTTAAAAAACTTTCACTTTAACTGTGCTCAAAATTCAAATATGATTGACTCGTTGAATGTTGTTACATCACGTCAACACAAGCTACACGTTTAGCCTGTAGTGTCTCATAGGTTATTCAGTTTTAATATAGTTGAGTATAAACAAAATAATTCATTCATACTATAATCTATTTTACAGTTACATGGTTATTGTGAATAAAATGATCTCACACGTTTGTCTCACAGCAGATTTCATATTTAACCCTTCAGCCCAGCGCAGGCCCCTTTGCTCTCCTCCTCCTCACACTTGTATCTGCTGGTGTGTGTGTGAGTGCGTCCTGTATCGGGGTTATTGTGTTAGCCCGTTAGCGTGTTAGCGTGGTGTTAGCGTAAACAGCGTTTAGCCCAGCGCCTGAAGCCGTCCGCGGAGAACAGGAAGTGACAGAGGA
This sequence comes from Mugilogobius chulae, assembly GCA_038363315.1. Taxonomy (NCBI): domain Eukaryota; kingdom Metazoa; phylum Chordata; class Actinopteri; order Gobiiformes; family Gobiidae; genus Mugilogobius; species Mugilogobius chulae. Next base: position 22,678,045 of record CM076402.1, read on the forward strand.
GCGTCGGTGTCAGATCCCATCAGAGCCAGTGTCTCTCTCCCCTGACACGGCTCTGTCCATCAAACAAACAAATCTATTCTGAAGGATGCACAACACTGCTTCTTAGAAATCTGCTTTTGAACATGTAGAAAGCAAAACAAAAAATAGTATATACATTGATAAAAATATGTGTTCTTCTGATTTATGATTTTACTGGAGTGTATGTGAAATAACTGCTGCTAATTTCTCGTTTGGATTCGAAGCATAATTGTTGTGTTTATAGAAAGATTATTTAAAAATTCGAACAAGTATTTTTTTTGGTTGGACTCAAGTCTAGTTTTGACAATAAACTAGTGGAAACCCCCAAAAAAAGATTCAAATTTTTTAAGGATCTCACCCTGTGTTGGACCTAAACTGCAAAATATTACAACTTTAGAGGAGTCGAAGGCAAAAAACAACACTTTATAATAACTACATCTTAATTAACCTTAATAAACTCTTAATAAAGACTTACTTCATCATGAACAAATTATTAATTTATAGGAGAAAATGTTTATTTTTGCTACAAATCCTTTCCCCAATCCTAAAGCTTTTTAATAAATAGTTACTAAGCCTTAATACATTTTTTCATTCATTAATTGACCATTTGTTCATCAATAATTAAGACTTTATTCATGCTTTAATACATCCAATTAGGATGGAGTTATTTGAAGTGGTACCAAAAAAAACCTTTAAATAGGCTTCCAGCAAATTAATTGTTGTCATAAGGCCTATTTCAAGATGCGGCTATGCTAGTTATGCTTTGCCTCAAACCTGTGGATTGTCTCTTTCATTCATTCATTCCTTATGGGCAATTTTTCAAAAGGTGCTAAACTTAAAGAATATTTAAAAATCACAAAGTCAAGAACAGATTTCAGCAAGATAATCACAGACCTACACACAAGGTAACTATAACATCAATAAAAGGTGGATATTTTGGGTGCAAGCTAATTGTTCTTTAAAATATAGATAGTACAAGTACATTAAATGTCATACAATCAGATTGTAGACTTATTTGACCATTATTCATTAAAATAAATTTAGGTTGGCAGTAGCTTTGAAAACAAACAACACTCTTTATAAAAATATTGATTTTCTATAAAAAAGGTCAATCAACTAAATGACTAAAGGTGTGCAGCTCTAGCGATCCCAAGGTTTTTTGTCAAAGAAAACCCCGAAGCTTTTAATCACTTTTCAAATACCTTCAAGATTTAGGTAAATAACAAGCTTCCATATATTATCAGGTATTTCTTTTGTATTTTCTTGTTTTAATTAGGCTATATTTATGCCCCCAAAACTAACATTTTTAATTGAGAAAGTATTTGTATGACTCGTTCTTTTAATGTTATAAACCAGTATCTTTAGTTTTCTACAAAGACTTACACATTGCCTTCTTAACTGAATTTAAATTTACATCTGGTTTAGTTCTGATTTAGTTCCTAACCAAGTCCTTTTCGTCAGAGCAGTGGGACTTGGATGTTGCCTGAGCAGAGTAAATTGCATAAATATTGTCTCACAAACTCTCTCTCTCTGCTTTGGCTGTATCTCTGTTCTAATTGGTCCTTGATATGGCCGTCTCCTTTAAGTTTCAGGCTCCAGTGGCTCTGTAAACTTCTGTCCTGCTTCAGACAGACACTCGCAGTCCTGTGGTGCTTTGTTTGTGACCAAATGCCAATGAGCTGAGAGGACCGGCGTGGACTTTAACTGTTTATTGGATCCACAGTAGCTTACACAAGGAGTTACTATGGCTTTTCTTTAATGGACAATAAAGAAGAGCTACTGTAGATCTGTAATAAATGTGTTTGTGCTCCACTTCTTTTGACACACAAACACCAGCTCAGTTCATTTTGTGTGCATAGTGTTCACAAGTTTGCTCTTCCTTGAGTCATTTGTTAGCTACAGCCTTGGTGGCAATGTTTTTTACTTAAAGTGAAGTTAAACATAAAAACAACAGTTAAACTGTGTATGGTGCTAACAGAACATTGTTTACGGTTATTTTATTGCAAACTGAGCAAATTAGCAAGTTTTTAAGTGAAAATATCGTGTCTTACTGGGAACATGAGGCATTTTCTAGACATGTGACATCAGAGTTGATTTGTCCATCTCCTATCAAACCAATCACACTGCTGTGTATCACACTTGCTTGTGTGATATTTGATGAAAAGTAAGTTACTGTGTCTGACCTGTATCTCGAGCTGCTGCACCACCTGCATCTGGACTCGACACTGGGCGTGCTGCGGTCGTCCAGAGCGTGTTCGTTGTTCAAGTGTCTGAAAAGAACAAGAAAACAGTTGTAATCATTATAACGGGGTATTAACAGTGAAATTTAAGTCCAAAATGAACTGTATTTACAGCTTAAAAGAAAAGAATATGTATTGTAAATTCACTGTAAGCAAATGTGCAAGTAATGAGTTGAAGGACAGTGACCTCGTGTCTTTTATCTGATAAAATGTGTTGCATAAAATGATGTAAAAGGAAGTCAGTGAAATCCCCCGTTTATCCAGGAAGCATTAAAAGTAAAGTAAAACTGTAAACACTTATCTATAGTGTTTAATTGTGTGAATAACAGGAAGTGTGCTGTTAGCATGCTAATGTTTCACTGCTCTCTAAAAGTGGTGAAAAAATTCAATATGGCACCTTTCAATCTGATTTTTTTTTCATCAAGGGCATAAATGGCCAAAAAAATACACATTAAAAGTGGCATCTAATGTACAGTATTAGTACTAGACTATTTCGTCTTTAGATAATTATGTTCTCATTTTTCAATATTGGTTTTAATGACTTTTTCAAGTCTCAAAAATATTATTAATGCAATCTCTAAGTCTTGTCTTGTCTTGTCTTTCTTACACTAACAAAGGAGCATTGGACTGAGGAGCAAAGAATATACCAGTTCATCCAGGGCAGGAAAGGGCCTTCTTTAAAAAAATATGGCTTTTATACACTTTATGACTGACAGGTGCAATTATTTTACAGTATCCAAGGGCACTTTCACACCTTTAAAACATCACAAATGATCAAAGAAAATTACATCTGCATAAATAAATAATTGAAATACAAAATTATGCAATAGGGGCCATCAACAATGTTTGCACCTAGGACCAAGAGTTTGTTGCTACGCCCCTGCACCAACATGAAATAATTAGCTTAAACTGTCTGGGTTGCACCTGAGTCAGAGCTTCATTTGTGTGATTACGTTCTGTGTCCAAACCCTTCCACATGCCCACACACTTTCACTGCGTTTGCATCACGTCATTAGAAAAATAACTCTATAATCTTGTCTTTGTTTTGTCTGCGCGAGCCGACTCTGCAGCTGGAGCAAAAGTTAGCCAGGACAGACTTGAGGCGGCACCTGCAGTGAGATCATCCTTATTATCAGCGTGGATATCTAAAGGCTGGAGTTTTAAGGGGTATGTGTGTCTGAGTGGTGTGTGAGAGAGAGAAAGAGAGGAAGTGATGTGTGCTTCCTTAAATCTGGGAGGTACAGGACCTTCTGATCTTTCTAACTGTTCTCCTCCCTTTGCAAAACCACTTTCTGTGTCTTTCTCTGAGGTTAAGCACAGGTTAGAGCTTCTTTGCTCAGGATTATAACAATTACAACTCTTGTAAGATGAAGAGCTAATAAAGTGTGTTTTTATGAAGAAGGAGGCCATTTGGAGCCTTTATCTACTGTGCTTACCTTCTATTGTTATCAAATCTTTAGCATTGTTTGAAAAGCTAATTTTTCAACACAACTGCACAATGCTGAGAAAAATAATCAATTGATGTATTTCTGACAAATACAGATACTGTGATTAGAATTGCAATGTTTAAAAATTATGTTAGGCAAACACAATGAATACACAATGTCATTTGAGATTAGACCAAATATGAGCTGATTAACCAAGAATTACAAGCATATAGTTTTCACAACACTGTCTCTATGTCACAGGTGTGTACTTGCAAGTACTTGGACTTGAGTCAGACTTGAGTCACTATTTTGATAAGTAAGACTTGGGACTTGACTTGGACTTGAAGGTCAGTAACTTGAGTTTACTTGATGCTTCTCCTCAAAAATATTGAGATTTTATTTTTACTTTTACAAACTGAAACATGTCGCTGCTAATTTCTTTTTTGTGATATCGGATGCTTTATAAAAATCAATACAATGCATTTGGTAGTTTGATTTAAAGTTAAAACTAAAAGCAGAGGACTTGAACTCGACTTAGACTTGAGGAGCTTGGGACTTGACCTAGACTTAGGAACAACACTTGAGACTTGCAAAACAGTCCCACCTCTGCCAGAAGGAGAGCAGCTAACATGTTTAAATGTTTATTAATAAGAACCTTGACCTCCTCTCTCCCCTTTTCCATTCTTTTCTCATTCTCTTTCTCTTTCCTTCCTCTCTTTCTCTCCTCTTTTGTACACCATCTTCTTCTCTATGAAGCCTCCCCTTTCTCTCTCCCCTCTTCCTTAACCACCTTCTTTCTCTAGCTCTATATCTCTTTCTTTCACCCCCCCACACCATTTTCTCTCTGTCCCTCTTTCCCTTTCTTATATCCAATCCACCTCTTTCTCCCCCTCTCTTCTGCTCCATACTCTATACACCTCTCTCTCTAAATTTCCCTTTCTTTCTCTCTCTCTCTCACTTCACTTTCTCTGCCTTTCTCACTGTCCTCCCTTTCTCTTTTTCTCTCTCCCTTCTGTTCTGCACAATCTCTATCACCCCTTCTCTAGCTCTACCTTCTCTCTTTCTTCTCCTCACCCCCCCTCTCTCTCAGTTCCTCCTCTTTCTCACCTAATTCACTCCTCTCCTCTTCTCTTTCTCCCTCGCTCCCCCTCTCCCTATCTCTCTCTCTTCTGCCTGCGGCGATATGAAACCCACACCAAACAACTGCTTTCCTCCCTAACGTTTTCCCAGCAGCCTCCCTCTCCCTCTCTTCTCCTCTCTCTCCCTCCCTCTCTCTCTCTCTTGATGTGCCTGTCCAATCTCCTGTATACAAGTGTAAAGTGCGTTTCATCACCCGCAGCCTTATTAATACGGTCACTGTTTAAACTTTACGGGCTCCTCGTGCGTATGTGGGGGTTTGTTTAGGAGGTCATTAGACTGTTGTGCAGCTCTGTGCCACTGCTCGACCCGGGGGGAGTACGGGGGGGTGTACGGGGGAGGAATGTCAAGGCCGAGGCATCACAGAAGAGAGGAAAGTGGATAAGAGAGAAAATAATATCTCATGTGTTATTCTGGCTCAAGAATTCTACTGTGTTTTATGTAATGAGTCCATAGACTTTAAGCTGTTTTGTATAGTCTTTGGTTTTTGGTCTAACTTATTACTTAAAATCAATTTTTCCGAGTTTTTAACCTCTTTTTATAACAGTGTTCTCTCATTAATAGTTTGCTCAAAGTTGTATTTGGATTAGGAATGGGACAAGATCAAAAACTCATGTGTTTTGCAATTTTTGTATTGTTAGGAAAGGGTTGATTCCACTGTAATTTCTCAGTCACAAGAAGTAAACAGCAACGTGTTATCGTTATATTCCTATTGAGTCGCGTTTTGTTGTTCAGTCACTTTTTGTTTAAGGAAATTTGACTCAGAAGTGACTGAAACATGAACTTTCTAGACATTATCTTAACTATTAACTCTTGACTTGACAAAATTGAAAACAGTTGAAAACCATTCCAAATACCATCTAAATTTGTATTGTTTCATGCGTGTTTGAGTAATCTTGTATTGTCCTGCAGCTGATGCTCGAGTGCACAGAAATTCTCTGTTTTCACCACCACCTATCAACTAGTCCCTGCCCACTTGTCAAGAAAAAGCTCTTCAAACAGACGGCAGTCATCCATATTTGGCAATTCTCGACTTTTCTCAAAGCCATAAATTTGGACAAATTACCTATTCTAACCACAGGTCTTACCCATCTTTGGGGTATAAATGTTGAAAATTATACACGTGCGAGGTGACAATACATGGGTTTCTGGTCTGTACGGTCTGTAGTAAGATGTAGCTATTGTCTGTGCTTTCTTGCAAGTAATAAAAAAAATCATATTCTGAGTAAAACATGAAGACTTCAACACAGTCGACAAGCCACTTCCCAACAACAAATACCGGTAATATAAAATCTGCTTCTTCCAATTGACCAGGAAGAGGCAGGGCTTAACAGTTTGGCAGTTTTCAACAGGAAGTCATTGGACCTGTTTCTATTTCTAATTTCTAAGCCTTTTTAGATACATTTTGTGTTTTGCAATGAACAAAACATGTTCTCAAAGCATAACCAAAACAAGCTCTCGTGAAAAGTTGATAAAAAAACTGAAAAACACGTATGAATGCCACTGAATGTTGTCATGGAAGTTAAGGGATGTGTTTTTGATGAGAACATTGGCTAAATCTTCCAAACTAATTTATATCGCTGGACTTAATTGAAATATTTGATCAACAGTTGCCTTGAAATCTTGAAAAACGATTTTAATTACAACAGAAGCTGAAAATCAAAACATGTGCTTGTGAATAAACTGATCACATCACAGTCTAAAGGTGGAATATGAATAAACCTGATTGAAATAGGCTAAAAAGGGACGTTATGTGAATATTTACTTCACGTGTGACATATACATAAGCACCTCAGAGTAAACATGATGTAACTCAGAGGTAAGAGGTAGAGTTAAATAAAGTTGGCTTTGAGAAATGTCTAAACTAATGTTGTGAGCTCTGAGGGACCCGCTGTTCTTTTAAACAAATCTGAAATCTAAAAAGGCCCGAGGCAGAAAACAACCTCATGGAAACAGCAGCTCAACAAGTTTGCCGTTGTATGTTCTTTTTATTTTTGAAAGGGTTTATAGTGGTTTTGATTGGTGGCAAAGGTAAAGTAGTCATCAAGTCATGGAGCTACATTTTCTAGATGAAGGGAATGCAAGATTAAGATAGATAAATAAGAAACTACAATGAGAACACTATGAGCTCAAGTTGGTTTTGAGCTGTGAGTTTGACAGTGGTGTTGTTGGGCCAGATATAGAAACGAACTGTCAAAATCTATCCACGTACAAGTCTGTGCCACTCCAAAAGACTAGTTTATCTGTAAATACAGCAGCAGATCTGCTGGAATAATTATACAAAATATAAGTCTACATATGTTTGTGGTAGCAGCCTAACACAACTCCTGTAAAAGTATTATATTTAAAATGCACCAATGCTACAAAGCACATAACATAGTGTATATTCAAATTTTCTTCAGATAGAGCCCTAAACACTTAAACCTCTATGCTATGTCTATGCTCAATTCCACTTAATTCTAGCGACAAGGTCAAGTATTGCAGAAGATGGTTCCTGAAAACCAGGAAGTACAATCAGCGAATCAGCTAACAGAGATAAGCCATGTGTTGGCCAGAACCAGCTCGAGTTGAGAGAACAGACTTGTTTATGTTCTACTCCTTTGACCTCGTGTTATTTATTAACTTAGAATTTGATTATACGCCTTTAATTAGTAAATTTACTGCACAGAAACATCAACAATCGCTGACAAACATGTTCCTGGACAGTAGGGACTAAAACCAATTGCTACAAAACAAAGAATTGTCACAAACTCTTCTTTAGAGCCTCGAAACAGCCCAGGGCAAACACTCAAGCAGTTACAGTTACAGAAAGCACCTTACAAAGCAAAAGTCCCATTGTTGGACAAACAAACGGCTGTCTTCTCATCTTATCTCAAAAGTAAAGATACTACAGACACTTGTTGCCATTACGTCATTCTAATGATGAATAACCTATGTTGTTGATACACATTTAATCACACTGACTGATAAAGTAGTAGACGAGTGTACATTAGAGCAGTGGTACTTACTTGATGAACTGTCCCATGTCCTCACACAGAGCTTCACATCCGGGCCACTTACACTCTCCGTGTCCGTACAGCGGGTGTGAGCCGGAGTGCTCTTCATGACTGCAACACAAGAACAGACTTAGTGAAGAATCTTTTTATTCATCCGAATTAATGATGTTCATGGCTTAAGCTACAAACAAGGTCGAGAGGTGATTTATTTGTAAGTAATTGTTATTTAGACTTCACTCTGCATGCTGTACAACACTGTTTTAGAAACCAAAGTCATAATTGTATTCTTCTGCAACTTAGTAAGTTTCTGCATTGTCTGTAATTTTAGGGCCCATTTTAATGAGATATTTTTCATTTCATTTTAATTTTCTTACTCCATTGCATCTTTATACATTGACAACTACATATACTGTATATGTCTACTGCATATATGTCTACTGGTTCTCACTCAAGGCTTTTGCACATTTTCCAAAAAGTTTTTTTTTTTTTTTCTATCAAAGAAATGTCAAACAATGAAAACCATGTCTGTATTCACCATATTCTGTCTCGCCCACTTTTCTTGCCAGCACACTTCTTGTTTAGCACTAGTTGTGTTAGCTTCTGTGCCATGTGATCTCAAGTAGAGACAACAGAGGTTAAAATAAACCAAGGAACTGAATGCTACCGAACCTAAGCTTTCGAACAAGGCACAACACAGTATCTGCACTGTCATGAGTACAACATTTGATGTTTTATTGTGGCAAATGTAACTTATGCTAATTGCTGCTAAACAGGAAGTGCATTGCCAAGAATAATGGGCAGGGCTGAATAAAATGAACACGTATGTAACCAAAGCACAGTTTTAAAACAAAAGCAAGAATCTTGTATGTAAGTAAAGATTCTGTAAACTACATTTCAATGTGTTTTTTGGTGTCTCATTGTTACCAATCAAATAAACTAATTTAAAATCTAATAAAATACATGACAAACAAACTTTAACAATAAATCCAATCTAAGAAAATACACAGTCAGATTGTTCAGATACTGGAGTTCACGTGGAAAAAAGAAAAGAACATGACTTTCCTTTAAGAGTTTGAGTTAAATGAAAGGTTGTGCTGTCATACATTATTGAATTAGATAATGGTAGAAAAGCAGAGTCTTTTCCACATGGACAGATAGAAGCAGAAGTAACAGCAGCTGCACATCTGCCTTTACTTAGACGTGGTTTTAGTCTGAAAAGTGAAGCGAGAGAAGCTGGGTCAGTTACAGAAGCCAGACAGCACACACCATTTGGACAAACACACCGCAGCAGAACCGGGACGAAACCTGGAGCTAGACCAGGACTGAACAAGGACTAGGACAGAACTCAACCAAGTCTACGCCGAGACTAAACTTCACTTAAATCTGGACTAAAACAAAGCTACAAAGTTTACATTGTTAACAAATACATTTTTCAGTGAAGTTTAGAACAGAAATGTTATAGAGGGCACAATAAAAGCACTACAGAGGGATTATTGGTCGACGTCACACTACTCTGTATGTCACCTACAGAAAGAGACACTGTCCATCTAGTTGGCTGGGGAAATGTCTTTGATAAAAACGAGATGAGCTAGCTATTTGCATCAGGTCTGAAACGGTCTGACAGACAATGGCTCCTGAAGTTTGACAGTGTTTTTCCAGTTTTTTTCACTTGCCTGCACTTTTTGGGGTTTTAGGGTCAAATTTCATTCACAAATGTTGAATTAGCAGCGTAACTTTTGTTTTGGCACCATGAAAAACTATTGTAGTTTGCTGACAATAGCGCTGGCTCAAGTTGTTGCTACAGTTTGTGTCAATCTCCCGTGTTGATAAACAAATAATCCCTCTATAAGTCAAAATGAGACGGCTGATTGTAGAGTATTTCATTCTCCACAAACCAGGAAGTGTGCTGTTTGCTTGTGAGCTGTGGTTAGTTTTAAAGTGGCATTAAAAGCGCTAATAATGAGCTTAAAATTAGAAATTTGACAGACATATCTGTCAAGTCAACGAACCTTTACGAACTAAGTTTGCAAGACAATATTTTTTCTTCTTCTTGAGAAAATTACAGATTATTTTTTTCATTTAACCTATTGCACTATTTGTCAAGCTAGTATCTTCAAACTGTAAGGTTACTGTAATATACCAAAGACTGTGAAAAGATCTGTTGTTCATAATATGTAGAATATATGTTTTAATTTATCAGAATAGAAAATAACTTGAACGTATTTGTGAGTGAGTAGCAGCAGTAGCAGCGGTGTCATGGCTGCCGTCTGCTTCTGCTGCCTCAAATATATTTACATAACTTTATTTTCCAGCTTTTATTTCAGCGTGTGCGTCTGAGTGATCCGAGATGTGGATTCCCCCCAAATGCACTTCAGAAGGGCCGTGGTGGTAACAGGAACCATTTGTGCGGCAGATGGGAGCTGTTCTGTGGCCGGGCCGTGAGGAGGGGGGCTGCGAGGGTCTCTGCTGGTTTTTGGGAAGCGTGCGTGGCCTAAGCGCAGACAGTCGACATGACAAAACGCTGGCAACCACACAAACTGCACATCAGCGACGCATTAGCTTAGCAGGCTAGCTCCCGGATGCTAACCGCTGCATCGGGGGCTTTTTTAAGGTTGAGCATGACAGATGTTCTCAGCAAATATCACACAATGTCTGGACAAAAGGTCAAACGGTTAAGTTTGTCTTTTTTAAACTATTGGACTGATTCTTCAAATGTCTATAAATAAGAAAACGTAGCTATACGACGAAAGGTCAAAAATGTTCAATAAGCATGTTTTCACTTTCTTTTTTTTTTTTTTTTTTTTTTTTTACGTCAATATGTTGAAGCCACATGGCGACATTTTTGGGGGGTTAAACAGGTAAACTTAGGCTTCAAGTTACTAAAATGGGCATACTTTTATGGCTGGGGCTTGGAGTAGGTTAAGATTTACCCATGCTAATTGTACTTTTATGTTTTCTTCTGAGACTGGGCTGAAAGATAGATGTGTTAGACATTTTAATGTTAAACTTCTGCAGTTAAATATGCCTAAAGAGTTGACATTAAAAAAATTATTAAATCTAATCAAAGGGCATCTTATTTCTCCTCAAGAGCTGATTGGCTGTGCATGAGTTCTCATTTTGACATCTGTAAAAATATGTTTTTTAGGTTTAATTTCAGACAGAAAAATAATGCAAGTAGACATTACTGTGTGTTGAAGGATTTGGGAGAGTTAGGAACTAGTTGGACCTTGAATCAGGTTTTGTGGTGTGAAAATCAGCTACTCCACCTTTAACCATTTAACAAAATAAACATTGAAATCTCTTTTTCGAGGGTGTCCTGGTCTAAAGTGAGTCACAGCACAGATTATAAACTTTTTGCACACTTGCATGCGAGATAAATAAAAATGATGTTAAGTGGTAAGCAAGTCTGCCATTTTGCGCCATTGGCCCCACCGACCACCACCAACCACCAACACTCACATCATGTTCATACTAGTGATGTGGGTGAAGTGTTTTGTTTAAGGACACAACAACAGTTTCTCCTCTAGTCGCCCACAGTGGCTCCTGAGATTCCAGCGGTCTCTCATTCAGGTACTGAGATCTGACAGGATCAGAGGTTACTTCCCCAAATCAGCCCACACTCCAGTGACAGATACAACTTATTTGACTTACTATCCATTGAAAAGTGAGTTATACCTTTAACTAGAAGTTTTGACACATTATAGCCAGTAAGTTCACAAGCTGATACCTAAAAGCTTTGCTAGTGACAAACACTATATGGATTAGTCATAGTTTTAGACCACATTAGGAGCTGTTATAGTTGCAGTAGTTGTGTGCACTTCAATGACCAGTGTTTAACAGATAAATGCATTTCTGTGTTACTCACTGGCTGCCGGGCGGCTGGCTGCCTTTGCCGTACAGGCTGATCTGGTCTTCTGCGCTGTCGGCTTTAGTGAAGGACGAGATCCACTCAAACAGTCGAGCTCTGGAACAAACACAAGATAATATTTACTGCCATCACACTGCAGAAGTGCAACTGTAAGAGTAGATGTCAATACTAAAATCTATGTTAAAACTAGACACTAATTTACAAAAGTACACAAAAAATAACAGCACTAGCTTGAAATACTGAAGCGCATATCTGTTGTTACCTGTCCTGTCTCTTGGGTGTGTGACTCTGTCCGTTGGCCAGGCCGTGCAGGGCAGGTGGGCGCTGGGGGTTTTGGGGAAGGCTGAGGTAGTGTTGGAGCTGGAGGTGCTCAGGTCCAGCCCCTCCGCCTGCTTCAGGGGCTCCTCAGAGCTCGGGACACCGGACACCTCCTTCCACAGCTGCTGCAGGTCCGACGGGCACATTGCTGGAACGGACAATGAACAGTGTTAAAACAATAACTTCTCTCTTTATTGTTGCATGTGTTCTGAGGTGATAGTTTCTGTAAATTGTAATAGAGATGGACAAAGACCAGGCTGCCATATCTCTATTGGTTTTTGGATGCAAAAACTAGTTAGAGTATTTTGGCTTATGATCTATCTGAAATCTCACTTTTCTTGCCTTCTTTTCCTAACACATCCAAACAATGTCAATCTTGAACATTTCTTGAACTTTCCCTTTGATGGACTCAATCCTAAACCATCTTTATCTAACCTCTGTCACACCTCTGGACAAAACGCAGTGTTTGTACAAAACTATTTCATTTAAAACCAAACATTCTCTGGCATCCAAACAATCCTTGACACCTTTTAAGCGCGCACTATTGTTATTTCTTCTCTCGTTTCAGCGGTCGGCCCAGAACTCCAGAGCCAGCCCCAATAGACCTTCACACACAGGCGCATTCAGAGACCTTCCAGCAATCTAAATATTATGTCTGCTTTGTCTGCGTTCCTGGGCCGTCCCGCCAAAATAAAAGTTTTCTCTGAGGAGGGATAAGGTGCTGGGTGCTTACACTGTGCCACATGTGTGTTTATGTTTGTCCATTATCCAAGAAACGCAAGCCATTTTCCGACGACGCCCAGAAGAAGGAGAATGAGAACAGTGTTTGAGAGATTCCTCCAGATAAAGGCTTTCCTGACCTGACTTTTAAGCTTTTGTGGCAGTGCACAGTCAAATAAAGACTAGAATGTACTTTTTATTGGTCATGTAAAGAGATAATGCATTTATTTTGATAATACACATTCATAACGCCAGTTTTGACCAAGTAGAATGGGTGGGTGAGTAGAAAGGTGCTATAGCAGACACATTGTCACAATTAGGATGACTATTTTTTAAATAAAAAAATAATAATAATTGGAACACATCCGAATGGGAGTTGGAAACAAAAATACAATAGTGAAAAGACTGTATTATGCATTTTGTCATTTCATGGCTGATTCATATATCTTTCACATCTTACCCCTGCCCAACACCAAGTGCTCCAAACCGATCCGAGAGTTGCACGAGTGTGTGGAAAGAATCCAAATCTATTTTTCCCCGAAGTTGCAGCGGTCTTTGGGCAAATGCAGAGCGTCGTTGATTGGAACTGGTGTACAAGGCAAGTGTCTCACACCAAACTCACCTCGCAGTCAGTGTACCGGAGTTGTACTTGTCTGTCAGTACACCTGAGAGAATTCTGTCAGACCTTTTATCGACTCAAACTAAAGAAACAATATACTTCCACAATCACCACTGCTGTATCCCAAAATGGTCTGAAACTGGGAGCTGTCTTGTATTAAACTGGAACAAATCAATGATTTCGGATACATTTACTGTGACATGGGACACAAGAGTTAAAATCTGCACTGCCCCTGGTAAATATGGACATATGGTCGGCCTAATAAAACGCAAGGCCAACGCAAGGTAATTGAGTTGTATCATTGCGCCAACAGAAGCTTGCATGATGCTATAAACAAAGACAAGCACACTTAGAAAGTAGGGGCAATGGTGGAGAGGAGACATCTAATAACAGACCATTTCAAGTAAATACAATACAAATCAATGTTTATGTTTACTTACAATGCTGTTTCTTTAATGACTACACTTAAAGTAGCACAAACTGAATTGTGTTAGAGCTTTGTCTACTGACAGGAGAGGAAATTACTCATGGGAAATCATCAAAGGCTAGTTTACAAATGCTGCAGAAATGCTCAAAACAAGTCTGGATGATTTACTTAAGAAACAGTGCAGAAGATCTCATGTGACGTCACAAACCTGGAATCTGCATTCATTTTTCTTACATTAGTTTGTCAGTCTAGAGTTAACTGTTTTTCTCCACACATTTCCTGTTTTTAATCCAATCCACTACACTGTACGCTGCAGAAATACTTTAATGTGAGAGTATCTGACATAACCCAAAGGCATTAATTGTGTCGGTGTTGGTCTTCTCCTGTCTGTGCCTTTGTCGGGGCTGTGTCCAGTTCACGGTGGAATTCCCCTCAGTCTGAGAGCTGCTCCTTTGTGACGACTCGATGAGGCGTGAGCTGCAGCATTCCTCTGCCCGGCCTCTGCTCCACACACACTTTCACACAGCTCCAATACTACTACACACACATATATTACACACAAACACACAGGGGTTTACTGGTTCAAAGGGAAGCAGGGGAGGTGTGGGCATGGACTGGGCAGAGGAGGTGCTGCTGACTGATGCGGAGGAAGACTTTTTCAAACTTTTCGGCGACACTGTAGTAACAATCGCTGCACTTTTAAAATACTTAATAAAGCAGCAGGACAAAAGTGTAATGACATTTTTTTTAACATTGTTTATTCGACAGAAACACAGCTAACCTTCTTCTAAGATCTTCTGCACTGTCTTTAAATCCATAAATCATCCAGACTCGCTTTGAGGATTTCTGCAGCATTAGCAGATTAGGCTAGATCGGTTTCATTATTATATCTGTGTAATTTCCTTCAAAGGAGATGAAGATGTAATTCAATTCCTGTTGTGGGAACGGCATGACTGTCATGTGCCCTTTATAGTATATATATTTTTTAATCTATTGCATAAAGTAAATGTGCCCCAAAACATTTCAATGATAATATTTGTGCATTAAAGAACAGTTCAGTCCAACACAGAACATTTATTTATAAAACAAAGTGACAAAAATGTACAATAAGCGCATTTTCTCGTCAATACGCTACGTAAAGCCAAACTGTAAAATAACCATGAATTTTGGTTGAAGCCACGTAGCAACATTATCTTTGGGTTTAACGGGTAAGTTTTGTTGTTAAGGTAATAAAATGGTTAAGTTCAGGACTAGGGCTTGGGGTAGGTTTAGGGTTAGGGTAGGTGCTAAGCCTAAATAGCTTTAATAAACGATTTGTTACCCATGATTTAGGTATTGATTTCCATATTTTAAGGCTAATTAAGGTGTTAATGTCACACATTCACAGAAATGTTTCTCAAAATGAATAAGGGTTTCTCCTTGCCTAACTTTGGGGACTTTGCATTTGTGTCAAAAGGTTCAAATATAAATCATTTAAAGGGGACCTATTATATTTTGTAAAATCTACTTTTCTGAGTTTATAACCATGTTACAACAACGTTCTCTCATCATTAGTTTACTCAAAGTTGTATTTGGATCATTCATGCATGTTTGAGTAATCTTGTATTGTCCTGCAGCTGATGCTTAGTTGCACCTATCCACGCCCACCTGTCTGTTTTTACTTGCGATTGCTCAAAAATAAGGAGTTTGAGTAAAACATACAAAGTTAAAAATTATCATGTAGACACTTTCCAACAACAAAAAATAGCAACAGGAAGTCAATGGACCTGCTTCTATTTTTTAGCCCCTTCAGATCATTTTTGTGTTTTACAATGAACAAAATGTTAATTTTTGATTTACTTGTGCATAGTTTCTTCATAAAAATAGAGAAAAATCCCAATAGTTCTCCTTTAAGTACCAATAATACATTCTACAGGTTCTCGATTTCTGATGAGGTTTAGTAGTTTAGGGTTAGGGTTAGACTCAACCCTGTACCAGCCATACAAAGATGGGGACAGTTTGGTTTCTCCAGGCTAGAATTTAGTGTCTATATTTCCTGAATTGTATTTCAAATGAGCAACTGGTTATTGGATTATTACCAGTGTGATTTAGTAATTCCACTTAACTACAGCAACATAATAGTTTTACTTTTGATGCCAGAAATAGTCACTAAACATAATTTTCTCTCAACTGTGCAACATTATTAAGACTCATTTAAGTAGCTTCTTCTTTTCATCTGAACAAATATTGAAGTGTATTGCAACCTTCACAGTATTTTGACTACGCATTCCCATTGGAGTATCTAAAAACAAGATTATTTTTAGAAGTGCATCTGTTCAAATAAAAAACAGGTCAACACTTGCCAGCCATTCAAGTTTCTAAAGTTGTCAAGAATGTTACACTTCCCCTATTATTCCACGGTGTTAATCCGGACACATTGCACAAAATGCATCTTAACATAAGCCTTTTCCAGCCTCTACAGAATGTTGTGATAAACCCGGCCACACAGCTATTAAAAAGTTCTCCTCGAATGGAACAAAATGCCATTATATTGAGGTTTATGTAGCTGTAGTATAGTCCAGTGAGTTTAGAGGAAGTCCCATGTTCCAGCTGCGTTTGAGCCCCTAAAGCTGTTCACTGTGTGCGAGCTAATTCTCCACAGCCACACCCCACCAGAACGAGGCGGGGCAGCCAAAAGTCAACATTTATTGTTCTAACGTGCCCCGAATGAAACACACCGTGCAAGAAGTGGCTCCAAAAAATCCACTGGGCACATGGGCCAGCTGTAAAACAATGAAGACTCGGGATCTGGTGTATCTCAAATCCAACACACATGAATGGAGCTTCAGTCTGCACACCTGCACCGCCACAGAGCACAGCCAGATTTTACCTATTATCCAAATGAGTGCCTTCCCACAAAGCCAACAATCAGGAGCGCTTTTATCTTTTATAGGCTGATTAAGTTAACAGGCTTCACATGTGGCAGTGGGCACCGGCTTCGACAGTGTGTGTGGCGGCCATATTGGACATGATTGTGCTCCTGTTTTTGTTCACCGAGGTTCAGTCTGAAGTCTGGATTGTTTAATGCTGGATTATATCTGGATAGGTTCAATTTGTTGGTTTATTCAGGGATGTATTGTTTGTATTACTGGTGACTGGTTTCGTTTGAATATTTGATCTAGAGAGAATGATGAGGAAGAATCAGAGCCTAGTCACAAGACAAACAACAAGACAAACATCTGCCAAAGTGGTGTATAGTTGTAGCGATGGAAAAGGCCACTTCTTCAGTCTCTCCAGCAAGAGGATTGACAGGGGGGCAAAGGGGTCTTTTGTCGTGGTCCCCAGCGCCTTAGGGACCCACAATGATACCCTTTTCATATTAATTATATTGTGAGGGGCCCATATGAGCCACCTTGCCCAGGCCTACACACTTATATCAATGGAGTGTGCTGTGTCACAGTGTCGCTGTTTGCACTGCATGATACCAGTACAAGTTTGTAGAAGTGGACAGTGCACAGCTTTTGCCTGCTCGTGTAAATATGACATGAACTTTATTGGTTCAGTCTTCCATAAGTGAAACTTGTCGTATCAAAAATAAATAATTCGATATAGTGCAATATGAGAAGGAAGTTTGGGAGGTTATCACATATTGTTTGCCTTGCCTTAGTCTCGTACAAACCTTTTTAATGTTTTCATTGATTTTTAACCCTGTGCTTGGTCCTTATCAAATACACCAAACGTCTTCACCTGTTTCTCGGTCACTACTTCTGTCAGATTAGGCATTTTGTTTGTTTAAAATGTTTAATGTGGTCCCGATTGGTTTTCATGAAACCAGTCAAAGCTTCATTGGACTTCACTGGACCTGTATATCAGTTTATGTGTTTGTGGAGAGTTTTGTTCTGCCACACCGTGATTGAGTTGTGTTCTATCAAATCTTTGCTGGAGCTGTGTTCTGTCGTACATTGCTGGAGTTGGTGTCACTTGCTGTAGTGACTGCATGTGTTCAGGAAGAGTTGTGTTCTGTCGTACCTTGCTGGAGTGACTGCATGGCGGCGGTGGGCTGCAGGGGCACGAGGCCTTGTCTTTGCAGGTTGAGGAGGTGCTGCTGTTGGAGCTGCTGCATCTGGATGAGCTGCTGTTGGAAAGCCAGCTGTTTACTGCCCAGAGGCTGTGGAAAACACACAAACACACACAAGACATGAGGATAAAACCCATCAAGAACAATCAAATAGTCTATCAATATTTTTCACTCACAACTGACTAACAATATTTTAATGAACTTGAGACTTGGCTGATAAAATTGACTAAGACCTGGCAGCCACATTTCAATCCACAAACAAAGTTGCATAACAAATGTACTCAAAGTTTACTAAAATTCCTAAAAATAAAGACTTGTGACTACTTGGAATATAGTTTGGGAGTGAATATTTTACGTCAGGGTTCTGAGAATGCAAAGAAGACATCAAGGGAACAGGAAAAGGTTAAGCAAAGAGAGAGAGGAAAACACAACAAGCTGACTGTGATAATGTCCATGTGCTGCTGCGATAAACACCGCTCTTCGGCCTGTGTGGTTTGAAGTCCCCGAAGAAAGAGTCTTATCAAGGAGAGAGAGAAGGAGAGAGAGAGAGTGAGAGAGAGAGTGCAGAGAAGGTAAATAAAAACATGACGTACGTGAGAGAAAAGATGAAAAAGGCCACAAGAACTGCAGGAGCTTCCTTTCACATTCGGAGCCTGTGGAGATGTGGTGACAATGGGACAACAACAACCAAACCTCGCAAAGAGCATTCATAACACTTAGACCTGTCTACACAAAGCCAAGATCGAGTGTTTCAGCAAAAATATTTTACCGACATCACACTTTGAAGCAGGTGCTTGAGGCTTTTGAAAACAAAACATTCTGAAATCAGGTTCCAGAGAGAAAAGATTTTATTATGGACTGTTATGTCCATAATGTTCTGACCTTTATTGCACAATGTTTACAGAAGAATCCTCACTTTTCATCTCACCACACAGACTTCAATCCATCACAGAGTTTGTCTCAGTTAAGTCATATTCCAAATACATCTGAAGTATGATGAGCTTTTTTTAAATCAAGGCTCAAAACACATTTTTAAGAATGACTTTTACCATTCAGTTAATATTGTATTACAGTAATTTTTGCACTATTGAGTGCACGTGAATAAAAGACGCACAAACTAGATTTAACCAGAGCCGGATCTAACCTTTTGGGGGCCCTAAGCAAAAATCACCTTTGGGGACCTTTAATCTTTCTACAAACCAAAGTGACAGAAAAAATAATTGTAGGCTAAGTAATATTTCTCAAAATAACGAGATAACAGATGCATTTCCCTAAATCTGGACTGGGCTATTATGGACCAACATTTTTTTTTTTTTACATTTGTCAATTTATGTCTAAATTCAAGTTTAATTCTATTAATAATATATAATTGCACTTCTCCTCAAGTTTCACGTGGTATCAATGTTTTCTAGTGGGGCCCAAGAACTGTTCCTGTGAGATCCGCCTCTGTTCCCTCTTCATGTGCGCTGGTGCAGTCCACAGACGATAAGCTGCATCATCGCGCTAGACTTTATAAACAGAAATACTAAGTCTGAAACTTTTTCAGGACAAACAGCCTCATGTTTTATGAGGCTTTTGAAATAATTCAACAGAAATGTGCAGAAATGCGCCGTATTTCAGTGCGGTCAGAAATGAACTTGAAACACTATCTGCGCTCAGATGTGGAGTCCTACACTACTTGAGTAGTCTGCGTATAGGAAGGTCTGCCCCTGGATTTAACTAAGAAAAATAATAAAGTACATACAGTACATAGGCCACACTTGTTAATAGTACTTTTGTTGCATTGTTGTATAAGCTGCAGAGTTCCAAGCTTGGGAAAAAGCAGCTATAGTTCAGATAATTACTGTACCCGCCTTACTGTTTCTTTATATTGACTTTATGTCTTACGTATACGTATTTAGCATTTTATTGTGTTTTATTGAGAGGCACTTTTGTCACTTTTTGTGTGTATAATAAAAGTTGATTGATCGATTGATTAAACTGATATAAGCCTTTCCATTATTATCCGTTTCTGTATCACTAGCCCAGTGTATTATTTTGGTTTCTAGTCCATTTGTTCCTATGACAGCAGTAACGTTATGTAATTGAAAATGTAATGCTTCCCTGCAATCAAAATCTATGCCACTTGTTCTGGTTCACTTGTCCAGGACTCTCCCAGAGCCAGTGGCCGCAATAACTGTCTTATCCCGGGCATCTCAACCCACAAGTCTGGCCTAGTTGTCTGTCTGTGTGTAGTAGTACTGTGTGTGTGTGTAAATGTGTGTGTACTGTTTACATTAGGCAGGGCTGAGTGGCTAAAGCTAGCGCAGTAACAGGCTGTCAGTGTGATTTATGGGCCCATCACGCAGTGTCTGAAGCTGCCACTCAAGCTTCAGACGAGCGGTCACTTTTGCCCCGACGACACCAGCCACTTCATTAAGCTCTCGGCCAATCAACAGTCTCGATGCTCGCGGACGTGGCGACGCGCGGCGACGACGGCGGACACGCGGAGACGAGTCCGAAATGTAAGAAGGAGGAGAGGGCAGAAGTCAGAGGCGCTCATGCACAAACACTTTCAATTTCCTCTTCATTCTGTTTGTGGAAGCGTTTGGGTCGGAAGATTACTGTAAGTTATGTGGTCAAAAGTGGGTTGTTTGGCAGATTAGAGAAATGTTGTTAAAGTTCTTTCACTTATTAGATGAGAGATGGAAAAGGATAAAAGAATGGATAAACAACTACAAAAACACCAGAATGAGTTTGAAAAGTCATGGCTGAGGTTAATTTCTAGCCAAAAACATGACTCAACTAAAAACGTAAAATCAAATATGGATAAACAGGAAGCGATGACACCTTATGCACTTGTTTAAACATCTTAAAATATAAAGGATTTTTTGTTTCTTAACACAGTAGATGAGCACGTGACCTGATAGCAGAAAGAGTCCAGCTGATTGACACAAACTGCAGCAGGAACACTAGCCTGCGTTGTTGTCAGCTAACTACAAGAGTTTATAACTGTGTGAAAACAAAAGTTATGGTGCTAAATCAACATTTGTGAATGAAATTCGTCTTTACGACTCTAACACGTTACATTCAGTTGAGTGGAAAAAACGTTGAGAAAGACACTGTCTCAAGCTTCAAGAGCCAGACGTCCTTCAGAATGGTTCAGACCTGATCAAAACAGCCAGCTCTTTAAGAAGTTTTCCCAGCCACCTGGAGAGACAGCACATCTTTCTGCAGCTGACATGCGCTGTAGAGCAGAAAGTGACATCAACTGATAATCCCTCTATATTTCATCAGCTTTAAAAGCACTGATGACATAAAGAAGGATTCAATTTTGGACAAAAATAGACCCCGTAATCAACTCTTTGGGGATCTTTTCACTAGACCTATTTGGCCCCACTCTCTACTCAAACCAAAGCCTCTTTTCTTTCTAACACCATTTAATTCTGCTAGCTGGGTTGTGCATCTTTTTGCATTGTTCCCAGTCATGTGTTTCAGGAAGTGAGTTAAAGCTCCAGCTGTTACAAACGGGGAAAACTATCAGATCAATCTTATCTGATATGCCAATGCTGCAGAAATGCTCAAGTCTGGATATTTCTGATCTTAAAAACAATGCAGAAGATCTATGTCACTAACACAACAAAGTGTTGTTCAAGCCTTAGAAGGAAAATAATTGTGTTTTCCTGACCTTTGACTGTGTCTTTGACTTTGACAGACACGGAATGCCTTAAAATCTCAAAAAAGCTAGTTTGCATAATATGTGTCCTTTAGACAAATTTTGCTCATCCAGCAGCTTCTTTAGTTCTTCTATTCTGACAAAGTATTGATAAATAAGTCACTGTCATAATTTGCATCCTCATTCATGCCCTTAAAGACTTCTATTTGCATACTCTGATTGACCCTATTCACCCCAGACTTCCGTCGACTAATATTTGTTTGTGTTCTTTTTATATTTCACCACCTTGAAATCCCAGTCAAACCCCCAGCGTCTCTTCAACAGAACAAAACAGCATTAGAATAGCTGTCATGTCTGGCTTTCATTTTGACATATGTATTACACAGTCGACTCCTGCTCAACCAGGTACAGCTAAGAACCTTCGCTATTGACAAGTGAGCCTGCCGCAAAGGGCCTTAGTCATATCAGCTGTTTGGAAAAGCTCTCTGCGGAGGCATATTCCTGTCCCGCGCGCTCCGGTTTGTGCGCCGGAGCGTGGAAGCATCAAATCCAGCCCCCTCCAACCCGATTCTGCACACAGCGACATGCCACCAATGTTTGCACTTGTCGAAATGTGGCAGGACAACCAACCTGAAATGTAGGACAGATACGGCGAGACGGGGGAGAGAGGGAGCAACATGCGTGTCAAAACCGAGGCACTGCTTTGCTTCGGTCACGGGCGAGAGGAGAAGAGAGGAGAGGGAAGCGTCTGGGGGGAGGGAAGGCTAACCCACTGGGACGCACAGATCAGAGAAAATAGTGGAAATTTAAGGATGTGTCTCTTCAAGTGGTTATTGCCACCGGTGGAGCAGTGTGAAGGGTTTGAGCACGTGGAAAACAATGCTTGGACACTACTTTTGTACTTAAGTTTCCTATTAGTTGGACCAGTGATAGTAATAGTATATCTATGAGTAAATATGGTAAGGTTAAGACTAACACTTTATTGTCCCCATGGGGAAATTTCTTCTTTACATTTGACCCATCCCTCAATGTCTCTGGAGCATCTCCTCAGGAGCAGTGAGAGATCTTCTATCCAGGCTTGTACATACCGTAGCAGGAGATAATACCCTAACCTGAAGCAGGAGTGCCCGGAGGAAACCCAAATTCCACACAGAAAGGCCCAGGCCGCACGATAGTCAAACCTGCAACCTTCTTGCTGTGAGGCTGACTAACTACTAACTTCTTATTAGCAGATGAAGCACAATTGACTTGCACAAAACATCTACTGCTTGTTTATTTATTTATTTTTAAATGCCAATATCTTGACAGGATGTTGATTTCCTGCTTAGTTCATTTCTATAAGGTTTTCACTGCCTCAATTTAAAATGAAAAAAAAAAAAAAAAAAAAAAGTCTAAGATCAGGCAGTGAACAGTGAGTTGTGATTGGTTTTCTCTGACATGCTAAAATCCTAAATACTTAATTAATCAGGAGAAAACTTTTATAATCACACTTAAGTGTGTTTATAAAAGGATGTGACATGCACAAAATCAAACATAAAAATATAGATGTTTTAGTTTTTGTTGAAATGCAGAAAGTGAAAAGCTTCAGTCACTGATAGGAAGAACTCTATTGAAAGATGGTGAAATCACTTTCTGATTGTTCAAAGCAAAATATACTAAGCATAGTTATTCATAGGAAACAAGCCTTGTGACGTCATCACATCTCACTGAATTATTTTATCCAATGCTTCTATTACGACTTTTATCAACACTGTGAAGCACCACCACATTAAATAAGCCGAGTGCTCTTGTGTGTGCCCTGCTCTTGTGGGTTTGATGTGAGTGTGCTGCAGAGCCCCCTGTGGTGAGGTGCTGACAGTAATCTGCTTTGATTGATGGAGATGGTCTTTGTGCTGTGATCCTGGTTTATCCATGTTATCCCATATGTACTACTGTAGAACTAACGCTTCCATGTGCCTCTGGAAAGATACTGTACAGAGCCAGAACAAGAGAGGAGACAAGTGAAGAGAGGGTCAGCTGACAGTCAGGAGATGTGAGATGCACAGAGCAGAAATGCAAGAATTCCTCTGGATGTAATTTGACTTTAAACTTAAATATTTAGCACACTTTACGGATTGTAGCCTTTTTCGATCAATGAAGTATTTAGTAATTTAAAATGTCAACAGTGAGAGTGAACAATAGAAAAACTTCACTCAGAAAGATCATAGATCATAGAAAGATGTAGAAACATGTGGCGGTCCCAGATGCATTCATAATATAGACAGAATCACTCCAAGTCTGAGGTCAATTTATGTGAAGAGAGTGAGGAGAGACATTCACCTCTTTGGGGGGCTGCTTGCTGACCTGCTGCTGTTGTTGCTGCTGCTGTTGTTGTTGTTGCTGTTGTTGCGACAGAAGCTGGAGATGAAGCTGTTCCTGCTGCTTCTTATAGTACTCCTGCAACTACACAACACATAGAGTCAGATCAGGGACAGCTCTGAGTGATTGTACAAACATTATGTCACAAGTTGTACAGTTTCGGTGAGCAAAAAAACAAAAACAAACAAAAAACAATCTTGTGAAATATTTTAAGACCGATTTTCAACTATTGTGTCAGGAAAACTAATATGACTTGATACACTCAGGTTTGCTTTATATGTCCAGTTTGGATTAACACAAGGAATATCACTATGGCAATATTACTGTGAACTAAACATTCATAGGATCGGATATCGGCATCCTGAAATTGTGCTGTATTTGTGTGTTTCAGCTGATAATTAATTGGACCAGTGATTCTCACTTTTCTCAGTCACAATCCCAAAATAACAACTGTACGACCCACACACCAGGATGTTTTTTCCTGCACAGTGATGCATGTAGAAATACTTGTCTTTAGTCTGATGTTTGGTTTTATTTGGAAGACATGGCGTAGACAAATCTGGTAAGACAGCAGACAGTAATCTACCTCTGTCTTGAATGATGTCAGACCTCGACTAGATATCAGTGCAAGTCCGCTTCTTTATAGCAACTATTGGCTTCTTTTTTTGGAAGTCGCTTGTGAATTTGACAGTCGCGGTTGCGTTTTTTTTGGGCTTGCTCCTGTGAGGCACTTTGACATCATGAACAAGAGAATTTTTAGCAGTTTTTCCAAACTTGATTCAAGAAAATGTATCACTAATAACAAAAATATAGACGTTTATCAAATCTTTTATTAATGATCAAATACTATTTAAATACGTCAAAGCCATTTACCTTCGTTATGCTGTGACACATATTGTTTAAATAATTGATTATTTTAAATACTTTTTTATTGAGGGTCTGAAGTCGCTTGTTTTGGCCTTTTTTCCAAAGGCCAGGTTGTGTGTTGCTCTCTGAAAATCTGGCAACCCTGTTCCAACCCTCAGGTTGAATTTGACAACAATGAAACAATTTACTGACTGATTTTAACCCGTGGATGAGCGTCCAACATTGTTTGAGTTACACTAACACTATATAACAATATAACACTATATGACAACACATTTCTAATGAGTTATCTGAGTTTTGAGAATTGGAAAAAGCTATTTTCAATCCCTATTAGTCAATATTTGGTATCAGCAGAAGTCAAATGATCTTAATCAATCCGGGAACTCATAATTATAAATAATAATGAATATGTGATTATCTAAATACTGCAAACTATTACAAAGAGAGAAAATCATTATTTTATTTTGGTTTGTTTATTTTCATTTTTAGGCCCGAGCGCCAAGCAGTGGCGTAGGGCCTCTTGTTATTATTATATTTTTTTAAAACAATACACCCATGTAAATATATGGAGAAACTAATTTTCATTGTTTGTCCACCTGTTTTGTCATAACCAACACCCTGAATGTAAAATCACGTTCACACCACAACAGCATTATGTTAAAGAAACACAACTGCTAAAGCTAAACAGTTAAATTTACAACATTATAAAATTAGCGAGAGGACAAGAAAGAATGAGGAAATAGTAGCGAGCTAATCTAAACACTTCTTCATTCTGATAACTCCTTCAGTGGTTTATCATGAGCATATTTATAATTTATGAGTCGCATTTAATGAACAACAAATTAAACATGTAGAATTTAGCATAACAGCCGCGCGCCGCCTCCATAATTCTCTTCTCTCTCGCTCACACATGTGCGCACAGATGTGGTGCTCCAGTCTCCAGTGGCCGGCAGAGCTGATGTTTGTTTGACTTAGTAATTATTCATTTACTCAAGAAGCCCATTAAGATTATGATCTGAGGAGATTGGAGAGAACAGAAGAGGAAGTGTGTCTGTGTGTGTGTGTGGAAGTGTGAGTGTGGTCAGTGTCTATCTGCACTTTCAACAGTCAATGGGCCTTTTAGCAACAAAACAAAACACAAACACACAGCTCCTGTCTAAACACAAAACACTATTGAAATGGATTTGTAAACAATGCACTTTCTACGGCAGATTCAACAGATTAGACTACATTATGAGTTAAACTTTGTATTTAACATTTTGTCTTGTTTTTACACAGTTTGACTCTTATGATGAGTTTAAGATTGGATTTTTGTCCCACAAGACATAGTAGTACTTAAAGCTGGGAGAATTGCAAATAAACGTGTTTAAGTGACTTTTATACTCCAAAGATTGTACTAGATAAATATATCAAAACATGGACCACTTGTGCAACCAGTGTCTGTTTATAAACCAGTGGGAAACTCAAGCAATGTGGACTTAACCATTATATTATGATCTGTACAAACACACTAAACACTGGCATAAATGACACATATGATGTTCTAAATAATAAAACTTTAACTGGTAACACTTTTCTTTGTTAAAGGACTGTTTGAACTCACAGGTAAGTCAGATCTGTCATAGGTTTTACATACTGTATTACACATGTTGGACAAAGAGTGTTGTAGTTGTAGACTAAGAGTCTGTTACTTCTCATACAGGTCAAAAGCAGCGCTCTGATTGGCTGTGCTTGGATGGTCCAGTCCAGTTTGACTTTGCTGTCTGTGAATAGATCTTCTTAAGCCATAATTGCAGTCAAAAATGAAGTGTGCATTTTAAGTCCTCTATTTTGCATATATACAATATGCTACGCTATATATACTGCAAATATGAAAAAGCGTAAAATAAGCACAAAATCTCATGAGGTAATTTGTGTTTCAGTTGAATCCATGTGGGGACATTTTCTTGGTTTACAGGTACGTTTAGGCTTCAAGAACTAAGATTAGACTGGGGCTTGGGGTAGGTTAAGATTGGAAAAGTATTTATAAAATATCCATAATACTACATCTTTAAATAGCATTGGATTTATATAGCGCTTTTCATGAACCCAAAGCACTTAAAACACCAGAGAAATGAACTGGGCTGCAACGCGTGACATATTTACACAAAAAAAGTGAGATTGAGTTGGGTAGTAATAAGTGTATATTCAAACTAGACAGAATATATTTAATCAACTAAACGTCTGAAACTGTGGCTGAAACCTGTGCACATGACGGTGCTCAATGAAATGTACATTTTTAGTGTTTTTTGTTACAGTTTAATCTTTGTATTTTTGCTTAAAAGCAGACAGGTGTTGAAAATTAGCACTTGAAAAACAATGCTTCTGGTTCGTCCAATGCAATTGTTATGTCCACATAAAATAAATAAATAGGTCAAATGAAATTACTCTAATGATTACAAAAATACACAATGTGCTACTTGAAATGTACACTCAATATAATGCTTCCCAAAATGGGGTGCAGGCCCGTTGAAGAGCTTGAGACTTTACAGGAGGCGTCTAAAGGTGGTCCACGGAACAGGCATGAAAGAAAATGGAGTTCGAAATGAACTTTACATCATTTATTTGATTCATTTATCACTTCAAACCCATGAAGTCCACAGACACATCGTTTTGTTCTTTTGCATCTTAATCTGAGAGTAAACACATTTGTAAAAACATTATTTTAAAATGTATTACTAAAGAGCTTGGAAATAGCATTTACATCACTTTGGCTTCTTTGTGAAATATTGAGCATCTTTGTTAGACTGGTGTTGTATCGCGCTGGTTCACCTTTTTCAAAATGGTTGCGTTAAAGTTAGCCTAGCTATTTGAGAACTGCTAACACTCACTCTAGAAGCATTGTGGTTAAACTAACTGTTTAATTTCCTGTGGATTGGGTAATACGTCACGAAAACAAATGAAGAAAATCTGAAGAAAGTAAACTAATTCAATGCACCATCATTTTGCCAGATCTCACACACCAGACTTGAATCTTTGACCCTACAGTCTGTTTCAAACACTTTCCACGCTGCATATATCCGCTCAAATATTAAGCCTCCTTTTCTAAATAAAATCTATAAGCAGCCATTTTGTCTCTGCCGTTGTCATGATTTATTCTAAAACCTCTGTGTCTACTCCTCCATCTGCCTTTTTCTTTTATAGCTCCTTAGGCAGAGCGCTAAACCACTCTTTTCCGCGTCACTTCTCCTCATCACAGCCAAATGCATATGCAAGCAGACGCGCGCACGCACACTTAGCCAATAATTACGCCATAATTAAGTTTTTTTTGTAATGATTTGATTCAGTGGCCGTGTGCATTAAGAGTTAGCAGACGCACTCACCTCGCGAGCCCATTACTGCGACCTTGACTGTACCGCCGTGGTGAAAGGAAGCGGCTAGCGTACGGAAAAGGTTAGCGGGCGACTTCAAAAACGCAATTGACGTGAATGCAGCGGGCCATTCTTACGCGCCGAGGCCTTGGGGATGGGAGACGTAATGCTTGGTTGAGTGATATGTTGCAGTGTTCTTGGTTAAGTCATGTGTGTGTGTGTGTGGATAAAAGTAGCTGATAAGCAGATATAGAGCAGAGGAACGAGTCCATGCACTGCTTAATTAAGTGGCGGAGCAGTGTTAAAGTCGGTGGGTTTAATAGCAAAGGAAATGTGGAGAGGAGAGAGAGAGAGAGAGAGAGAGAGAGAGAGAGAGAGAAGAGTGTCCTGTTACTGCATCTGCTTATATTCAAGGTGTGTTCCACTAAACTGAAGAATAACAAGCATTATGATTGTACATATCTACAGAAATAAAAATAATACATTGTACGGGTAAAGTGACAAACGGACTACTCACAATATTGTGATCTATTTTCTATGTTTTTGACTGTGTCCTTGATTCTGAAAATGTGTATTAATATCATTATATATGATTTACATTGGATGGATCAACTTACTCAAGGAGAAACATAGTCACCAATGCATTTAAAGATCATTAAATGGTTATTCATATTTTGTTTGGTGATCAGATTGAAACAGTACATGCAAACATCACAACACTTACATAGTCAATGGTCTCTTTTCAATCACAATAAACTTGATTTGAATAATTACATCTTAGAGTCCTCACAGATTTTTCTTGGTGGGCACCATTTTCCCTCACGGAGCCAAAATATATTACTCATAGGCAATTGAGTTGATTTGGTATTCTTTGACACTCTTTTGAACATAAATTAAATTTAGACTCTCCAACAGATTCAGCATCCATTGTGGGCCAATTAGTTCCCTAGACTAGAGGACCCACTTTGAGCATTACTGGTCGATTAAATGTTTTAGATTTTGCTAGTCAAAATGTCCATTTCTTGTGCATTAGATACAGTTGATAGGAAAAATAGCAACCAAAACATACATGTTATAGGAATACAGCACAATGGCAGAGTGGTTAGCACCCTCGCTTGACAACCAAAGTGTTGCAGGTTTGACACGCAGTTCTTTCTGTGTGGAGATTGCATGTTTCCCCCTTCTCTGGGGGAACTAGCTCCAGCTCCAGTAGTTCTGACAGAGAACATCTGCATGGACTCAGGTCCTCTGTTCTGCTCTTGCAGTTTGGCCAGAGAGGGACAAAACAAGGCACAAGAAAGTACCTTGATATTCATTGTGAATGTCATCAACTACTAAAATAATCATTAGTGAGAGATGTGTGGGGATTTTTTGAAATTCTGAAAAAATGTGGTAATTTTCTTGATATTCTGAATGTTAGCTTTGTTAGCCCAAAAGTTCTTTGCATTGTCTTGAAATGGACAGTTAAGACATTTTACACTGACATCAACATTTTGGAGGTGGATATCCAAATTTAGGTAATATTTAATCAAACCTCAACTAATATGTCTAGTGACACATATTAACAACTTTCTTTGGGTATAACACACTAAAATGTAGAGCTGTGCTTGCACTAACATTCATTCATACTGACCAAAGCATATGGCTTGCTATTATAAAAAGAGCATTTGCAAATAAATGGGATTTCCATAGTGAGCATCTTGACACTGACATGTGCTTTATGTATTATGTTGCATTTGTGAATAGATCTTTGGTGAATAGAAAATCAATAAGTGCTCATTTATGCATTTTTATTTATTCAACAAATCAGTGTCTCGCTTGTTTTGACCTTGTGCCATTATTTACTCAAACAAATGTACGCGTCGCCATCCTGATGTCTTTCTGCTCTATCTATACAAGCTTGTAATGAATGTAGTCTTACACGTGTACACTTGAGGTCAAAGTTTAAAACAGTGGAATAGTTGACACATAGGCTGCATGTTGTGTTTACATAGTAACCTCTCCGCATTACCTAATGCTACGACAAAGCCCCGAGTGCGTCTGATTCACCGCCCCCATGTTGTAAAGAAGTGTGTTTTCTTAGCAACAAAGCCAAAAGAAGAGCTGCTCCAGATGACAGCGCGGAGAAGTGATGTTCATGTTCAAAGCGTCTCAATGAGCTCCATCACGCCCAGTGTGTCAACAGGCCTTTAAACAGGCGCTCACAGGCAGACACAGGGCAGGGGCTGGGCAGAGCGGGAAGACAGCCAACAAGAACTCAGAGATGAGAGGATAATGCTATAGACTCAAGTAGGCTGTGTAATTAATCACATTTCAATGTCATTTATGATTATTGCTGTAATTGACTGCAATAACGGTGAAATCGAGGAATCAAGATTAATAACATTACCTCAAAGTGCATTCAATGTGCACATTTAGCATCTTTGAGGGGAAAAGATGCTCACAATTAATACTTTTCTACTTGTACAGTATATACAGACACCATATTTTCATTTTATGTTTGTTTGTTGGATCAGAGCAACATTCATTCCCCTAGTGAATAAATGAGAGAGCAAATGTCTGTGTTCCCCCACTTAAGGCCCAAAGTTACAAGAATAGTGTGAACCACATAGAAAATTAATGAATGTTTATTCTCTTCCCTAATTATCTCTTGTGCACCACCTTAGTTTAAACAAACAATTGTCTGAATACTTGTGATTTCTAAAAAATCATGATTATTATTTTTAACATAACTAAGTAGCCCAAGACTCAAGTCAACTACACATTTCTAGTCAAATGTTGTGGTTTGGTTTGATTTCCACTTCCTCTGTCTGGTGAAACTTAGCTGCCATGTCTTGTTTAGACTGCCCAGGGCAGCTGTGTTGAAAGAGTCATTCAGTATTTTGGGTGCGTGGCATTCTTGTTAATGGTTACTTTGATCATTGCATGTCATGTTGGCAGAACTTCATCACTCAGGGCAAACCTGATTGCTAAAGCTAAGCTATCCTGTCAGATCAGGCAATCACCACAGTAACACACGCAACATACAGCACAGGTGAAGAGAGTCATTGTACAATCCAAATTTGTGGTTATGAAAGGTGGTGTCATGGTTTGTCAAAGTTTGATAATGGGGTAGTACAGTATGTGGAGGAGGGGGGCGGAGTCAGAGCACAGGTGTGTTTGGGGCGGCGTCAGAGAGCACAGGTGTGTTGTGGGCGAGAGAGAGCACAGGTGTGGTTGTGGGCGGAGACAGAGCACAGGTGTGGTTGGGGGCGGGGTTACCTGTTGTAGCATTAAAGCCTGCTGCTGCTGGAGAAGAGCCTGGAGCTGAGGGGGAGACAGAATCTGCTGCATCTGCTGAGGAGTGATCATCTGTGGGCTCATCATGGCCATCGACACTGGCACCTGCACACAAAACACACATACATTACTACTTTTACTACTACTAATGGTAATTCCTCATTTGTCAAAGTGTGGTAGAAAATTACAGAAAAGATTTTAGGTAGTAGTCTGGGCAGTGGTATGGAAATCAGGATTTTTTGGCAGCTGCCCAGAAGTCAGTTTATTTATTAGATGATGTGAGAATGCATATTTATACTGGCCCAAGCTAGGAGTTGTAGCCTATAGTTACTCTGACTTTGTTTACCTGACTGTTGCTCTACCGTAGCTTCCCTCATCACAACTATCCACCTATTACTATTAAGCTATTAAATTTTGTAAATCACAAGATTTACCTACTGTTTCATCGTAGCCTCTCCATCACAACAGACTATTATTATTAGGTCATTCTACATGCTAAGTCACAGGTTTTACCTTATTGTTCTATTGCAGCTTCTCCACTGCTGTCTACCTATTAGTATTAAGTTGATTTTGTGCTAATCCACAAGTTTTACCCTATGTTCAAAGGTAGCATCTCTATTACAACTGTCTACATTGTACTCCTAGGTCCAATGTACTAAGTCACAGATTTTACCCTATTCTTTCATCGTAGCCCCGCAATCACACCTTTTACTATTAACTTAATTTTTTCTTGTAATAAGACAGTTGTAATAAGCTACGTGCTCATTTACATATTACTATTAGATTGTTCTAAGTGCTAAGCCGCAAGTTTTACCCTATTGTTCTATTGTAACTTCTCTATCACATTTGTCTACTCATTCCTATTAGCTTGTTTTGTGTTCTATTAGCCACAAGTTTTTCCCTATTGTTCTATTTTAGCTTCTCCAAAACAACTGTTTACCTGCAAAGTCTCAGTTTGACCTACGATATTATTCCCTGTCTGCATCTCTATCACAGCAGTTTATTTGTTTTATCTCAATGTCTTCTTCAATTTTTTGCTATTGTAAGTGTTCGCAATCAAGTATTAGCCGTGTTGGAGAAGCTACTAGAGAACAATAGGGTAGAATGACCCAAAGTTGGGATAAATCAAGACCAAAGCAGTATAAAAACTCAAAAATATTTTACAATTGGAACTTTCAAAAACATGATAAGCTTTGATTCCCATTTAAAGACACTTAAACCAAGGATTGGACAAAAAACATTTCATCTTTCTTTGATGGATGTTTTGTTGATTAAGTTTTCAGACTGAGATATTTGGATAAGAAAATTAGGGGATAGGTAATAGCTGAGTAGAAGATAAAAGGCTGAGAACCAATCAGATTTGAGGATGCAGCAAAAATAGACAAACGGACGTAGAAGAAAGAAACTTCAAAACTCACAACCTCACATCAACCGTTTGAACAGAAAGCCTGACAAAACAAGACAGCCGCGCGCGCATTTCTTTTTATTATTGACACAAAAACAATTTATTCTATTTGATGATAAAACGTCAAATACAGAATCTTATCGGCGAGCATAAACACTCCATTAGGTCGCCCGTGTTGCTCTGTCTACAGCTTCAAGCCTGGCTAAGAGAAGCTAACAACAAGGCCGCTATCAGATGAGATGAAGGCAGATACACGGGCAGCCAGCGCAAATGGGCCGCTCTACAAATGCCATGGAAGCTCCAAATCTGATTATAAACAGAACAAGACAACACTAAACACGTGAACGGGGAAATAAAATCTGCTAATGTGCAAATAAACACCGGCGGCATGTGCGAGGGAGCAGACAGGACACGCTCGGGACAATTTGCATTTGTTAAGTAAATAAGTGAAAACAGAAGAAGGAGGGAGATTTTTCCATTTACACGCAGCTTGTTTGGGCTGAGATAAAAATAACGGACTAAAAGGGTTTGTTGTGATGAAAAATACATAAAAACTGAATCAAGTAACAAGCTTTTTCATGGTAACTTAATTGTGTTTGAGCTTAAAGTGCTGTAGCTTATTAAATTGACACCATGTAACTGTAAAAAACAAATAATGTAGAAGAGGAAGAAGAAGAGGAAGACACTTGGTTCAATGTATTGTTTGACTAGCTATAAAAACATTTTTTTTTTTATGATAAATCATGGCAGTGCAGAGGAAGGTTGCTGGTTCAACTCCCAGGCCTTTCTGTATGAATTTAGTTTGTTACTCTTTCCTACCAACAAGACATGCACAATAGGGAAAATCCTCCAGCTAAGCCAGTTCTGACCAAGTAGAAAGACTTCAAAGTTATCATCTGGACAGCGTATTTGAAGATGGAAACCTTTGACTCTCATCGAAAGTCATTTTTTCGAGTCAAAACGTCTCGATCTTCAAATACGCTGTCCAGATGACAACTTTGAAGCCTTTCTCTTATGGATCGCTCCAGGACGAATGAGGGATTACAGATACATTTCAGACCAAGATCTGGAGATGTGTCCTAAGAGTTGTTGTGCTAACCACCCTTGAACAGAAGATTCAGAAGTAAATAAAGTGCAAACAACTGTGTGATTATTTGGATGCTAATTTAGTTGACAATTATTCCAATAATTGACTAGTTGCAATTAATCTATTAACTTGTTGCAGGGCTTCTGTGATTGTTTAAATGCAGCTAAAAAGCATGACTGACCAATCAGAAAACAGGTGGGAAAAAAGTGTCATTTTGAATAAACGGCTTCATCATATATTCATTTAGTTCTATCTATCATTTGTTCCAATTAGGGATCGTGGGTGACTAGGGACTATCCAGTGACTTGGGCCTTTGGTGGGGAACATTCTTGATAGTGGCCAACTCATTGCAGGGTTAACACATAGAGACATTCACTTTCTCTTCATTCACTGGAAGGAACTATACAGTGTTGCCAATCGACCTAAACATGAATGTATTTATAGGTGGGAGGAAGTCGGAATACCTAAGAGAAACATATAACACAGGAAGAACATGCAAATTCCACCCAGACAGATCATGAGATGTTGATTTGGTCTGACTTGGGATTTGAAAACAACAATCTTCTTATCGTGACCTCTAACCTCTGCCACTTTGCTATCCGCTTAATTAAATAGAAAAATGTAAATCACAATATTGATATTATATATTACAACAGAGATGAGCTCAAAACTCTATTTTTTATCACAAAATTGTCCTGGTCTAATCAAAACAACAGCCATCTTTGAGGATGCAGAAGATTGCTGATTTTACTGAGAGAAAGTAAAAAAAAAAATCAACATATTGACCTAAAAAAAAGTTGTGAGAATGTGCTTATCATAAGTTTTTGACATTTTGAGAAATATCTGCTTTTTCTTCGAGGACTGAGGACTGGGTTGAGCAAAATAGGGCTGGACAAACTACAGCAAAAAAAAAAAAAAAAAAAAAAACTTGAGCCAAATCAATTTTGAAATCAATTAATGTAGTTTTTTTTTTTGTAGTTTTTTTTTTAATTAAAAATAAAAATGTCAGTGATTTAACGAACATGAACTAAACAGACACCTCACAGACAAATGTCTGACTTTTGCTCCAAACCTTGCTGAAAGAGCATTGAGCTTTTCAGAAGGAGATCCAAAAAAGAACCAAAAAACGGCATGACTCAATCCTCAATTATTTTCCCAGCTCTACGATTAAAACAAAACTAAATCTAGCTCCAAATTTCACAGACTCAGCACTTCAGATCCTGGTCTAAACGCTGCTGTATTCGACTTGTGTAGAGACTTGCAGGATCTCTAAGGCAGCTGGTAAAGTCTCACCCACCCAGAGGAGCGTAGGAGTGGGTGCTCTGCGTGTGTGTGTGTGTGTGAGTTTGGCGCGGTGCCAGCGTGCCCCCGCCGCCGGGCCCTGTCACTCCGCTCCGCCAAATGAAACGCTGTAATTAATTGCTCTTGCGCATCCCCATTCTTCCCGCCTGACAACTCGTACATTCTATTTTATACACACCGCCATTGACATTTCCAAGTCGCGGGGCCCAATAATTACCCGCGTTGTGCACCTTTCTGTGTGTTGGCTGACTGGCTGACACAAGACGCCGCTGCACTCCGTGTTTGCTCCGCGTACTGTAACCCAAAGACTTGAATGCGGCCCGAGTTGCGGTTTGACGCCGTTAATTGCCCCTATAATCTAATATCACAAAGCGCGGTGATTACGGGGCATGCGTCTGTATCGCCATACGACACTCGGCAGACGGGGGGCGACCGAACAAAACAAAAGCCTCGCCATTAGCGGTTTGACGGGCCGGGACAAAAGCGCCCTCACAATACAGAATTATATTTTCATCCAGGCTTTGTCTCTGGCCGTGAATGATTTTTCTACCCCTTTCATTGGATTGTGAATAGGCGGAGGTCTGAAAAGCCGGGCGATTTGAAGTCAACCATTTATTAAAAGCATTTAATTTTTTTCCCTCTCTCACTCTCTCTCTCTTTCTGTCTGTCTGTCGTTTCTTTTTTTATGTTGCATGTTAATTTAAAAGCGGCCGATGCGCGGTAGATTAGCGTGGAAGGTGAAGCGTGAGGGGGGGCCGCTGGAACACTAGGTAATTATCTTAGTCAAGTATGGAGATGTGCATATGAAGAGGCATACAGGAAGTCAGGCCTGCAGGCAAGGTCGCAGCCACAAGAGCAGCTAACTCATTACAAACCCTGTAATTAACTTTTCTTGGATATTGTCGAGGTTCTGGACCATGTCTATAGGATTGCGCGGCTCAGAAGAAAAGGAAAAAGGTTTGTGTCTAAAGTGTAAATGTGGTAAATTGTTTAGGGTTAGGGTGAGAGTGCGTTGGTCAAAGTGAAAGTGTTAAAACAAGAAGGAAATGGTTTAAAGCTGTAACAGTTTCAGCTTTGTATTTCCAGATAATTTTGGTACTATAATAATTTAATTGTCATTTTGCTTGAAGGCAATGGATGGATGGGTAATGTATCATGTTTACAGGACCAGACAGACAGACCAGACAGACCAGACACAGACAGAAACAGAACAACCACAGATAGATTATTCAATGATTTAACCTTGTTATAACTCCATTCCCTCATCATTAGTTTACTCAAAGTTGTATTTGAATACCTTCATGTATGTTTGAGTAATCTTGTATTCTTCTACAGCTCACTTGTCTGTATTAACTTGTTATAATTTAAAACTTAATACTCAAAGCAAAGCATGTGTGGTTCAAAACTGTCCCATAGGCCCTTTCCAACAATAAAGTGTCATTTAAAATCTGTTGCTTGTTACTGTTAAAGTTGGGGTGGCTGACTTTGTAGTTGTAAATTAGTTACTTTTGTGTATGACAAATGCAGCAAATGGTAAACAAAAATGAGACCAATGAGTTCTGTCTGAACTGAATAATAAAGAAATTGTAGTGCTCTGATTGGCTGAGCTTGAGTTGTTCACTCCAGTTTCACTTAGCTGTTTGTAAGTTTGTACGTTTTTAAGCCGTATTTGCAAACAAAAATGATACATATTAATATTAACCATGTGTTGAAAGATTTAGGAGTAGAAGTTTTCAGATTGAAAACCTAAATGGTGTTTGCAATGTAAAAATCAGCTACCTCACCTTTAAATTTGTAAGTGAAGAGGCGGGGCTTAGCACTTCTGCAGTTTTAAACAGGAAGTCACTGGAGCTTTTGCTATTATTGAACCATTTTAGATCAATTTAGGGTTTAACTTTGAACAAAATGTAAATGGCTGGTCTACATGTTTAGGTCATCACTAACGAGTTGGAAAACACACAAGGCCCTCTTTAAGCACAGTGGCAGAGATGTTTGTACCAGATTGTAGCTTTTGCATCTGTAGTTTTGGGGAGGTGAGGGGACTACAGATGGATGACATGTTTTTAGTGGTAGGGGAAACCGGAGCACCCAGAAGAAACCTACACACACACACAGACAGAACATGCATGTTGGGTTCCATCTGTCATGGGGACTTACATGTACTTCACATCATGGGCAACCTTAGTGCTATGTACTAATCTTAACACCAAACCTCACCCCTAATCCTAACCTTAACCTTATTGAACTTAAAACCATGTGCTGATCTCATAATGAAGGATTTACATCATGGGGACCAGCTTTTTGTCCCCATAAGGAACGCAGGTCCCAGAAAGTGAGGGTGTATACAAATTTTGGTCCTCACAAAGTGATGAATACACGCTCATGCAAACTCCAATAGAAAGGGCTCCTGGCTGTGTGGGATTCAAACCTTCAACTTGCTGTTAGGCCAGAGTGCTAACCGTTGTGGCATCCAATGTTGTAATGGAAATTAGAAAAATATTTAATATTTAGATGGATGGATTGTCATGGTGGGTCCTTATGGGTTAAACAGATGAATAGAAAAGGTAAAAACAAACATTTGTATTGGCTTTGGGGCCCAAATGTTGCGCTCATGGAGTTTACCGTTTCCAACAATATCAACTGTTTGAGAGACATCATATCTTAGAATATACACATAGTTTTGTTGATATGTTTTTATCATGTATTAACACTTTTACATATTCTGTTTTACTGCTTGACAGTTTTGTTTTATGAGCACATTAACTTAGTAAAAAATGTACTTTACAAAAAGTTTACTTGTCTGTCTGTAATGCCAACACTACATCAAATATATTTAACCCACAAGTTAATGACGCATTATTAAACTATTGCTCTGCCACTGGAGCAGAAAAAAAGACAAAGATTGAGAGGAGAACCCACAGAAGCAGAAAATACATCTGTTGTAATGTGTTCAAATTTAGAAAGTATAAACATTTATAAAAATCACTCTTCTTTCTTAAATATTCATCTAATGTGCAATAAATGTGCTTACTTAAACGTACTAGACCCAACATATGTCAACTAATACATAAATATCTAAAACTCTTCAAATTCAGGTAATTATTCAGAATAATT
Organism: Mugilogobius chulae; assembly: GCA_038363315.1. Taxonomy (NCBI): domain Eukaryota; kingdom Metazoa; phylum Chordata; class Actinopteri; order Gobiiformes; family Gobiidae; genus Mugilogobius; species Mugilogobius chulae. The sequence continues at coordinate 22,716,289 of CM076402.1, forward strand.
TTTACCTCAAATATTACGTTTTTGCCGAGGAGAAAGAAGAGGAAAAGCGTTTATACAGAGAGGAGTGGTAATTATAGGACGGCTGTTTGAAGAGGGACTTTAACTGATTAACAAAGAGAAAGCCGTGAAAGACAGAGAGATCCCGGAGGAGGAGAGAGAGAGAGAGAGAGAGAGAGAGAAGAGAGAGAGAGAGAAGAGAGATGAAGCATGCATTTCAATGAGTCTTCTCGGAGCCTCCTCAGCCCCTGATGACTGCCCATTGTAATGAACAGGGAGAAGGGAAGCCCCACTCTCCATTTGAGATGAAGGCAAAGGGTAGATGAGAGGAGGAGGAAGAGGAGGGGGAGCAATGAGAGAGAGAGAGAGAGAGAGAGAGAGAGAGAGAGAGACAGAGAGAGAGAGTGTCGACGAATTCAGCATCAAGTCAAGAGTAAATACAACAAGGAATGCAACTTTCATGTCAAGTTTAGAAGATCTATAGAAGGTTTACATAAGACAGCAATTGTGAATCAACGGGGGAAATTTTAGTTTTGCAATGCACAGTTAAAAATAGTAGAAGAAAAGAAAAAACATTTTGTTAAATACGTGTGTTCTACAAATGGACCTTGTTTTTTCATTGACTGATTTCATAGTATTCAGCCCAATTTAGTTGTTAAATGATTTTGCCTCCAGTGTCCAGTGTGTGTTTCAACAAAAAAACAACAACAACATAGATATACAACGAAATGTCAAAAATGTACAATAAGCACATTTTTACGCCTTTTTACGTCAATACGTTACGAAAGCCAAAACGTAAAATAAGCACGCATTTTGGTTGAAGCCATGTGGCGACATTTTCTTTGGTTTAACAAGTAAGTTTAGACTGTAGTTACTAAAATGGTATTTAGGCGGGACTTGAGTAGGGTAAAATTTACCCATTAATCGAAGAAATGTTGCTTTGCTTTTCTAACATACTGACGTAAAAAAAAAAAAAAAAGGCGGGAAACATAGTTATAGGTTTTTGACATTTTGTTGAACATTTTTGGTTTCTTGGAGACTGGGCTGGAACTGTTTGAGCCTCCGCAAACCAGGAAGTGTGATGTTAGCAGACTAGCTAGCTTTCCCAAGACTATAAAACCCCAACTGGGTCACGGACAGTTGTAAACTCATTGTGGGGAATGACTTGGAAGCTTGAGAGTGTAGAAATGGGCTTCTAAATTCGGTTTGAAATGATCTACACTACATACAATATCAAATACAAAGAATTTATATTAATACTAGCAACAATATTGGAATATGTAGTGATTATTTCATGTTCGAAGAGCGAGTGGCGGCGCGCAAAACATGCAGCGGCCCAGGGTTCTTTTCTGTTCTAATCACATTCTACACAATGCAATGATAACATTGAATTTCCATAAAGTATAAACGGATGACTTTATTTTATTCTCCAGTCAGTGACACAACTATCAAATATGCATTAATGTATCAGATCTTTTTCTCTGCAAATCAATGATCTTTTCAAGTAAACAACAGTAACAAAGTGAAAGCAGTGGAAGAAGAAAGGAAGCGCTTTGTAATGTGAATCCAAACAGCCTCCGGTTCTGCTGGGACACACGAGAGCGACAGATAATTGAAAAAATGACAGTGAGTGGGCCGTCGCTGACCCCCCCTCGAGACCCCCCTTCAGTGGCCCCATGAAAGCCCCAGCGCTGTTTATCCCTGTCACTGTCCATTACCACCTCGTGTGCAGAAGGAAGGCCAGTTTGTCACATCACAAACAGATCAGCCCGGCGCTTGTTCTGGCTCAGCAGCAGAATTATATACAACTACACAGTGGAGTTTATTTTATTGTAACAGTGGAAGGATTACTATTTTTGTTAAAGGTGCACTATGTAACCTTTCTAGAAGAGACTTGCTTGACTCCATGGTGATGTTAATGTTTCTCAAAGCAGTTTGAATAACAAAAGACCCAATTTGGTCTTATTTTAAACCAGAACTGTAGTTTAGGTCAGTGGATCAGTGGTTCTCAAAACTTCAAACATGTATAATATTTTGCTGTCACAATGCCACCAGCTTAAGTCAAATGAGAGCTCAAAAAGGTTTAAATGAAGGTAAACTAGTGTAAAACAATGTAAAACCACAGGAAAGGCAGCTCAAGTGTTAGCCTTAAGAACAACTAAAATTAATACACTTTATCTCCACATAATTAAATATTAAAACTACAGATGTCTTTGAAAAGGTGAAATACCGACTTTTATTGGCGGAGTTTGGGTGGTCCACCTTAGTTTAACTTTGCAGTTTGTAAAAAAAACTGTTCTTAAGCCGTAAACACATCTACTGAAGGATTTGTGACAGTGAGAAAGTGTTAGACAGATATAAACACCTAAAATTGTGAAAATCAGGTTTTTAGTATCAGTATACACAGAGCTGACTTTTAACGTGGCTTGGTGTTGCCATTGACTGACTCCTCCAAAAGTGTTTTGCTCAGGGACTGCAGATGGAAAAGCTACTGCTATAATCTGGTGCAGAGCATCTTTAATGTTTTTGCACATTGCCCCTGTCATATAAACTAATAAACTAAACGAATGCAGAAGTCACTTTGTCGTCCAAAATCAGGACGATCCAATCTCAAACAGCCACTTATTGGTTTTTCTTCTTGCTTCGGTTTGAACAACCAGGAATGTATCCATTCCATAAAGCAACAGATCACATTGAGAGCTTTCATACTGACAAAATCCTTGCGCTACCTACTTGCAGTTTAGCGTGTCGCTGTTTCAGCGTCATTTGTTGACTCAGTGCTCGCAAAGTCCGAAATTAAGAGCAGGCGGTCTAAATGCAGACCCTCATATCTTTGTAAAGTTGTCTGTCAAAGCGTGTAGGGACTGGTCAGGCAAGTGTTGGCACACACTAAAACCACCCTGTGTGAACGCTAAAAGGGAAAGTTTTATCATCAGGAAGAAAACGTGATTGCAGGTCTTCCTCCAACAAAAGACTTAAATATTATATTAAAATAAAAAAAACCACATTCATTTTTTAAAAAGACAAAATTTAAGCAGAACATTTTGAGCTTTAAAATAGATTGTAATATTTTTCAAAAACTAATAATATTGTATATTGTCAGCAACAAAATTCGCTGTGGAAAAGAATTGTTGAGACTTTTACTAAAGAGTACACCAGACTTGTACTAGTATCTGCATTTCAAACAATGACTGGAGAAAATAAGTACTTAAATCTATCAGACTCATGTCTAGCTCTCACAGGTGTCACAGTGCACCGCTTTAGAACATGCCATCTTTAGGACAATACTAAGCTCCACTTTTTGCTGAGCGCGGGTTAGTCAAAGTTTGCCTGTTTTGGGGACATTTTCAGTCTCTTTTGGAAACACAAACTGACCCGCAGCTCTCCAGGGACAAAAAAGCTTTCTTTTGTTCAGATCCTTTCATCAGTGTCCATCCTGCCCCTTGTTAGGCCCCAGCAGGTAAACAGCCCTCCGCACCGCTCCACATGCCCAGGAATGAAAGCCGTTGTCTGGGGAGGGGCGGGAGCAATGCACTGCAAAATCTAACTCCACACACGACTATACACAACAACAAAACTGTGAGAGAAACTAGTAAAAGTAAGCTTAATCTTCAAAAGAATTGGAAAACTCATGCACAATTATAACTCAAAGGAGCAGTTTCTTGAACATCACTAATGCATCACAAGGTAGGATTCATCTCTGGAAGGGCTTCTCAGCAAAGTTGTTTTGTTGAGTAGTTCAGGCTATTCACTGCACTTCCTAACATCCAGATTTTTCGAAAAGCACTGAAGTTACGCAATGACCACCATTTTTATTTGACTGCTGTGTTAGATTTTTGTGGAAAAATAAAATACAAAGGATATTTAAATCTAACTAGAACTAGAACAAACTGGTACTGAGAATAAACTAGAATGAGTGAAAAAGAACAACCTGAACTTGCCCCTGCAGCTTTAGGAAAATTAGGTAAAACAATGGAGTAAACTAAAGAAGGCTTTAAAGCTTAGCTCTTTAGTTCTTTGTCTGTTTTTAAAAGCTTAGTTAGTCGTATTTTACAGGATGGATGCACGTGTTTTTAACACTGTACTTTATGATTTCCTTTAAATGTTTAATGTTTGATTGGTTTTTAGTGTCTTATACTGCTGACAAACCAGCGTTATTGTAAATAAGAAATTGTTCTCGATGACCAACCTCGTAAAATATTGAATCAATAAATAGTAGAGTGTTCTTCTTTCTAAGACCTTTAATGGTTTTAAAGCTTTACTTTGTATCTTTTCTCGTGCTTGTAAGGGTTTGCCACCTGCTTATCTTCGTGATATGTTCCACCAAATCGTTACATTCAAATAAAAATGTACTAATTGCTAAAAAGTAGTAGAAACAAGTCCATTGCTTCTTGTTCAAAAGTGATAAGGCCTCACCTCTTCAAAGTGACATTTCACCTGACAAGTAGCAGAATGTGGGTGGGGCTAGGGGATAGGGGAAAACCAAGACTGTTCTCTGCCATCAAGCCTCAGTTGCAGGCAGTGAGTCATTCAAAAACAAGTTTGAGCAAGAAAACAATATAAAGTCATTGTTCTTCAGCTCATTAAAGTTGATTGAATTTGTTCGTTGTGATGCAGTATTGTAAAGCACTGACATCTCCATAGAAACGAGTCAGATTCAGACCAGAAAAGCCACACGTCGCTCCGTTCCTGAGTCCGTCCTGGAGCCCTTGCAGCTGGCGTACAGTGGAGTTAGTTTTTTTACAGTGCAGGAGGGCGAGTACAGGAGAGAGAGAGGCTCCGCTGCCCACTGTGCTGTGAGTGTTGTGTGCTGGACTCTTCAAGAGCCTCATTGTTAAGTGGAGAGTCCCCCTGCGCGGGCCCCTCCACCTCTGAGAGTCCCCCCCGCGCGGGCCCCTCCACCGCGGCCCCGGGGCCACAGCTCTGAGGTGTGAGTGATGAGAGGGGCAGGTGGGGCTCAACTCTGCACTAAAACCTCACGCTGACCCCGGACCAACGCCGGGCTTCTGCTGAGTCAGGCTTAGTTTGGGCTGGAAGAGGCAGAGAACCCACTAACCAGGGCATTTTAAAGGAGACGTATCATAGAAACTTAACCTTTCCTCATCATAAATTTACTCCAAGTTGTATTTTGATTCATTTCAGCATGCTGTAAAATTCCTGTACATAATATTTGAAAATTGAGTGATACATGCAATTTAGAACAGTAGTCTCCAACCTGCAGCTTAGGAGCTATCAGCAGCTCACCCTCCAAGTAGCTCCTCAAAGAATTCTGAAATCACACATTATCCACATTTAACAACCCAAATATTACTTTTTTCATCAAACTAAACTTCTATATATTTAGATGGAAAGAAAGTAGATGCAACCTTCACTCTAAAATAGTATCTGTTCTTATTCTAGTCGCATAAACAACAGCTTTAGGATAGTTTATAACAACAGTTCAACAATTCTATATAGACTAGATCCTTTGTGCAGGTATACTTCTATAATTAGAGTGAATCACATAACAAAGGCCCAAACCACATAGCCTCAATTTCAGAGACCTTAGCCGTTTGTTTTTGCTTAATTTTTAATTATTTTACTAATTTTATTGAAACAAGTCTAGTTTCTTATGGCGTTAGTTTGTAAATGTAACTGTAGATGCTTAATAAATATATAGTGGCTAAAGTTTCATAGACACTTCCCTGTGCGCCATAGAGATTATCACTAAGTTTTAATTTAAGTCATGAATTGTGTATTAGTTTACCAAAATCTATTAATCAACATATTGTTTGGGGAATTATAAAGATTTTGAGTATATTACAAATCTACATTTTGACACAGTTATATTTCTTATTCACGTCTTGGATCAATACTGGACTTACACTGATCAAAATGTTAAATATATGTTAAAACAAAGTACCCAAAGCAATACAATATGCCGAAAGTAACATAATATAATACTGCATAGTCAAGGTGTGCAATCAAATCAGAAAACAGGATTAACCTGTAGTGGCATTTCTGCACAAAGTCATTCCAGGATTTTCTTCTCTAGGCTCCAGATTCTCAGTTTATGATAAGTTTCAGTCACTTGATTGAAGATTCAATTCTCTATCAGTGGTTGTAAACACTAACACCGAGAGATATTAGTTTGGATTCTCAAGGATCAAGTTTACAGTCACTATACTTATTGGGCCTCATTCATGAAAGTCTTCGTAAAATCTGTGCGTTACTTCCACTTTAAGAAGCTGCTGCGAAAACTCTACGTGTAATTCACGACGGGTTCGTAACGAGCCAAATTCCTTCCTAACAGCCTTTACACCAAATTCACCAAACCATAGCTACGAACGATCATTTACATAAAAATGAATAATGCATACTTCCTTATATGGCAAAAAGGGCGGGCCGCAGTGCGTCATTCACAAGACTTGGAGCAGTGGAAATGAGGAAGACGCTGCAGAAGCGCGTCTCCCCACTTTCGCTGAGTTAATACTTCAGCGTCTTTTAAAAATGTCCAAACTCACATGAACACACTCAAAGGAAACAGATTAAAGTCACAGATGTATTGAAATAACGCGGGGCTTTTGCCGTTTATATCGCGTTTCACGTCGCGGTAGAACGCGCGTGTGGGGGGGCGGGGGAGGGGGGCAGCGGCTGCTGTGGCGAGGGTGCACTGATAGAGCACCGTGCGCTCTGGTCCTGGGGGACACAGGGACATGAGTCCTGTTGGGGTTAGAACACAGAGGCTCTGAGGCTGGGACAGGCTGCTGCAGGTTTATTAAAGGAGTCATTTTTATGCATAACAGAATTTTTTTGTTTGTTTCTAAAATTATTTTATACAATAATTTGCAAAAATACATAACCTACAATCATGTAGGAATTAAAATTTTTGACTGAACTATATAAGAAATACAAATCTGAAACAGCAGATTTTTTGTTCTTACGAGTGCTCCTCAGTGTTCGTAGGATTTGTTCTTACAGACGAACATTTTCCGTTACGAACAAATTTTGTGAATGCCAAAAATGTTCGTAAGGAGCCCTTAAGAACAAATTTGTTCGTAAGAACGTGTCATGAATGAGGCCCATTGTACTTGATTTCAAATGAAAAACGCTGGCGCCTAAAGGGTTAACTTCTAAGCCCATCGTCATTTCACATATTTGACTAATTCAACACTATTTCTCAGATCTTGCATTCACACAGGCACACATTCTTTAAAAAAAAAAACAATAGCCCAGAGCCTTATTCCCAAACAGTGGACACACACTTGCATGAGGACATTGTAAAGAGCAGCGGGTTCAAGTGAAAAAATGCTCTTTCTTCCTCCGTCCGACGCCCCAGTGCCTCGGCTCGGCTCACAAAACACTTCTCTATCGACCATATTTCAGCACTCATTTCACTCATGTTTCAAATCACAAAATAAGGTTTTCACACTCGGCTGCACCCACCAAAACTACCCCTTTCTCCATCTCTCTTGCTTTCTTTCCTCTGTCTCTATTCCTTCCTCTCTCACTCTCTCTCTTACCCCTCAAATTCTCTTTTCCTCTCCTTTTCTTCTCTCCTGCATTATCTTGTCTTCTGGATCTTCTCCTCTACTTCAATTTCTATCTCTCTTCTCTCTCTGTTTTGCCCATGTCTTACTTGTTCTATCTGTCTCTTCTCTTCCCTCTTCCTTTTCTCTCCACCATGTCCATGTCTTTATTTCTATACCTCTGTTTTTCTTTCAATCATCCTTCTCTCTCTCTTTCTCATCTCTCCGTGTGTCTCTCTTTGTCTCCATTCTTTTCTCTCCTTGTCTGTTTTCTCTTTCTCTCTGTCGGTGTCCATCCTGTCTCTCTTCATGTCTCTCTCCGTTTGCCTCTCTCCTTGCATTCTCTCCCCCTCTTTTCACACTTTCTCCTCTTCTCATTCATCCCTTCTTTTCCCTCTCCCAGTCTCTCTCTCTCTCTTTCTGTGTCTCTCTTTCTCCATCTCTCTTAGTTTCTTTCTGTGTCCCTACTCTCTCTCTTCATGTCTACCTCCATCTGCATCTCTCTTTGCATTCTCTCCCTCTCTTGTCACACTTTCTCTCTCTCTGCTTCCTCTCTTTCTTCTCCCTCCCGCTCTCTCTCTCCCCACTCTCTCTACTCCCTCTCTCTCCCTTTCTGTATCTCTCTCGCTGTGCCCACCCTCTCTCTTATTTCACCCTACCTCTCTCCTCCTTTTATTTTTCTTATGTGTCTCTCCTTTTTTCTTTACTACCTCCCTCCTTCCTCCTCCCTCTCACTCTCTCTCTTCTTCCTTCCCTCCATCTTTTTATCTCTCTCTCTGTGTGTGCCCAACCTCTTTTTTCTCCCCCCTTTCTCTTTCCATTCTCTCTCTCCTCCCACTATCCTTATTTATGCCTCTCTCTCTTCTTATCTCTGGCTATGGTTAGCCCTATTTCTCTCCTCCATCCCTTCTTCCCCCTCTCACTCTATGTCTCCCTTCCTTCCTTCCTTCCTTCCTTCCTTCCTTCCTTCCCTCCCCCTCCCTCCCTCCCTCCCTCCCTCCCCTCCCTTCCTTCCGTCCTTCCTTCTATCTTTTTTATCTCTCTCCCTGTGTGCCCCAACCTCTCTTTCTCCCTCTCTCTCTTCCTTCCTTCATCTTTCTTTATGTCTCTCTTTCTCAGTCTCTCTCCCTTCCCACCCCTCCTCTTTCTCTCTCTCCCTTCCTTCCCTCTCTCCTTCTGTATCTCTCCCCCTGTGTTCACCCTCTCTCTTTCTCCCTCCCTCTCTCCTTCCATTCTCTTCCCTCTATCTTTCTTTATGTCTCTCTTCTCAGTCTTTCTCCCTTCCCACCCCTCCTCTTTCTCTCTCTCCCTTCCTTCCCTCTCTCCTTCTGTATCTCTCCCCTATGTGTCACCCTCTCTCTTTCTCCCTCCCTCTCACCTTCCATTCTCTTCCCTCTATCTTTCTTTATGTCTCTCTTTCTCTTTCTCTCTCCCTTCCCACCCCTTCTATTTCTCTCCCTTCCTTCCTTCTCTCCTTCTGTATCTCTCCCCTATGTGTCACCCTCTCTCTTTCTCCCTCCCTCTCTCCTTCCATTCTCTTTCTCTTCCCTCTATCTTTCTTTATGTCTCTCTGTCTTTCTCCTTTTCGCTCTCTTATCACACTCTCTCCTTCCTCTTCCTCTCCTCCCTCATTCTTCTCACTATATTTCTCTCTCTCCCTGTGCCCCCCCTCTCTCTTTCTCCCTCTCTCTCTCCTCCCTTCTTTCGTTTTGTCCGGAACCCCCCTAAACTCCACTCCTGGTCCAGATCAGTCTGTCATGGCCGTCCAGATCAAATCAAAGAAAGCGCCGGCTCAGCGCTTGTGAACGCCGCGAGAACAACACTTTGAAAAGAGGAAATAAAAGGATTTTTTCTGAAGAAGAGAAGAGCGAGCAACACAAGACACTCCACATTCTTTCTGCGCTGTGAACGACGCACAAATCATCGATATTTTAACAAACAAACAGAGAGAGAGAGAGAGGATTGATTTACACATTTCACATTGATGCTTTTTGAATGAAATGCTTAAAGGACATACTCGCTACTACAAATTTAATTCAATTTTATTTTCATTCCGAACAATATCAACAAGATTACTTTATGGGATGGATTGACTTTATATAGGGACAACTTTTTATAGGGACAGTGTTTACGGCAAATCAAACGGAGAAAATGAAAGTCACATAAAGATGATCAAGAGATGAGATTGCCAACTGTACTTAAAGGTTTGTTTGTTTCCTTTTATATTTGTCAGTTTGTTGAACATAGCTGTAGTGTTTAGTACAACCATGCCAGACAATTACTTTTTTGACTTTTGAGCAATCTCTAAATAAAGTTATTCATTGTTAACTTAGAAGTTTGATTGGAAAGTTACTTGTTGTATTAAGAAAAGGCCCAATTCTGCTTTGAAATTAGTATAAATAAATGTGAAATATATCGAAGAAACAAACAAACAACAAAAACGGCAGTATTATGATTCATCTTTACACAAATTTTGAAATAAAATGACTAAATTTAATGAAAATGGAGCAAAAGAAAGGCCACTTGAGAATATTTTGACACATTTTGCCTTGGAGTCTGTAGGTTAAATATATTGTTCAATTACTAAATTAGGAGGATTGTTCAAATAATTCAAATCAATAGAGTCAATTAATCAATACATAAAATGTGATGCTTTGATGACAAAGTGGGGCTGGTGCATGCTCATGAAGCTGCTAAAAATCTTGTCAGTTTGTTCAATAATGACTGATGTCAGTTTAATTAAATTTGTTTGTTAGCTCAAAATCACAACAGCCTTATCTCAGTGGATTTTCATGATTGTTGATTTAGCAAAACAAAATGGTCAGTAAATCAAAGAGTCAAACATTTGGTCGAAACCACAGAAGGCATTAAGAAAATCATAAACATCATCTGATATAATTTAAAGTTGCAGTTCTGGACGATACCGATATTATTGATACTGATACCAATATACCATTACCCCGACAGAGCAGAAGATAAAAGAGCAGAAGATTAAGAAATGACACTTCAGATAAAGGCTCAGGCTTGTGTTTGTGAGGCAGACTGAAAACAAAAGCTTTATAATACTGAGATGTGACTAAAACCTCTGAAATGAAATAGAATGTGGCAAATTGCAAAAACTTTGTCCAAATTGTTCTTGAAAGAACAATCTGTGACACAGATGAAGTGTAATAATGTAATGTAATGTAATCTAAATGTTGTACGTACATGATACAATCTATAAGTCAAGACAAATCTAGGGTCACGAGATGATTTTAAGATGTAATTTTACAATTAGACTTAATTTTAAAACTGTTTTTATAATTTTAGCATCAAGTTTGACTGGATTTGGTCATATAAAGCAAATAAACTACAAAAATAAAAGCATCTTAGAAAAGTTAAATTTTATTTTGCTGTATAGGGGTCGCAAGTTGGTTACATTGTTATTTTGGTATGTCCCAGTCTGAAATGTTTGTGAACCACTGATATAGAGAATATGCTTTAGCTGTAACAATTTTTGAAAGTCGACTTATCACAATTAGAAAAACAATGTGCGATTTCAATCAAAATACACTTGATTTATTACTATTTCTACATGTTATCTGTTTATAAAGTAAAAGGCAGGGAAAGTTTGTCAACACAAAACATCTCTCAGTCAATTCAAACAAACTACAAAACCAAAGGACAGTGTCTAAATTCTCTCTCTCTCTCTCTCTCTCTCTCCCTTCCCCTCCTCTCTCTCTTTCACAGCTAATTAACATATCTTTAACGAGCTTTTCATTTTTCACTCATTAACCCAGGCCCCTCAATAATAGATGAAAACAGGACACGGCACTATTCAATTAATACAACACAACACGCACGCTTAATCTGGTCATCTAGTGTGCCAGAGAAGACGCAAGTGTGCCAGAGACGCCAAGTGTGCCAGAGACCCAAGTGTGCCAGAGACGCAAGTGTGCCAAGTCCCTGTACAAAGGTGGTGTCAAAAGTGAGCCTAGAAGTGTGCCAAAACGTGCCAAAGTCTTCAAAAGGAGGTCAAAGAGGATCAGTTTGCAATCCGACAGTTTGAATTTGGTCGGCAGGTTTTGTAAAACTGATGTAAGTGTTTATTGTGGCTGAGAAAGGTGAGAAATATTAGTTTAAGAGGACCTGTTGTGGTTTCTGTTCATTAGTTTAGTCAACGCTGTTTCTGGTTTTGGTTCGTGCATGTTTGTAGTGATCTTGTGTTGTCCTGCAGCTGATGCTTGAGTAATGAGAAAATTCCTGGTTTCACCCACCACCTGTCATTTCCCAAACTGAGTAATTTGAGTCGAAATTGAAATGAGCATGTCCAAAAAAACATTGGGCTCTGACTAAAGTAACATACGTATATATGAACAATAACATGACACAATAAAATAAGTTTATACAAAGGGGATTTGGGGAATTTTTTAGCTTCGTAAAACTGATTTAACAGAATACATTCAATTTTTACATTTTATATAGACTTAAAGCAGAACTAAGCAACTTCAGCGGTAGTGCTCCCCTACTGCTCACTTGTGTAATTGAGCTAGCCAAACTGAAACGAAACTTATCATTATTTTTTTATTTTTTCATTTTTGCGTAATTTTAGGGTTGGAATAGGGCAGCGGAAACACGTGTTAGCACATTTTACACTGCTAAATATAAAAAACAAAGAGCCAGAGTTTCTCAAGACAGAAATTCGGGTCGGCACGGTGGCAACACAGTCAAGTTGCATTTGCTGATGTGGGACGCAGCTGAAAGAGCCGACACATGCTTCAAAGGCCCCAAAATACATATGTAACCATCATCACGTAGGCTTAGAGGACATTTAACAAGGTAAAATGTTACTTAGTTCTGCTTTAAATCTTTGACAAATTGGAATTAGAAATATATATCAACCTTTAATTAATCCAGTTAAGTCCCACTGACAAAATCTCTCTTTTTCAAGGGTCCAAAGCGAGAATTATGGTGGTCCTGAGGGGCAAAACACGAATGTAAATTAAAAAACATGCACCAAAATTCTAAAAACAAACCGAATTGAAAAACACAAACGCAAATTTGAAAACTTGCATCAAAATTTGGAAACACATTATTAAAAAAACCGCAAATCACATTCAAAACATGCTTCAAAAGTTGAGAACACAAATTCTAAACATGCACCAAAATTGAAAAACACACATGGAAATTAAAATACAGAATGCAAACTCCAAAACATACACAACATTTCTAAAACACAAACTCAAAAACGCAAACCACCTTAAAAAACCTGCACCAAAGTTCAAAAACACAAATTCAAAAACACTTCAATATTCAAAACCCAAATTCAAAAACGCACGAACAACTTTCAAAAAAAAAAACTCTAATCATAATTCACACAAACACAAATTTGAAAACACAAACACACCAAAAACCAATGAAGCACAAAGAGAAGCCTGTGCTTGTTTTGACCAAATCTGAATTTTGGAGCTTGTTTTTGAGCTTGTGCTTGTTGTGTTTTGGCCTTCAGGGTCACCGTAGAGAAGAGAAGCTACAAGTGGGAAACCAAAACACCCAGAAGAATCCTACACAGTCACATCAATGAACTGACTTTTTTGCCACCTTGTATCCCTAAAAATGAACAAATCCTTCTGTAAAAATCTTCATAGTCTTGTTCACCCCACTTTTAATCAAATTTATCTACGTTTGCAATAGTTTTAATTAGGGCTGGGCGGTATGGCAAAACATTTTTATCACGATTTTCTTGGAGGCAGATAACGATTTCGATTTTTATCACAATTCTTGTAGACTGTTTATTTTTCTATTGTCTTTCACTATCAACAGCTAAGTCCAGCTGTCAAAATGTTGCCAGATTTTCAGAGAGAAACAAGTAATCTCAGCCCTTCAATACAAAGTTAATAAAAGAATCGACTGATTAGAACATTGCGTGTTGCTGGCGAAACAAGTGTTTTTTCCTGACATTAATAGTTAGTTTTAGACATGAAATCATCCTAAAAGTTCAAGTTTCTGTCATATAAATTGATACATTTATATAAATCAAACCTGAAAAATTGCAAAAATGAATTCCTTTTATGAACTAAAAGCTCCAAAAGATACTTCAGAAGAGCTCAAAGTCGCTATAAAGACGCGGACTTGGCAACTCTGAGATTAAAAGCAATAGGTTGGAAAAAATAGTCTATATACTGTATTTGAACAGACAGATGCATCAAATAAAGAAAAGGGAAATCACGATTTGACAATTTCATCAAAAAAGCAGATTGTCACAGAGACTAACTCACAATTTGATTTCTATCACAATATTGCCCACACCCAAGTTTTAATTACTAAATATTTGAACATATCCAGCTTAAACTGTATTTAGCTGCAGCCTTACTAAACCAGGTCTAACACCAGTTGGATTTATAACCACACCAGCTCTCTATAGTCGCCCACAAAACTCCATCGTAACGCCATTGTCCGCCGCGCCACAGATTGAGAACCCCTCCTATTCAACACGACACGCGACAGTCGAAATCACAAAGCCCAGATACCATCGCACACCGCACTATTTCTGAAGAAGCAATCAAAAAAAAAGCCCATCTTATCTCACTATTTCAACCGCTCCACTGTACGGAAAGAATAGAAATATATAAAAAAGAAAGGCTTTGCTGTCGGGTGGTGGGGGGAGGTCGACTTGACAGCACGGACGGTAAAAAAAAAAGAAAGAAAAGTCTAGTCTATCCTCTCCCTCTGAGAAAAAAGGGGAAAAAATCTAATTATCAACCTCCTAAAGATCTTATTATTGGCCGGGCTCATTTGCATTTGTGAGAGCGGAACAGCAGGAAGCTAACGTGACGGGCGGACATTTTGTGCCTGGCGTGTCACTGTACAGTCGCTTTATGGCCTCGCGCAAAATGACCGGAAAATTATCATCACGCAGTCAAAGGCTTTTAGGTTTACTTTTGGGGATTTGAGAAAGGTGACATCCGGTAAACAACTTGGAGTAATTCATTAACTTTCATAGCTTTTTTAGGTTGGATTCACGCGACAGTATTCAAAATGACAATATTGAGCTGGAATTGAGCTAAAGATCAGAATAAGTCTTTTAGTAGTGAAAATGCAAAGGTTTGACCTGCTTGAGATTAGGCCAGTACTAGAATTGTGTTAAGATTAATTGTGATCTGGCTTCAAGAAAATCGTGATTAATCCTTTATCTTGACTATACACAATATTTCGGAAGTTTAGTTGTGTTTTACAGACTGACTATTGATTTGTATATACCATCAAGAGAAATAAAAATGGGATTTTGAAAATACAAATGTAATTGGATGATTTTGGTTCTTTGTAAAAATAAAAATACAAAATATTCTTTATCGTGGGAAAAATGTAGGCAGATCAAAGACATGCTTTTATCTAGATTAAAATTGAAATTTTCCACAGTGCTAGTGGAAGTAACCTCCAGATGTATAGTCACTATTTTTGATGACTTGAGATTTTACTTGATAAAATGGACTAAGACTTGGGACTCGAACAGAACAGAACAGAAAGATTTATTGTCATTGTCACAGAGTACAACAAAATTACGTGAGCCCCCGGGCCGCTGCACCTTTTTTGCGCCGCCACTCGCTCTTCCAAACATGAAATGCAAAGCAAACATCCAAAAAAAAAAAAGATGTATTTGGTTTGATTTAAAGACTTGAAAGACGTGAAACTAAAAGCAGAGGACTTCGACTCGACATGGACTTGTGGGGCTCTGACTTGGGACTGGACTTGGACTTGTGGGGCTCTGAGTTGGGACTGGACTTGGACTTGGACTTGTGGGGCTCTGACTTGGGACTGGACTTGGACTTGTGGGACTCTGACTTGGGACTGGACTTGGACTTAATGCGAAAGACTTGAGACTTACTTGAGATGTGCAAAAACAGACTTGGTCCCACCTCCGGACTAACATCAGAGGAGCTCCAACATGAACGGAAACATAACTCATTATTTATCTTGTTACAAACGCAAAAACTCTGAAGACAACCACACAGAACCTGGACCCTGATGTTGAGATGAATCATGAAACACTGCAGAATGTGACTGTAGCTGTAACTAAATATACAGTCTGCTCAACCTAAAGCTGGAGTGAACATCCAGAAATTAGAATTCTTTGATTGCTGATGGCCAAAATGATGCATCAGCCAGTTTCATTTCACTTTGTGGAAACAGTCTGACATCGCTTCGTTGGGGTTTGTTCGGTTCACAGTAGGCGGGGATTTTTTTTATTTAGCCAATCACTGCTTTATGGTCATTTTCTAGTCCAGGACATAGAGCATAAAGTCATTGATCGTTACCTTTTGTGGGAAACTTACAAATTGAAAGGTAGGCTACAATATGGTGTTGTAAGTTAGTATTTAACACAAGGTCAAAGAAGAACAGTCTGATATCTTAAGTTTTTGGTTCTGTCCAACACATTTGCTTTGTTCACTGACTGGGCGAGTCTTCCCACTTTTTGGGAACCATCCGCAGTTCTATGATACCTGACCTAGTAACTGGAGTGAAACGATATGGAGACAGATGGGTAATCTTGCTGTGATGCATCCAGAAAATGGAATTCTTTGATTGTCAACGCCCTAAACTGTACAGTGGACTTCTAACTTTAAGACAATTCTAAAACTCAGAAACAATATTTTAGACTTAGACAGCTTCTTATCTTACTACTACACTGTAAAAAAAAAAAAGCACTTTAACTTAAAAATGTAAGTTCAGTTTCTGCCTTAAAGTTTTATGTTGATTAAACTAATGTTTGTGTTTTCTCTCTCTCTTCTCTCTCTCTCTTATCTCTCTTTCTGTATTTCTTCTTCTCCCTCTCTTCTCTCTCTCTCTTTTTGTATTTCTTCTCCCTCTCTTTTCTCTCTCTCTCTCTCTCTTACTTTCTTCTCTTTCTTTTCTTTCTTTCTTCTCTCTCTTCTCTATCTTTCTCTATTTCTTCTCCCTCTTACTTTTATCTCTTCTCTCTTTCTTCTCTCTCTCTCTTTCTCTTTCTTTCTTCTCTCTCTCTCTTCTCTCTCTCTCTTCTCTCTCTTTCTGTATTTCTTCTCCCTCTCTTCTCTCTCTTCTCTGTCTCTCTTCTCTTTCTTCTCTCTCTTCTCTCTCTCTTTCTTTCTTCTATCTCTTCTCTCTTTCTTCTCTCTCTCTCTCTTGTCTCTCTTCTTTCTTTTCTCTCTCTTTCTTTCTTCTATCTCTTCTCTCTCTTTCTCTCTCATCTTCTCTCTCTTACTTCTCTCTCTCTTCTTTCTTTCCTCTATCTCTCTCTCTTCTCTATCTCTCTCTCTTCTCTCTCTCTCTCTCTCTCTTCTCTCTCTCTCTTTCTTCTCTCTCTCTGTAACTTAAAAGTTTAAGTTGTAAATCTTTGACTCACATTGTCAAGTTATATCAACATAAATATTTAAGTCAGTTTAACTTTTTGGCCTTAGGATTTTTAACAGTGTAGCCTCTTTTACTCAAATTCTCAAATGCCTCTGAAATCTCTATTGACCACAACATTCATGCACATTTAAAATCCACCTCGGTTCCTGTTTTGTTTTCATTCCTGTTCATTTTAAACAACATTACAAAAATACATAACCTCCAGGAATCAAAAGACTGCTTAGCTTTTTACACGGCCGAGGTCGGGTCACGGAAACGCAATTAGTTTATTTGTCTGTTTGAAAACACAAGGCCGAACCGGCATCTTTTAATTTGCCTTTTTGTATACACGCTGCATAATAAGACTCAGATATTAGTGTTTGAGGCCGGCTCTTGACTCACTGCCCTGTTTATTCTATTCACAGTGTAACATATTCAGATGTTATTTTGTGTAAATAGCTAATTACGCATGGCTTTGAGTCCGGTGGAGGGAATGAAATGAGATTTTGCTGTAAACTGCGACACGCTAAAGGGATATTTTAATAAGTTAGGAAAGAGCTGAAAGGAAAATAATCTGAAATGCATTCAGCAAAGATTTCAGTAAAAGTTTGGTTGCAGTTTTCACTTTGTACGTGTGTAATTTGTGAGTTTGTAAAAGATTTAAGGATATATTTCAACTAAAAGATAAATGACATCAACAACAAACTAAAGAAAGAAAGAGGAAGAGGAGAGAGTGAATTAAAAGTATTTTATCCAAACAAAAGTATATGCACCAATCTACAAGATTTCTCAATTAATGCTGAAGGGTAAAGAGAGACCAAAAGATAAGAGAGAAACAGACAGATGGGTTTTGTAGTGTGAGAAAGAGATGGAGAGAAAGAGAGAGAACGAGAGAGAGAGAGAAAGAGAGAGAGACTTTATAGTGGGGAAAAACAAAGAGAGAACAAGTAGAGAGTGAGAGAGAGATGATAATGAGGGATAGAGGAAGACAAGGAGGAAAAAGAGAAAGGCGAGTGAGAAAAGCAGAAAGGGAGACAGAGTAAAGAGAGAGGAAAGGCAAAGAAAGAGAGGAGAGGAGAAAGAGGAGAGAGAAAGAGAGAGGGAGGTGGAGGAAAGAAAAAAGCAGAGTAAAAGAAGAGAGGAGAGGGAGACTTTGTAGTGGGGAAAGGAATATAGATGGACTAAAATGAAAGAGGGAAAAGAAAGAGGCAGAGTAAGAGGAGAAAAGAGAGAGAGAGAGAGAAAAATAAACAAAAAGGAAAGGTAGTGAGAGAGAGAGAACAAGGAAATACAGAGGAGAGAAAATAGAAAGAGAGAAATGAGTGAGAGACAGAGAAATAGGGGCAGAGAGAGAGAGAGAGAGAGAGAGAGAGAGAGAGAGAGACTTTGTTGTGTGTAAAAATGCTGAGAGACTAAAATGAAAGAGATGGGAGGAAGGAAAAAGAGAGAGAAAGACGAGTGAGAGAAGCAGAAAGGGAGACAAAGTGAAGAGAGAGAGGAGAGAGAGAAAAGGAGAGAAAGAGAGAGACTTTGTAGTGGGTAAAAGAATATAGAGAAACTAAAATGAAAGAGAGGGGTAAGAAAGAGAGAAAGGAAAGAGGCAGAATAAGAGGAGAGAGAAAGAGAGAGAGAGAGAGACTGATGATTTTACAGTGTGAGAAAGAGATAAAAACGAGACAAAAAGGAGAGGGAGGGAGGGAGGGAGGGAGAGAGAGATAGAGAACGAGGAAATACAAAGGAAAAGAAAACATGGAAAGAGAGTAGAAAGATAGAGAAGGAGAACAAGAGTGAGAGACAGAGAAAGACAGAAAAAGAGACAGACAGAGAGAGTGAGAAAGAGAGAGAGAGAGAAACAGAGAGAGAGTGAGTAAGAAAGAGAATGAGAGAAACAGACAGAGAGAAACAGACAGATAGAGAGAGAGAAAGAGAGAGTGAGTAAGAAAGAGAATGAGAGAAACAGACAGAGAGAGAGAAACAGACAGAGAGAGAGAGAGAAACAGACAGAGAGAGAGAGAGAAACAGACAGAGAGAGAGAGAGAGAGAGAGGAGAGAGAGAGAGAGAGAGAGAGAAACAGACAGACAGAGAGAGAGAAACAGACAGATAGAGAGAGAGAAACAGACAGAGAGAGAGAGAGAAACAGACAGAGAGAGAGAGAGAGAGAGAGAGAGAAAGAGAGAGAGAGAGAGAAACAGACAGACAGAGAGAGAGAAACAGACAGATAGAGAGAGAGAGAGAAACAGACAGAGAGAGAGAGAGAAACAGACAGAGAGAGAGAGAGAGAGAGAGAGAGGAGAGAGAGAGAGAGAGAGAGAGAGAGAGAGAGAGAGAGAGAGAGAGATAGTACCTGCACAGGGCTCTGCTTGATCTCAGTGCTGCTCGGGGAGTTGAGTCCTGACGCCTGCTGCAGGAGGAACTGTCGGGCCGCCTGGAGAGCCTGTGTACACACAAACACAAACACATCATCAGTTATCATCAAGGATCATAGTCAATGCTGATACCAGTTGCTTAGAATTTTAACAAACCAATGAGCGTAAGAGACTTTGGTGTTGATATGTTGTTTTCTTCATAATTCAAGTATAATTCAAATTGACTTCGAACTCCCGCATTACCTGCTTAGTAGAAATAATTTAAGTTGTAAAACAAAATCCCTCCATGTGTCATTAAAAAGTGCCAAAATGCAAAGACAACTTACACACAACTGACATGGAGCTTGAATAATCATTTTACACAATTAAAGTGTTGCAAAACATTGTCATTTGTCAGATTATAACATCTGTGTTATTTACGTCGATTTTTGCTCACATTTACGATGTTGTTGCTTGGTAACAGTTGTGGGTTCACCTCTATTGACCCTATTTTGTCCCGCCCACTTGGCTTGGAAATGCACTTCCTGTTTAGCCCTGTAACATATTTGTTGTCTGTCTTGTGGGGCAATTTAATTAAATATAATGACAGTTAAAATAAACCCATCGACTGAAATCTACAGGCTAAATGCAGCTAAACAGGAAGTGCATGTCCTAGAAAAGTATAGGCGGGAAAAAATAGGGTCAATAGGCTATATATTTATTTGCTGAACAAAATACAACTACATTCATAAAAATAGCCAATCTAAGTTTAAACAAACAAAAACTTATCATGTTCACTGTGTTCTACTGAAAATATGGTCTGAACTGTCATTTGTACTTAAAAAAAAAAGAGCAATCTACTGACTGTGAAGGAAAATATATTGTCTGATATGCTTATGCTGCAGAAATGGTTGAAACAAATTAAGAAGATTCATGACATCACAAATATGGGACATTTAGAACAGTGTTTTCTGAGGCGCAAAGGAGAAAGAATAGAATATCGCAGACAGAACTCCAGCTGTGTTTCTGAAGATGTTGAACATGAATAACTTTGCTTGATCCAAAGCTTTATTGTGAAAAAACAGACACTTATTCATCATTAGTAAATCCTTTCCTAATATTTTCCTGTCCACTGTTTATTGTTTTGAAGTGTCCACATATTTCTTTGCTTTGTCAGTATTACTGAAACCCCCGTTGTTTACCGGCACATTTCACACCTCACATGACTCCTCTCTGACCTCGGCATTTTTGTGAACGCAGCTCAACTCTTCCGAAAACAAACACAAAAACGGTGCCTTCACAAAAGCCCAGTTTACTGTAAGTGCAACCACAGGATACACATTTGCTTCCTCTGACTCGGAGAGGAAAAGTTCTCTGTAAATATTGATTTATGAATGTGTGGTGTGTGTGAGTGTGTGTGAGGGTAAATTAACTGCCAGCTTGGAGGATGGGACGTCTTGCTCAACCATGCGGCACAAGCCAAATAAATGCTTTCTTAAGGACTGGGAGCCTAAGCACCAAACTGCTTCAGAAAGGGGTTTGTTTTTGAAATAAATGAATGCTTTTGGGGGGAAGAAAATGTTTAATTAACTAATATCGTTCTGCGACTTTGTAGAATCCTGGTTTAGAATCCTGGTTTAAATGTTGGTGTAGTTTGGTTGTATTTTGGAATTTGGAATCAAACATATGATTGTTCAGAAATAAACTTGATAATTACTGCTGTTTAGACTTGTGTCATAGTTCTGAGGATTTTATCCCAAGACTGATCTAAGTCCTTGTCTTCAGCAGTGATTCACAACAGATTAAAGAGTGCATTCATACTTTGGGAAAATAACATGAGTCACAATTAGGATTAAACATGAAACTAAAATAGATTAGGACAAAACAAAGACTGAGATGAGGCATCAGGACATAAGATGATTTAGGACCAAATGTTGACATTTGTGAACTCTGGAAATTCACATGTTTTCAGCTCTTCAGAGAGACAACTGGATTCAAATATTAAAGATGCAGTATGTAGTTTTTCTGGTGAAAGAACCTGCTTGTCTCCATTGAAATGTTACTGCTTCCAACATATCTACTGTATCTATCCTGCATTTGTTCCTTAATATGACTTTCATGAATTCTAACTCTAACAGGGTCGTCTCATCATGGAGCTGACGTGTTACTGAAGTGTTTAAAATGGTTCTGTGGAACATTCCAACCAAACCAATAACAACAGGTGGCACATCTTTACTTGAAAAGTCATATCAAGGATATTTAAATCTCTATAAGTTGCTTGGGTAAAATATAACAGAAGGTAACTTAACTAAAGTGGACATCCCTTAACAGGTTCTGATCATGTTCTAAATCCAGATGGTGGGCAAGAGCCAGTCTTGACATGAAAAAACTAAAAAGTAAGTTCTTTCAGAGACTAGCAGTTCCAAGTCAGTGTCTCACAAGTCCAAATAAAGTCCAAAGCTTCTGCTTTTAGCTTCAAATAATTCAAAAGAATGATCTAAATAAATCACTGCTTGTATTATACAACTTGTAGTTTTAGGTTAAGGTTTCTTAGAACAATGTACAATTACATTAAGCACAATGGCAGAGAAGCTTATCTCAGATTCAAATTCCACAGCTAACTTCCAACTGTTTAGTCCTGAGGAGAGAAGAGGGGAGCTACTAGACCTGTTTTTAGTGGTAGGGGAAACCGGAGCACCTGGAAGAAACTTACACAGACACAGGGGAACATGCAAACTCCACACAGAAAGAGAAAGGCCCTGTTTCACCTGGGAGTCAAACTCAGAACCTTTTTCCTTTTAGTAAACTATTGTATTCAAAACAAAGTCCTGGTCAAAGAAATGAGGCGGGACATGGTCCAGTTTTGATCAATCTTATTGGCTCATAGAATATTGTGTGATCAGAACCTTTAAAAAGCACGAACAAAGACGTAATCATAATGAAATAAATGGCTAAGAATTGACTTATTGACTCTTGTATTAAGGGCTTAGTGTAAGTGTATTAATTACTTAGTTAGCATGTTACGACTTGGTTTATGTTTTATTAATGCTGGTGATTCTAAAGTGTTACCAGATCTCTTAATAACCGCAGTAAAACTTTGGAATCGACTGCACTGAAATCTCACACATCACATTTGTCATTCCCAAATTAGAGCTCGACAAACATTATAAGTTATGTCCAATTGTAAAACGTTGGACTTTTGCCTCAGACAGAGAAAGTCTGTGCGCTGATACAAACCATATGTGTGTGTGTCGCTGCAAATCGCTGAGGCCGCAATTAAACACACACACACGAGAGAGAGAGAGAGAGAGAGAGAGAGAGAGAGAGAGAAAGAGAGAGAGAGAGAGAGAGAGAGAGAGGAGAGAAAGAGAGAGAGAGAGAGAGAGCACATTTCACACTCACAAGGAAAAAAGAAAAAGGATATGTCTTTCACTATAAACCTGAACTTGTCTACTAAACCCACAGCGTAAGCTGTCTAGCCTTATTTAAAAATAACTTCAAATGCTGAATTTTAATCTGGCTTTAAGGTTTTAGCTAGATAAAATAATGTATTGTATAATAATATTTACTGGTTTTAAAGGCATTTCTAACTAGTCATAAGAGAAAGCTTGAGCACAATTTTCTTAAACCACTGGCAAATAATTTGTCTCAAAGTAGACCCGGTCATAGGTCATACCAGCTTGTCAATGCTTGATGACGCTAAGCAAGCTGGGCCTGTGCAGTACTTGGATGGGAGAATTCTAAAACTGGGTCAGCATAATGAGAATATGTCCTTGTGTCCTTAAGCAAGACACTTCACCCACATTGCATAGTCTGAATCTGGTTGGTTATGGTCAGAGGGGCTGGTGGTGCACAATGGCAGCAATGCTTCTGTCAGTCTGCCCCAGGGCAGCTGTGGCTACAATTAGAAGCTTAAATACTTCCAGGGTTAGATGCGCTTGGTTATAAGAGAAATGCAATAAGTCTACAAAACCTTCCCATTCATATCACCGCGCGCTAAACAGTTAAAGGGGTCCTGAGTTTTGTGATGTTTTTTTTTAAATTATTATAGTATATATGATATCTATACTTTATGACATTATTA